>QJPP01002850.1:0-110749 GCA_003996215.1 Jaltomata sinuosa | reverse complement strand
GAAATTACATGGAGTATCCTCAAAAGTGAGTGGTCTTCAATTTATGCCCCTCATAAGAAAAGTCTTTAAAAAATACCCTTCCTTTCTTTTTATGTATAGAACATATACATTTTTGCCCCTCTACACCATAACTCTCCATGTTCATTTGTCTCTCAACTTTTAATTTTTTTTTTTTTTTTTTTTTTTTTTTTTTTTTTTTTTTTTTTTTTTTTTTTTTTTTTTTTTTTTTTTTTTTTTTTTTTTTTTTTTTTCTCTTCCTTTTTTTTCTTTTTTTCTCTTTTCTTTTTTTTTGTTCTTTTTTTTTCTCAACCTTTATTTTTTTTATTCTTTTTTTTTTCTCAACCTTTATTTTTTTTTATTCTTTTTTTTCTCTTTTTTCTTTTTTTTCTCAACTTTTATTTTTTTTCGCTTTTTTTTAATCTTTATTTTTTTCTTTTCTCTTTTATTCTTCTTTTTTTTTCTTTTTTCTTAACCTCTATTATTTTTTGCTAATGAACAAAAAAAGTTGGATAATCCGCAAAGAAGATCTTCTTTCTTTGAAATCGAAGTAAACTTAAGAGCGTGCTTTGTTGTTTGGAAGTCCTTTGGAACAAGTCTTGCCTCTAAGACAAATATTATAGAACATCTCATAAATCAAGACACAATGAGGTAGTGTCAAGCCTTGCTCGTGGGGCATAACTTGTTGTTTGAAAAATTCTTGAGCTAAGTCTTACCTCTAAGGCAAGAGTTATAGAGCATCTCATAAATTAAGACACAATGAAATAGTGTTAACTCTTGCCCATGGGGCATAACTTATTTTTTGGGAGGCCCTTGGGCTAAGTCTTGCCTCTAAGGCAAACGTTATAGAGCATCTCATGATCAAGACATAATGTGCTAGTGTCAACTCTTGCCAATGAGGCGTAACTTGTTGTTTGAAAGTTTTTGAGCTAAGTTTTGCCTCTAAGGCAAGAGTTATAGAGCATCGCATAAATCAAGACACAATGTGGTAGTGTCAACTCTTGCCCATGGGGCATAATTTGTTATGTGGAAGTCCTTGGGTTAAGTCTTGCCTCTTAGGCAAGCATTATAGAGCATCCCATAAATCAAGCACAATATGATAGTGTCAACTCTTGCCCATGGGGCGTAACTTGTTGTTTGAAAGTCTTTGGGCTAAGTCTTGTCTCTAAGGCAAGAGTTATAGAATGTCTCATAAATCAAGACACAATAAGGTAGTATCAAGTCTTGCTCGTGGGGCATAACTTGTTATTTGAAAATCCTTGAGCTAAGTCTTGCCTCTAAGGCAAGAGTTATAGAGTATCTCATAAATTTAGACATAATGAAGTAGTGTGAACTCTTGCCCATGGAGCGTAACTTGTATTTTTTGAGAGGTCCTTGGGCTAAGTCTTGCCTATGAGGCAAGTGTTATAAAACATTTCATAAATCAAGACACAATATACTAGTGTCAAGTCTTGCTCATGGGCGTAATTTGTTGTTTGGAAGTCTTTGGGCTAAGTCTTGCCTCTAAAGCAAAAATTATAGAACATCTCATAAAAAAAATAAAGGTCAAAAAAATTGATTAAAAAAAAGAGAAAAGAAAAATTAAAAACCAAAGAAAAAATAAAAAAATAGAAGTTGAGAGAAGAAAATAAATATTGAGAAAAAAAGAAAAATACGAAGAAAAAAAGGCAACAAAAAATAAAGGTTGAGAAAAAATAATAAAATAAAAAATAAAAGGAGAAAAAAATAGAATTGAGAGGAGAAAAGAAAAAAAAATAAAGATTGAGAAAAAAGTAAAAAACGTAGAAGAAAGAATAAAACAAAAATAAAAGAAAAATAAAGGTTGAGAAAAAAAGAAAAAAAATAGAAATAAAAAAAAGAAAAAAGAAAAATAGAAATAAAAAAAAAGAAAGAAAAAAGAGAAGAAGAAATATATATAAAGGTTGAGAGACAAATAAGCATTGAGAGTTATTTAAAAATATTTGAGGTGTAGAGGGGCAAAAAGGTAGTTGCTCTATACATAAAAAACAAGGAAGACTATTTTTGTAAGACCATTTTTATGGGGGCAAAAATGCAAAGCCACTTCCTTTAAAGGGAATTTGTGTAGTTGTCCCCAATGAATTTTACTTTTTATCTGAAAATATATTTTATGTTTTTAGAGGGTGTGATTAGAATTGATGGAAAACACCTTAACAAGTTTGTGTATAAAATTTGAGCAAAATTGAAGGTGATGTGAATTAAAAATTCAGAGTTGAAATGGACTTGAAAAATGTCATTGTGACAATGTATATCACGAGTGTATCATGTATTTATATCACACCCATTTTCATGAATTTATGACACTATACATGAGATACAAAGAAGTCAAACACATGTTCCTGGGGTCAATGATTCCATCATACTTCGGAATCTGGCATCTTGAATCTCTTCAGGATTTATATCGGGCTTGCGTTAGATTTGAAGGAAAAATCTGAATATTTTTTAGTGTTTGCCTCCTAACGATCGATGCCCCCTTGATATTTGATCTATTAGGGAGTGGATCTCTTAAACAAAACTGAGAAGTTTCATTCTATATGGGTCCATCGGTCCTTGCACTGCTCCGGGCCTACTTACCACCGCCACCGAGTTATTTGGGAGTTGTAAAGATATGGTAAATATTGTAGAGATATTCTAAATATGATAAAATATATATTTAGACATTTTAGAGGATCTTCTTTAATTGTAGGTATTTTATTTTCTTTTGCTTCTTACTTTCGTGTGTACAAATAGGGCTGTAATCTCTTGTATTGGGATATGTACATAAATATTCATTCTCCAGACTTTGTTTGGCTTCTCTGTCTCTGTTTCTAACATGGTATCAGAGCCTCATCGGATTATTTGAATCCATATCCACTCTTCTATTCTTCTCGTGGTATTTCGTTGATAGCACTTATTGCTTCGACACTTTGTTGGATCTTTTTTTTTCTCTCTCACTCTTTTTGTTGACGTAAATTTATTGAGTGAATATCATGGACAAGAATATATTTCTCAACCTATTTTTGTTGTGCTCAATGGATCTAACTACCGTCATTGGTTTGAGGCAATGCATAGTTTTCTGAAAGGGAGAAAGTTATGGCGTTATGTCACAGGTGATCTAGCTTGTCCAAAGCAAAGTGAGATTAAAACGAATGAAAAGTTTGCTGATCGTTTGGAGGATTGGGATAGCAGAAATCATCAGATCATTACATGGCTTCGGAACACTTCTGTTCCAAGTATTCATCTCCAATTTGGACAGTTTGACACAACAAAAGAGGTATGGGATTATCTCTCTCAATGATATACTATTTCTGATTTTTCTCATCGTTTTCAACTGATGAAGGAGATAGCTAGTCTGAAACAAGAAAAGGGGGATCATGTCTATGAATTTCTCTCTAAGATGGAATCCATCTGGAATCAATTGACCTTGTCCGAACCTACTTTGAAAAATTCTGATGATGCTGCCAAATTTTAGCTTACCGCAATAATGACAGATTGATTCAATTCTTGATGGCTCTTACTCATGAATATGAACCAACTCGGGCTGCATTGCTTAACCAACAACCTTTGCCCACTCTTGAAAATGCTCTTCCTCGCCTCAAATCTGAAGAAACTCGTTTAGGCCTTATGCGGCCACTGGATAATTCAGTTTTTGCATCCACTAACAAGATTGATGTCAAATTTTGTCGCAATTGTCGTCAAACTGGTCATGCTTTCCATGATTGCCTATCTATTAAATGCAATAAATGTAAGAAAAAAGGTCATATCTCTAGGAATTGTCCTCCAATATGTCGGTATTGTAAAAAGAAAGATCACTTGATTGAGAATTGTCCTACTAGTCCTCAGAATAGAAATCAATCTCCTTTGAATCATCCTTCAGATCCAGTGCTTGCAGTAACCAACAATTCTGGGACTTCATCAGTTGACCTCCAATCTCTCCTCAGTCAACTCCTCTCTTCAACTGGTAATACCCATGCAGCTCTAGTTACTCCTTCAGGTAATCCACCTTGGTACTTTGATTCAGCATGTTGTAATCACATGACATATTCCTCCAAGATTTTCTCTGACCTGGCTGCTCTTTCCAGCCCATCTTACATTCATACTGTTGATGGATCCAACATGAATTTTAGTCATAAAGGATCTATTTCTTTATCAGATCTCTCTTTGCTTGATACTTTTCTTATTCCAAGATTAAATTTTAATCTTATCTCTGTTGAGCAATTGTGTGATTCTGGATATGATGTAAATTTTTCCTCTTGTGGTTGTCGAGTGCAGGACCTTCAGACGGGAAAAATCATTGGGAGAGGCTGTAAAGTTGGGCGCATCTTTGAACTCACCAGCATGCACGTTCCTCAATCATCTCATGTGTCTCGATTATGTGCTGCTTCTTCTAGTTTTCCTTTGTCCTTATGGCATCAACATCTTTGTCATTGTTCTTTGAGTAAACTTTGTCCTTTAATTTCCAGTAGGTTGTTAGGTCATGTTAATGAGAAAAGTTTGGATTGTGTTGCTTGTAAACAGGCCAAACAACCTGCATTACCTTTTAATAATAGTTTTTCTATTTTAGAGTCTTTTGATATAATCCATTCTGATGTTTGGGGGCCTTCTCCTGTACCGAGCATGATTGGATCACGATATTTTGTCATTTTTATTGATAATTTTTCTCAATTTACATGGATATATCTTATGAAAAATCGTTCAGAATTATCTCAAATCTATATTAATTTTGTCAATATGGTTAAAACACAATTTGGTAAAATTATCAAAGTTTTTCGTCGTGACAATGCTATGGAATATCGTGATTCTAAGCTTTTGAATTTCCTTTCTGAAAATGGTACACTTTCTGAATTCTCTTGTCCCGGTACTTCCTAACAAAATGGATGAGCAAAACGCAAGCATCGTCATTTCCTTGATTCTGTTCGGGCCATGATTATTTCTTCATCTTGTCCTAAACGTTTTTGGGGTGAAGCAGCTCTTACTGCAGTATTTACTATCAACAGACTCCCCTCGTCCGTTCTTGGAAATATGTCTCCTTATGAACGACTTTATAAGGCAGCTCCTGACTACACATCACTTAAAGTATTTGGTTCTGCTTGTTTTGTTCTTCTTCAACCTCATGAATACACAAAATTAGAACCTCGTGCTCGAGTTTGTTTCTTTCTGGGATATGGGATAGAACATATAGTTTACCGTTGTTGGATCCTCTGTCAAATCGTATTCGTATTTCTCGGCATGTTATCTTTTGGGAACATATTAAATTTTCCTCTTTGTCAAAGTTTGAGTCTATTCCATCAAGCCAAGTGTCATTCTTTTCTAATCCTTCTGTTGAGCTTTTTCAAAGTGATCTTGATGCAGGTTCACTTAGTAAGTCAGACGTTGCACCCCACGGTTCAACCATTTCTTTTGATGAAGCCCCATCTGATGGTCCAGTTCATGACAATAGTACAACATCCAGTTCTCATGATGAATCTCCAATTGATGGTTCTATATTTGATACAAATATTGATCTCGAGGTACCCTCATCTTCTCTTCTTCCTGATACCACATTATCTTCATCTACTCGTCCAGAAAAAGAAAGAAATCCTCCTATTTATCTTCGTGATTATCATTGTTATTGTACTATTCTTAATTTACATGAGCCTTGTACATAAAAAGAGGCATCTACTGATCCTTGTTGGCAGCAAGCTATGAAAGAAGAAATGCAGGCCTTTGAAAAGACTCATACTTGGGACTTAGTTGACCCTCCTTCTGATAAGACTCTCGTTGATTGCAAGTGGATCTATAAGATTAAGACACGATCTGATGGGTTTGTTGAAAGATACAAGGCTCGATTGGTTGCTCGAGGATTCACCCAGGAGTATGGAATTGACTATGAGGAGACCTTTGCTCCGGTAGCCCGTGTGACCTCTGTTCATACCATTCTTTCTATTGCAGCAATTAAATAATGGAGACTTTCTCAAATGGATGTCAAAAATACTTTTCTTAATGGAGATTAGGAAGAGGAGGTTTATATGAAACCACCGCCAGGATACAATTGTCCTCCAAATAAAGTATGTTGCCTTCGTCGTGCATTGTATGATTTGAAACAAGCTCCATGAGCTTGGTATGCCAAGTTTAGTTCTACATTGAGCAAACTGGGATTCTCTTCTAGCCCACATGATACTGCTCTTTTTGTACGCAAGACAACACAAGGCATTGCTCTTTTACTTCTTTATGTGGATGATATGATTATTACTAGTGATGATACTATTGGCATTTCAGAGGTTAAAGAATTTTTAAGTACCAATTTTGAGATGAAGGATTTGGGTTCTCTCAATTATTTCTTGGGCCTCGAAGTTCTCACCTCTGATAATGGGATTTCTCTATCTCAAGTTAAGTATGCTTTTGATTTGTTATCAAAAGCGGGTATTAGCGATAATAAAACAAAGAGCACACCTCTTGAGCCTAATGTGCGTTTTCTCCTACTGATGGTACTCTATTATCTAATACCACTCTTTATCGGACACTTGTAGGTAGTCTTATCTATCTAACTATTACTTATCCAGATATTGCTTATGATGTTCACATAGTTAGTCAATTCATGGTCGCACCTCGTTCTACTCATTATGTTGTTGTTCTGCGCATTCTTCGTTATGTCTAAAGCACTTTGTTCTATGGACTTCACTTTTCAGCTAATTCTTCTCTTGAATTACAAGCATATGCCGATGCTGATTGGGGGCGTGATCCCATTGATAGGCGTTCTACTACATGTTATTATATTTTTCTAGGAGATTCTCTTATATCATGGAGAAGCAAGAAGCAAACTTTAGCATCCCGATCAAGCACTGAATCAGAATATCGAGCACTTGCTGACACTACTGCTGAGATATTATGGCTTCGTTGGTTATTGGCTGACATGAATGTTCCTCAATCCTCCGTCAGTTTTCTTTATTGTGATAATCGCAGTGCCATTCAGATTGCTCACAATGATGTATTTCATGAGCATACAAAGCACATTGAGATTGATTGTCATCTTACTCATCAATACATTGATCTTGGTGCCATTCGATTAGCTTCTATTAGGTCTTCAGATCAACCAGCTGACGTTTTCACCAAGCCTTATCTTCCTAGACGTTTCCAAGTTTTGGTGGCCAAACTCAATTTGGTTTCTTCTAAACCATCTTGAGTTTGAGGGGGGATGTAAAGATATGGTAAATATTGTAGAGATATTCTAAATATGGTAAAATATATATTTAGACATTCTAGAGGATTTTCTTTAATTGTAGGTATTTTATTTCCTTTTGCTTCTTACTTTCGTATGTAAAAATAGGGCTGTAATCTCTTGTATTCGGATATGTACAGAAATATTCATTCTCTGGACTTTGTTTGGCTTCTCTATCTCTGTTTCTAACAGTGTTGCACCTAGATTTGCTAAAGTGTTCATCGGAGTTTTGTTGTTTCATGACCAAGTTTGGTGCTTCTGGTGGTATCATGCTGAAGTTGTCATCGATATTTGTGGGAAAACACTTGTCTCATATCTAGTCTCTGATCAAGCTGATATTTTTTACGTGTTGAATCCGTGATGGATTCACCTATGATTTACTTCATATACTTATTTTTCTTAGAGAAAATATTTTTAAAAATTTTGTTCAATCAAATATGAAAAAATGAAAAAATTTTATACGTTCATACCGAAAACACGCTAAAAAATAGATCAAACAAATTAATTTTAAAAAATAAGCACTTTAAACTTTTCAAAAGCTTGGTCAAACGTAATATAAATATTGGGTGATGGTTGAAGAGCGTAGTAAAACTTAAATTTTGAGTCAGTGATGGAAGTTCACATAGAGAAGTGAGTGAAATGTGGTGCTTAAAATAAAGTAAAGGCATAATACATAAGCCTCTCTTTTAACTTGGCATCAGTTGGCATATATGGCCTCAAATTTTGGGTGTGCACAAGTAGGCAGTTAAACTTATATAAAGTTGAACAAGTAGATACTGACGTCCTGCATGACATAATACACGTAGGATGTCACGTAGGACACCACATAGGTCTTAGTTTACTAGGACTCAAATCCAACATATTATAATCATGGTGCACCAGGACTCGAACTTGATATCTTAGCCTCCTAATGCGATAAAACTTGAATCCACCGCCTTACCTTCAATTAATGACATAATAGACCAAAGTACAATAGAACTCAACCTCGAACCTTTAAAAATATTACCACTTCTAGTGGTTAGCATAAATAAATTTATGACTTTTCATATAAAACAATTTCCAAACAAATAAACAGAATTTATGTGAAAAAACCTAGAAAGTTAAGTTTTGCAAATTTACTAAACTAGGTGCAGTGAAGCCCGTGCTCTGCATGGCCCAATATGTGTTATTTGCAGTATATTTTAATTTATTTGTCTTACCTTTTTTTAGTTTATTTTAAAAAGAAAATCTTTTTTGATAATTTTTAATTTCAACTTTCGATATAACATATTGAAATCACAAAATTAAATAATATTTTTGTGTTGTAAAATATGAGCAATATAAATATAAATATTGAATAATAAATAAAGACAAGAGTTATGGTAGAGAGAGGAGAGAATGCTTTCTTATTTCTTTCTTCTGTATTGTAGTGTATCTTTCATAATAGAATAGTCTACTATTTATAGGTTACAAGAAGTCTTCTCAAGTTACAAGACATAAATGAGTTCATTCATTTAGTACGTGAATTGCAAAAGAAGCTACGGAAGGGACATCCATATTCAGTGGATTTATAACACTCCCCCTTGGATGTCCATAGATAATGTAGATAATGTACCTCGTTAAAACCTTAATAGGAAAAACCCAGTGAAAAAAAACCTAGTGAAGGAAAAAAAGTACACACATCTTATAATACGCCTTGAGTGCTGCCTCATTAAAAACCTTACCAAGAAAATCCAATGGGACAAAACCTTGGTTAAGGAAAAAAGAGTGCAACGCGTATTTTACTTCCTTTGATAAAAACTTTACTTCATATTTTGGAGACGACATATTCTAATATTAAATCTCAGTTTCTCAAATATTGATGTTGGCAATGACTTAGTGAATAAATTTGCAAGATTATCACTCGACCGGATCTGTTGAACATCTATCTCACCATTTTGTTGAAGATCTTATGTGAGAAAGAACTTCGGTAAAATGTGCTATGTTCTGTCTCCTTTGATATATCTCCTCTCAGTTGGCTTCATGAATGACTATTATCTCTGCGTGATTTGAAGAAATGGCAACTATTGTTTACTTCATTGAATGTCAAGATATCACTGTGCCTCCATATGTAAGCAAATAGCCCGTCTTTCTAATATCTTCTTGTTGGAGATGAGCTGAATCTCACCAATAAACTTACTGAATGATCAAGTATTGTTGGCAAGGTACATTAGTGCCCCCATTGTACTAAGATATGGAATTTCATCATCAAGAAGCTCTTCATCCTTCCCTTGAGCTCGAAATGAATCTTTATTTATGTCAAGTGATCTCACAATCATTGAGGTACTCAACAGATGTGATTTATCCATGTAAAATCATCATAAACACTTTTCGACTGATTGCAACATCACTTAATTCTTGTAAATAATGCCGTCTATACATAAATGCACCAATTTCACTAAAACATTGTACTTTAAAATCATTTTTATGAGATCAAAATTGATCTTTCTTTATGTTTAGCGATTTTACAACCATTGGGGTATTCAATGGAATCACTTTAAAACCTTATAAATCCTTCAAGAATTTTCATATAATTGTCATTGTCTAGATAAGACATGACAACCATCCGTTCATACGTATTCAAGCTTTTCAGTATTGCCAGACTGAAAGAAACCTCATTGCATCCACCACAGGAGAACATGTCTCCCTATAATAATTCCAAAAATTTTGCGAAAAAACTATATGCCCAAGGCACAAGCCGTACTTTATATCTTACAGTTTTACTTTTCATTTTACTTTTCGCATAATAAATTATTTATACCCTACTGACATTATACCTTGGTCTTTGGACTATAAATCTAAATATTCACCTTTTTAAGAGAAATAAAATACTTGAATTACGTATATTTTTATTTGGCCAATCATTTATCTGTCCACACTTTTTGACAGATTTGAATTCAAGATCCTTGATACCATTTATAATATTGAGCACATACATTATATCAAAGATACCATCAATAGTCGTTTGATATCGGTCCCAATACGACATAACTTATCAAGATCTCTTCATATTCATCATTTTTCAGGTACCTAAACATTTGCCAAGGTTTTATGAAGTGTTATATCGGTGCTCTTTCATAGCACTTGCATCATTATCATGATCATTTGCTCGTCTCCTTCTTCAAGGATTTTTAACTTTGAAATCGATTGATCTATAACACTCAGGTGTGTCATAGACCCCGTCCTTCAAGGACTTCTCATTGGAGCATCTGCAGCTGGATTATAACATAGGGTCAACAAACACATCTGACAATCAGTTTGCAATATTTTACAAAGGAATTATCTCTTGAACTTCAAGTTCACATTTTTTATGAGAATTTAGATAATTTATTTCACACATAATTTTTAACTGCTAATCATTTCTCCCCCTAATGTTAGTAAATCTAACATTTACCCCGAATCTCACTTGGGGACCCATCTTTGTGCATAATGGTAGAGAAACTGAATTATATATCGCATATATAAATTCTCTAATGGGAATTATTTGTCTCTTGACCATGAACCACTTATGATAGGGGAACTTTGTTGGCTTGATGCATACAAGTTCTGCTATATTTTAAGTATCACATCTCATACCAAATTTTTTTGGGAGATTTATTCTCATAACCAATGGTTAGCTATAATTGGAGGCATACAATTTCTGCTAAATCAATCAGCATTATCAACATAATTTATAGTTTAGAACCATGCTCTTATTTAATAATCGAGCAAACAACCTTGCAAAAACCAAATTGCAATTTGATATCAAAGCACATGTGACCATTTCATAAATGCATCTATTAAATCATATAATAGTAATTGGTCCACATGGCAGGTGAACGGGTCCATATTCACCTTTTCTATACGTTCCAAAAATTCAAGGGATACAATCTCAACCCTAGCTGATACAATGATTAATTTATTATGAGAACGAGTAGCACAAGAGAATTCGTGAAGAACTTTCTATTTCTTCAATATATAATCACATGAATTCTCAATTATTTTTGCATCACATTTGAACCAGGATGCTCAATCGGTCATGCCAACTAATATGTATTTTGGTAAACTTGTAGTTTACTATTGTATGTGATTCCATCACCATGTCCATATTTGTGTACTACCACATATTTCACACACCATCCGTGTAGTGACCATCTCCTTTAAGGAGAAAACTATACAATTACGGTCATGATTATTAAAATATTGTAAACAAGATTTGTTTCTTGCTTTTACCCTTTGATAATAATGATAAGACATGCTACAATATTTGTGATGTACTAAAAGTACGTGATCAATGATTTTTGTGTCAAAATAATTTTTTTTATCTCTCAAACCTTTCATAAAGGCGAGATGTGACACTTATCCAACTATATATGAGTATGTCCTTATCCATGATTTTAATAACACCTTGACATATTCACTTTCAAGAATGGTCAAGCATCCATGATGCTTATCACAAAGTCTCATTCTCTTCAAGGAATGGACTATAACCATATGTACATGCTTCATAAATTTTCATTAGAAGCTCATTGTCATGACTTAAAATTTATCATATTTACATGACACACCTCAACATCACTTTGAAAGGTCAAGTGCACCACCACTTTATATTCCTTTATTTTGATGGAGAATTTATAAAACTTATTAATTTAGATCGCACGACAATTGCGTGCCCATAATGATGAAGGACCATTTTGAGAACCCATAATGTTCTTACTTTTATAATTACCATAATGATGATGATTACTATTTTTTCCTTTTGCCACGTCCATATTTATTCATACGGCCCTGATAATTATTTAGTCTTCTTTCACACTTTTGATCTATCGCTCTCACATTCACTTTTAAGAATGGAGCAAATCCAGTGGGACGAGCTTCATAATAAGATTATTTTATCTTAATCATCATTATATCATCAATATGATGCATTGAGATGTAACACCAATGTCTTATCCATGTAAGGCTTGTTAAGCCATAATATACTAAGACTAGAACCCAATGTCTTATCATCATGGTGCATCAGGACTTGAACCAGATGTCTTACCCTCATAAAGTCGTGTTAGGCTACAATGTGTTGAGATTAAATTCAACATCTTATCATCAAGGTGCATCAAGACTCAAACCCAATGTCTTACCATTATGGTGCGCTAGGACTTGGATTCGCCGTCTTATCCTCATGTAATATTTATTATAAATTTTCTGATTCACTCTAAAGAATGAAACATATTTTTGTATAGTCATAACTAGCCATAAATTATTTCATATTAAAAAAGAAAGTTATTTTTCACGAATGTTGCTTCAAGAACACATTTGAGATCAATATTCATGTATTCTCAATGTTGAGTAAGAATTGAATGTAATATCTTAAAAGCCAGAAGGATTGAAAACATTATTTATCGCATACCTGATGAGGGCTTTCAAAACTTATATTTCTCTTGTACGATTGTGAGCTATAACTTTTTTCACATTATTAGAAAACTTATAAATTATAATTTTCTACGAGATGTAGAATAATTTATCATAATAAACATAGAAAGCATTTGAAATATTCACTTTATTGATCATAATAATCGATATAATCAATAATACTTTAAACATAACAGTTATAAAATTCAATGTATGTGCTTAAGTAAGCATTATAAAAGTATTTATTAATAATCTAATGCTCATGTAATTTTTATAGTTCTTTAATTAACATCACTAACGAAACGGATATTGTACTTTGTATTATAACACTTAACATTTAATAAAGATACAACTAATGTTGATATCTAAATAAATATGATCATCATCATTCTCTTAGTATGAAAGATAGTGTACTTGTAAACTTACATTGGCATTTAATAAATAATCAAACAATTAATGTTAAATATGAATGATAGTATTCTTCTTTTATATTATACCACATATATTCGAACACACAATAGTGAATTGAAGTGAGATTATTTAACGACATACATAATTATAATTATAAGACTAAATATAATTGAGCTATATCAAATTTCACAAATCAAAAATGAAAAATTAAAAATCATCATTCTCTTGAATTAAAGAGTTCATTAATAATTGTGAACTTTCATTTCATTAATTAGTTATACCAAGTCCTAATAGATTATCTCTCACGTTATAATTCTTGATTATGTAATAAGTTTTAAGGGGGGGCTCTTTTATTAGCTATTATCATAATTATAAGTATGAACTATTCTTAGGAAGAAAATTGATTTAGCATAATCCTTGATATTCTAGCTTGCTTTCACCGAGACTGATTAGCAAGCCTTTGGTGGTTGAATCAATCTAGAAAATAATTGATTTGGCATATATAGGTACTATAAAAATCATTGTTGTTAGTATTGCTTCATGCTTATGTCTTGAGAATTCAAGATTTAATTAAGTTCAAAATTGACATGTAGTAGAATATAACCATAAATATATTTTTATTTAAATTAAAGTAAATCATTTGAAAAGAATACCTCTCGCTTGTTGTCATAACATAAAATAAAAAAAATCATACCAAAAATCTTCTCAGTTGATTAGAGATTCGTGCTGATAACGTGTTATAAAATATGAGCAATATAAATATAAATATTGAATAATAAATAAAGACAAGAGTTATGGTAGAGAAAGGAGAGAATGCTTTCTTATTTCTTTCTTCTGTTTTGTAGTATATCTTTCATAATAGAATAGTATACTATTTATAGGTTACAAGAAGTCTTCTCAAGTTACAAGACATAAATGAGTTCATTCATTTAGTACGTGAATTGCAAAAAAAGTTACGGAAGGGACATCCATATTCAGTGGATTTATAACATTTTGTATATTCTATGATGTATCTTTAATTAAAAATTACAAGATTTGAAAATCTTAGGGCCAGTATTTATGACAAGCTTGAGTGGGCCCATGTTTTGTACAATGAGAATAGCAGTTCCTTGTGAGCAGTAATTAAGACCAAAAGAAAAGGTTATATGGGGGTTGAACTCGCAACCTTTCACACAAAATTTAAAGCTTTAACCATTAGGTCAAGAAGTAGTTTACAACACAGAAAGACAAAACTTGAATCATGACACAGGCAGCTGAAATAGCAAAACTGTTGCTTCTAATATATACTAGAGAGTAATGCTCGTGTCAACACGGGCCCAATATTATAAAATTAAAAATATCAATATAAATATATATATCAAATAACAATTGCTAGGAGTATAATTTTTTATCCCTTTTTATGTTAATAAATTGTATTTAGAATATAATTTTTTTTGTGTGTGTGAAATAATTAATAATTCATAGGATTGGTATATTTAATCAATGTGGAAATGCTGCATGGATCCATATATATAGGAACAGAAAAAGAATCACCTTGATACTAAACCAGAAGGCAACTAAAGCTAGGAAGGTAGGTTAAAGTGACTAGTCTTTCTTATTCGAAAGCAAGCAAGACATGAGTTTTCCCCAACCAACCTATACCTTACTAATAAAAAGGGGCTTCCCTTTTTCAGCTGCATTGTACTGCCGCATAAATAATGGATCCGCTGGGCTGGATGAGCCCGAATGACTTATTTTGCATATAGAAGAATAACAAATTATTATACGCTAATTATTTAATAATAAATTATATTTACCTTCACGGGGGTCAAATTTTATTAGGTGTTTTCTTTGGTTCTTTTTTACTTGATTCATGTTGATTTGACATAGATCTTAAGAAAATATTTTTTTTAAAAATTATTTTATCAAATTATTTTTATTAATTATGCTTTAAACATCTAAATTTGATTATTATTATTTTATATAGTTATTTAATGATAAAAATCTTCTAGAAGAAAATAATAATTTTTTCTTAATTTGTTAAAAAAAAAAAATTAAATTAAAGTCGGGCATCTAGCTCATATATTAAAACAAAAAGGAGCAAATAACATATGTTTGTTACAAAGCCTGGTCCAAAAGTGATCAGGCCCAAATGAAATAGAAAAGTAACTAAAAATAATGGGTTTTTAGAAACAATAACCAAGACAATAGCTGAGAAAGGTAGGTGAGGAGGCTGGTCTGCGTGTTCTCACCGCCATGGATGATGAAAAGAGCTTCAAACCTCCAAACCAAACTCTGTCAGATCGTCAGCAACTGCCCTTTTCTTGTTGCAAATTTGCTGGAGCTTTCTCATGATTCAGCTAAGTTCTTTAGTCTCTTTATAATCTTCTCCTAGGCATACTTACCATCTTTACCACTAGATCGATGGGTTGAACCTCAATTGAAGTTAATACCACCATTTAATCTTATTATAAAGGGGTTTGTGCGCCTAAGAAGCTGATTCGTGTCATTTGCAGTGTTGTAGAAGTACAAAGATCCAGAAATAAGGTTATGTATACGAAAGTGTAGCTGCCACAGACTTGATTTGTTATCGAAGATACACCTAAGATTCTCACAGGTGCGGATACACAAATCTATTGAAATTTCTTCAGTCTGTGAAGCATAGTATTTTTCATATTACATTACCATTATTAATGGACTTTAACCGTACATCTGCTTGCCAAAATTCCTTTGTTGATTATTGATGGTTGCCTTCTCTGTTCGTATCCTTCTTAAGTGCTGCATCTTCATAGTCGTTGTGAATGTCGATGTGGTTAACCCCTTTGTTGCGATATCAATCTGTGTAAAATCATGAATCATCTTCTTGTGTTCTTCTAATATTTGAAAGTCCTTGTTTGTCTAGTATTAGGATCTTTAATCCTTTGCCAGGTACGTCTTAAAATTGATCTATAAGATAATTACCTGCAAAAAAAAATACAAGGTTAGCCAAAAAATCAGCGAGTGTTTCCCTCCCTTAAGGAGTGTTGTATTCTCACTGTTATAGAATCCATGATGTCCATTATGCCTTTCAACTCAACTGTTAAACTCCAAGGGATTTTTCACTCCCTTTTAAGCATCTAGATTAGAGCCAGTGAATCTGATTTCAATATCACATTGTTCATAAGATTGTCCCTGCAATATACTAGCCCTTCTCTGACTGCCCTTGCCTCAGCCACTAGGTTGACATATATACTAATTAATTATTGTAAACATACCATCTTTAATCAACCAAATCACTACATTATCTCACCTAAAGATATCGAAGGCTTACACCCTCATCATCATGTATGATATTAACAAGGTCAGTCATGAGAATTGTTAGGGAACTGAATGGTCTTACAAGATTACATAAGGAATAAATATAAACACAAAAAAATAGTTTTTTTTTGTGAAACATATGCCTGAAGTTTTTTACAAATTTCCAATTCATTTTCGTTATCTCTGCATGTGTACAGTAAAAATTTCACAACCGATTCCTTGATCAACTTTGTCCCGAGGTAGAACAATCGTGTTGATAACATGTTATAAAATCAATTTAAAAGAGCTAATTTAATATATTAAAAGAAGAAAGCAAGAACAATAAGGAGAGTCAAAAGAGAAGAGTTTTTCTTATTCTGTCAAGTGTGTTCAAGTGTATCCAACATAAACTCTTATACCTTTATTTATAATGTTATACAAGGGCATACAAAAGGTTGTCAAAAATATGACATTAACCATTAATTTCATGTAGATTTTAATATGTATTAATTATTAATTTCATGTATATGTTTATATGTATCTAGTATAAATTTCATGTATTTATTTGTATGTATATAATATTAATTTCATATATATGTTTATATGTATCTAGTATTAATTTGATGTATCCAGTATCAATTGCATACATTATATCCAAAATACAGTAAATTCGGTATTAATTTGATGTATCCAATATAATAATAAATTGATGTATCCAGTACCAATTTCATATATTATATCCAAAAATACATGTATCCATAATCAACTTAATCTAGTGTATTCAGTACTAATTTGATGTATCCAATATAAATTTCATATAGTGAATTCAAAATACATGTATCTAGTATCAAGTTGCCCCATTAGAACTTTTGATACATGTATATGTGCATAGATAAATGCTTAAAAGAAGAGGAAGAAGAAGAAATACAAATCTGACAGAGATACATTCGTATGTACATGAACAAACACTAAATTTTATATTCAATATGAATTAGTTGACTATGATACATGGGTACACAAGTACATTCACCCTCCTCCTTGCCAGCCTACGATACCCGTCACCCTACGACACCCACCATATCGACAATCTTCAGAAACAACACAAAAATTTGGCTGAGAAACAGAAATATCACAAGACGAAGCTTCTCAAACAGTAACAGCAGTCATGAAAATAAAATAATATAGATCTGTCGGTCTAGAATGAAAAAGGGTAACATTCTTTGTTTGAAGGAGGAAAGGATTAAACTTTGTTTTGGTGTGGGCGGTATCAATCTATCTAATGATGTCTCCATTATCAAGGAATAATAATTATGTTGCCTTTTTGCTCTTCATTCTTCTTATCTCAGTAATGGCTTTCTTCCAAGTCTGACTTTTACATGAAACTTCTATACAGGTTTTACCCTGTTTCTTGCTCTGATGATTGTAGTGTTTGTAGTGCGGAGACGGCGGTTGTGGGTCAGTTTGGGTGGAAGCGGTGACTGTGATGGTGGAGGTGGCTGTGACTTTACTTTTAGCAGAGGAAGAAGAGAAAAAAAGGAAGGGGTAGATAGATTAACCGTGATTTGGGTGATTTGAATTTAGGAGGAGCGTAATTTACTCCATTAAATAAGGAAATATACTCCATTAAATAAGGGATCTGCTTTGGTGATGTATCTGATATAGAAAAGAGAGTTTTTGATAAGATATGGTATATTGAGTAATTAAAATAAACTGATGGGAGAATAGTAGATATGGTAGGGGTATTTAGTTCTTTAAGTAGTTTATCCATTATATATATATATATATATATATATATATAGTTTGGGTTGTGCCCGGTAGTAGAACCATTACTATTACAAGAGTTAGTTTTTCTAACAAAATTAGTTCCTAAGATGTCTTTCCAGACAGCTTCAGCTCCATATACCAGAGGAACTACAAAAAAATAAGTGGCCATGAAAACTTCTCCTTCAGCTCCATGTTTTGCTAGTGCATCTACTACCAGGTTTTGCTCCCTATAGATGTGCTGCACCACTGGACCTCTAAGCTCCGCTATCATCCACCTGCAATCATGAATAATGGGGTTATAGTGGAGATTCCCTGTTTTTACCATTTGAATAACCTCTTTGGAGTCAATATTGATCTCTAGAGGTACAAAGTTATTCTCCTTAGCCATTTTGAGACCTTCCCTAAGAGCTAATAGCTCCATCTGGTTGTTAGTGGCGATCTTAAAACTTTTATTGAAACCCAGGATTCAATCCCCTTCTCCATTCCTAATCACTCCTTCAATGCCACTCTTACTAGGGTTACCTTTGCATGAGCCATCAATGTTGAGCCTGTAATAGCCTCTTTAAAGAGGATCCCATTTTACACTGAGGATACTGATTTGAGTGTTCCTGGTGTGGGATTTACTAAGGTAAGGAATTCCACAGCTTCAACATAAGCTTTGATTAGAGCAAGGTTTGTCAGTTTTATTGTTGAAGATATTGTGGTTCCTGTTTTTTCAAAACGCCTATAGCCAGAAGGCATGAGAGTTTCCCAGTTGATAATCCTATTATATTGCTTGCCTTTCAGGTTCTGCCAGAGGTTATTCCAGTTGTTAGGGGTGGTAGTAGTAAAATCAAGATGCCCAGGAGTAGAGAAGTTAGTAGTGACAAATGCCAGAAATCGTGAGTGATAGTGCAGTCCTGAAAGATATGGACTGAGTCCTCTAGGGGTGGTTGCAGCTGTTGCATTTAGGAGAGATATTGAGACCCATCTTAAATAGGGTATCACTGTGGGGGATTTATTATGCTGGAGAAGCCAAAGGAAGTACTTGATCTTGTTAGAGATAGTGGCTTTCCAAATCCAAGTAAAGGGGTTGTTGTTAACAGTAGGAGTGTTCTTTGCTTTTGATCAATGAGATTGTAAGCACTCTTACAGGAGAACAACCCATTGCTATTCAAGCCTCGCGAATAATCTCATTACCTTCCCGAGCAAAATCACGTCTTTTATTATGAGCTTATACATATGCTTCTAAAGCTACTCGATTAGCTACGACACCTAGCGGGGCGCATTACCCAAGGATGTCCTAAAGTTCCCCCATCGAACTGTAGTACAAAATCATCTCTAAAGATCTCGGTATGGTCGTATATTCTTCGTACTGATCAATGATGATTACAATATCGAGTAACCCTGTCATATATTTAATCAGGGGCTTATCGGCAAAAACGAATCAATTTAGATAGTCATTTGTGGCTCCGGTGGCGACTAAATCAACACGTTATTGCTTCAAGAGAAATTCTCATCGAAGTTTACTATGAATCTTTAGGTACTTTTATGAGATTTATAGACATTATCTAATGGTAAAAAGTCTAAAAAAATAAACTCCAAATGAGAGTGTCAATTAAGCTTAGTATTATTGAAGAAGGTACTATGGATGTTGTGGGAGATATCCTCAAGAATCATAATGGAAAGGCAATTAAAGTTCCAAGAGTTATTGTCCTAGCAGCTGGAAACGTAGTGTTGAAAAGGTACTTGTGAATAGGGCCCTGGATAATGTTAACTAGAGGAGGGAGTTAGGAATCCATCTGTCTTCCCAAATATTAACCATGTTACCGTTATGAACCATCCAATGGGAGGCTTCCTTGCAAAGGTTCCAACCCTTACGGATGTTGTTCCAAGTTATGGAGTAAGTGGATCTAGGGAAGTGAGCATTCTTACTATATTTAGCAGTAAGAGTCCTGGCCCAAAGATGGTTAAGATTCTTTACCAGTCTCCAGGAAAGACTGCAGTGCATGGTATCATTCTTGATAGCAGCTTTCTACATCCCCAGACCCTCTTCTTTTTAAGGTAAGGTGATAGTATCCCAATTAAGGAGGTCCATTTTCCTCTTGGCATCAGTGGTACCCCATATAAAATTCCTCTGAGATCTGTCAATGAGCTTAAGGATTTTACAGGTAGAGAAATATACTACATAACATGGTTAGGAGTGCTATTGAGGGAGGCCTTAGCTGGGGTAGTCCTTCCTGTCATATTGAGAAACTTGGTTTTCCATTCTGCAAGTTTTGATTGGAGACTATCAATGATAAATTGGAAGTCTCCATTGTTAGGCTTTTGTGGAAGATGGAAAAGCCCAGATATTTTTCAAAGGAGTCTCTAGCAGGAATGGTGAGTTGGCCAGCAATCTCCTCCATGATCTCTTTACTACAGTTTCTGGAGAAGATGACCTTGGATTTTATAGTATTGATTTTTTGGCCAAAGCATTGGCTGAAGATATTCAGGATATTCATGATAGTACTGGAGTTTTTTCTATCAGCTCTAGCAAAAAAGGTCAAGTCATCAGCAAAGAAGAGGTCGAGGAGCTTTGGTCCTCTTCTGCTTATGGCTATGGTGGTCCAGTTAAGGACATTAACCTCATGATCAATCCTTTTGGAAAAGATCTCCATACAGAGGATAAAGATATAGGAGGAAATAGCGTCCTCTTGTCTAATGCCTCTAGTGAGGGAGAAAGAAGTAGTGTTGCTTCCATTTACTAAAACAGAGATGGAAGAGAATGAGATGCAAGACATGATAAGCTTATTAAGATTCTTAGGGAAGTTAAAAAAGAAGAGATCATGTCTTATAAAGGACCATTCTATTTTATCAAAAACCTTCTCCAGATCAATTTTGAGAATTATGCTAGCATTCTTTCCTTTCTTCCTGGAGAAATGGCTGATGTAACAATTATAGCATTATCAGAAGCTCTTCTGTTGGAGAGGAAGCTAGCTTGGTTACATCCAAAAGTATTTTGAAGGCATGGCTTGATCCTACTGAAAATAATTTTGGTGATGATCTTATAATGGGTATTACAAAAGTCAGTGAGTCTAAAATTCTTAAGAGCAGAAGCATTGGAGCACTTAGGGATCAAGCAAAGATAGGTGGAATTGAATTTCTCATCAATTTTGAATGTGTTGAAAGTGGTAATGCAGAAGTTTATCAAGGTAGGGCTAATGGAGTCCCAATAGTTTTGATACATCAGAGGATGTAAATCATCATGTCCAGGAGATTTTGAGGGCTTGAAGGAGAAGACAACTCTCTTAATTTCCTCTAAAGAAGGAATAACATCCAAAAGAGGGTGGTCATGGCTTTTAATTGAGTCATTGAAGGAGGGATTGGGCTGACATTTGATCTTTGAAGAGAGGTGCTCAGAAGTGAACATGTTATTATAGTAGGAGAGGATGTGGTCTTTGATATCCTCAGCACTGTAGATCCAAGCCCCATCGTCAGTCTTGAGAGCCTGAATCCTATTCCTTCTTCTTCTATTGAGGGTAGAAGTGTGAAAGAATTTGGTGTTGGAGTCACCTTTCAGGAGCCAGTTAATCCTAGATTTAAGCTTCCAGAACTCACTCTCTTGTCTGAGTATGGTACTGTACTCACACTTGAGAGTTGCCTCAAGATCGTGAAGGAATAAGCTGGAGGGGTAGTTAGGGGATCTTTGGGTGTCGGCTAATCTGTCCAGGAGATACCTCTTCCTACTGAAGATATTTCCACAAACCTTCTTATCCTAGATTTTGATAGTGGGGGCAAAGTTCAAGGTGACTTCAGTAAGATTGCTATTTCCTTCAAAGCAAAGCTTAACTCTATTGATGAAGTCAGGGTGGAAGCAACACATGATTTCCACCCTAAAGGGTTTGTTAAGGACATGGGAGGTCTTAACAAGACTGACCAGGAGAGGGAAATGATCAGAGTGGGTTCTGGGGAGGTGGTGACACTAGCACCAGGGAAGAGATGAATCCAACTATCATAAGCAAGACATCTATCTAATTTTTTCAAAATGAGACCATGTGTATTCCTATATCTCTTGTTGGTTCAAGTATATCTGCTGCCCTTGAAGCCTAGGTCCACTAAATCACAGTGATTGATACAGTCCCAAAAACTAAGAGCTCTATTTCTATTAATGCAGTTGCCACCAAATTTGTCACTGGCCTTAAGAATTAGGGGTGTGCATGGTATGGTATATATCGAATTATCATACCATACTGATTTTTTTGATATCATGATTTTGGTATTATGGTATTTGGTATGGTATATGGTATACATTTTAAATTTGTTTGGTATTCGATATGGTATTCGGTATTTAGAAATAACATACCAAAATATCGAATACCATACCGAAGCATATAGTTAGATATAACATATATATATATATATATATTATTAAAACACTACCAAATATACAATCTAGTATTAGTATAAATTAAATGTTTAGAAGTTGAAACTTTGACTACTCTATTTTGATTGAAATGTCTTTTGAATGTTATTGATTAACAAAAGGAGTTGTTTATACTTTCTTTTGAATATAATGTAATGTGTTAGTATGAACAATTGATACTTTTAAAAAAAAATTGAAGTCATAATACTTTATTATACGATTATATATTAGCCGAAGTTGAACAAACTATGGTTACCGATTTATCATACCGCAATATACCGAAGCCAAACTTCAAATACCAAACCATATCAAATTAATTTGGTATGATATTGATATAATAATTTTAAAAACTGAATACCGAAGTTATCGTACCAAACTTTCAAATACCGTATCATACCATACCATGCTCACCCCTATTAAAGATTTTATTGAAGTCTCCACCTACTAATCAACTATTATCAGGGAAAGTGTTAACGAAGTCAGAGAAGGTATTAAGATTACTCCAAAGCAGCTTCTTATCCTCAAAATTATTACTAGCATAGATGACACATGAAGGAAGAATATGTGCGAGGTTGTGGAGGTGTGAGAGATCATGGGGGAGGTTGTGGGAGTTAGAGTAGTGGGCATCCACACTTAATATACTATTTTACAACATTGTGATTATTATTTACAATCTCACATAAATAAAATATATAAGTGACGAGTCAATTCATATATTATTGTAAAATAAAAAACAAAAATAACTAATACATGAATTAATTATGCATAATAATTTTATACATTATTAATATTTGTATATCTCTAATCAACGGTCGAGACAACCCATATATTATAACTCTCTTCGTTCACTTATATTTGTCATGTCTTGCATTTCTAAAATCAAATTACAAGGATTTTGATCAATATTTTTCCATCATATTAATATGAGAAGAATTATAATATATAATATTTTTTTCGCATAGTTATCGAACATCTAAATTTTAATTTTAAAATATTAAATTAAAATAACTCAATCTTAGCCTTAAATATTAATCAAATTGATTCTAAAAAATCAAACGTAACCATAAAAGTAAACTGATGGAGTAATTGTTATGAGTTTTACATAGACCAAACACTTTTAACCCCTTTTATTAGAGTTCTGTTTAAATTAGAAAAATAATCTTTTCCTATTAGTATTTAGGTGTAAAATTTGTAGGCCCAATCATCAACAAACGTGCGGATATATTCCTTTAATTGCACTTCCTTATCGTCAATTTTACTTGTAAAGAGTGGGTTAATCGGAGAGATACTGTTATGGAGACACGATAGCTATAATGAATTCAAGGGAGATTATCTCAAGACATGAATAGATTGGGTTTCTTCTGTAACTATTAGGGTGGTTTATGGAGGTGTTTGATGTAGGAAAAAGAATTGTTTTGGACAGAAATCAGGGACAAGGATGGTGGTGATGAATGAAGTTCACATGGTTCAACAGGGTGTTTGATGGTGGCGTCAAAATTTTGAATGATTTTCACTGTGAGGCCAAAATCAGTATGTTAATTATGCTATTTTTTTCGTATTTTTCTCCTTGTAAAATATATGTATAGGAAAATAATTCACTAAATCGCAAGCTGTCATTGATTTTGATTATTTTTTTTTTGGTCAAAATTTTATTTTGAAAATAGACAAATATAAATACTAGCTAAATATTTTAGATTAGAAAAAAACATAGGAAAAAATTAAATAATCAAACTAAAATTTCAAAGAAATATTTTTTGTTAAATTTTCTCTTTCTTTTTGAGAAATAAAATAAAAATCGGTATCCTAAAATACCCGTCACGCCCCAAGACTAGGTAGAGCGAACAAGAACCTTATGAAGACATGTTATACAAATGACTTGTACTAAATAGGAGAATCACTATTCTCAAGACAGTAGTGAAGAATTATACAAAAATATACCGGCCAACTGGCCACACAACTGCAATAGATAACTGAAACTATAACCACTTACGATAACTTTATGTTGTCTACGCAGTCTCTTGTAAAATTTATAATTGTACCAGGGTAGGTGATTGGGACAGAGCCCCGAGATACCCAAACTATAACTATAAATATGACTAAAGAGTACTAGACATCTACTAGCTCTAGATGAGAGAAGTGCTCATCAACTGCTTTGCTAAAAACGAAACGAGAGCCTAATATAGAAGTCTGCTATTGGTATACCTGGTCCTGCATATACAGAAATGCAATGCCCCCGAACATAGGGGCGTCAGTACATATACAACATGTACTGGTATGTAAAGCAGACAGAAAAACAAGTAGGCATATGAGGATGCTCAGTGAATCAAATAACAGAATAAACAACTGTAGACAACTGAATACTAGAAACTCTTGTCTGGAACTATAACATTTGAGCGTATAAGTGAAAGATACACAATATATCATTGTAACATATGGGCTCACTATAAGGATCTGCCCGCAGGCCATATGTGTCATGTATTGGCTCGAGACAGGGGAACTAGTGCATAAGGTTCCAGCTGACTCCAAATGCAGATGATGCTACAAGAGCGGGTACGCCACAAGCTTTGAGCGCACTATGAATGATCCTATCTCAATCTTGTGTACAAAATTACGTCGCATGTGTGTCAAGTAAAACTTATGAATATCCTTCCCTCGATACGGGTAACTTTTATCATATAATGCTTTATTGGCCTATACAAGTAAATTATGATGACGATTGTTTAGCCATTCAAGTAGTACTTTTCGTATATAACCTTCTTTATCCATATATATCTATTTAAATGCTAGATATGTGATCAAATATGTTAGTGCGACTATACTATTGGCCAGTTATTTTAATTTATAGAATGTGATAGATATACCATATGATTTCTGAGAATTTCAAAAATAGAGATTCTTACAGTCATGCAAAACATTATGGATACCCGACTCGGAGGAGTAATATGAATATTATAAACACCGATAGATAGATATATAGATAGAAATACAAGTAATTTCAAATGAGAAGAACATATAGATATTTGGATAAGATAAACATGTAGTCATGTGTTTAACGTGTAACACGAAAACTCTATTCGTATATGTACATCAAGCAACTCCTATAGACTCTTAATAGAGAAACACGTGACTTTAGGTGGTGCCTTAATGATGAAAGAGGTTTTAGCTTCACATACCTTTGGCACTTCTTGCTAACGGTGGTACCACAAGTCTCAAATAATTCAACCCGTGTGGTTATAGCCTTCACATAGCCTACCACTAACTTTCACCATCCAATAGACAACCGAGTAACTACAAAGATAGTATATACATCCATCAATAACCCGTAGGTTCGTCAAACAATTTATTTTAATATTCTTCACTTATGCCAAAAATTAATCAAATTCCTTAACAATAATTTGAAGCAAATTTCTTATTTTTTAACTTACCAAATACAATGTTAAATCTGCCTCATTTATTAAAATACCCAAAATTTTCACTTTTATCACAATTTAGTCATTTTTTCCTTCTTCAACAACCCTAATTAACAAGATTCAATTCGAGAACTAGTGCAAAATTTAATTTAAATGGTGATTACCACCTTCTTGTACATTCCAAACACGTATTCCATAATTATATTTGAGTGTAGGGTAGAGGAATTACCTATTTGAGAATAAGCCCCAACTTGAGTTCTTGAAGAAAATCTTCACAATTCTTGAATGAAAATTAGTACTTGTCTAACAATTTAGGACCATCATGTGCCTCTCCACGTTTCTGGAGAGCATTTTCAAGCAAAATGCTTGACTTTCACCTTCTCAAATTGTGGCCCCCACTTTGGCCCACTATTATTAATAACTTAAAGTAGGAAAAAAATCACTTTATTCATTTATAATTTCTCCCTAAGTAGCAGCAATAATGTATACTATTTTGCTATAGTTAGCACTACCCTAAACTTAAAAATAGGTGAAAAGTGTACAAAGCATACATATTATATCTCTCCCTATATTTTTGTAAATAAATACACCTATCTAGTCACTCAACTTCTATGTAATAGGTTACCATTCCTCTTGCGCATGGGTAGAGAGTCTACCTGAGTCGTGCGGCCCCAGGTAACCTTAGTTTAGTGTAGCACCTGGCTTCAAATGTGCGGATTTACTGATCTATGAGTGACACCACTAAGTCAGGTGGTCGGCAACTCGAATGTTTAACAGGATAGTACGAATCCGCTCTTTGACTTAGTTAAGGAAGAATTGGTTCTCTTTGCGTTTCACTGGGCACTAGAAACGTCAGGTCAATCTAACTTTTCCGGGTAGAAGGTGACAACCCTAATGAATTGACTATGAAGGTGGCTCTTAGCTACATCAACGCTCAAATTCCTTAATCGTTATTGCCCAGGCTTCGATGATCTACCCCTGATTTAGGTTGTTCAAAGAAGAAGTGGTTTTGTTAAGTGTATACGCACTTTGTATGAGCCCATCCCTATCGTTCTTACAGAAGACATAAGGGGGAATACACGACGGACGGAAAGCGGGGAAACATCATTTTTCGGTCTTCTCTCCACAGAGGAAGGAAAGCACCGCCAAGCCAACGAGAAAGCATAAACTGCATGAGGTAAGACTAAGGGCCTTGTGCGCCCTACAAGAGATTACTGGGGGTCTCGGTACCAGGGGGAACGGGAACAAGAAACTCCAGTAAATAAAAGAAAGATAATAGGAGTCCTCTCAATAGCCGAGGGCCCACTTCCCTATATGCGCTTACGGAAGGGGAAAAGCTTGATTCTCATAGATTGAACTCCACAAATTGAATATCTTATATAATATAAGGCTCCAGAAAGAAAGGCAAGCAGTAGGCTTGGTTCACCAGGTTCTACCACTGCAGGGCCCAATCATAGTCAAAAGCGGAAAAGAGGGGATTTGCAAGAAAAATTCGAATAGACTGACTTACGAGCAAAAGTCTTGGAAGAGTGAGTTCAGGGAAGGATATTCTTTTAATAAAGAAGTCGATTTTCAAACTCACTTAAGACCATTCGTGATCCCCACTTCACTCCTATTCTATTCCTTTTGACTCGCAATCACAATAGCCGTACAGTCGCGTCTCACACTTTGATGAGTGGAACCTCTTGTCCCCTCTATTCCGATGTGTTCTTAGCGTGCGTGATCCAGTTATAGAGCCTATTATGGTTATCGAATGGGCCTCCTCTCCACCTAGGCGAAAGATAGGGCGTCAGGCGAGCGCAATTGGATTTTTCCGAACAAGCCTCAAGCTTGAATGAGCTCTCTAACCGAAAATTTCTTTCACATTTCAAAAAGGGAAAACTACTTTCACGTTCGGTTCAGAGAGCACTTTTTTCGTTGAGAATTCCTCGTTCCCTTTCGTGTGAATTCCCCAGCGGCGAATTTCAAACTTGTGGGGCCCTATCTATTCCATCTCTCGAGCCCCCGAAGAAAACCCCCTACCCTTCGGACTCCATATATCTATTGACTCTATATATGTGGGCACCTGATATCTATGAGGGTTCACCCACCCCGGTTACAGCATTCCTTTCTATTGCGCCTAAAATCTCTGTTTCAGCTAATATTTCACGTGTTTCTATTTACGCTTCTAGTTTGATAAGGGAAAGCACAGAAAATGAATCTGCTAATGAAGGTTACAGATTCGGTCAAGAGGAAGAAACTTAGAATATCATAGCCGCTCATGCTTATTTTGGCCGATTGATCTTCCAATATGCTAGTTTCAATAACTCTCGTTCGTACACATCTTCTCTTTGTTTCCCGTGCCTCTAGTGAGTTAGAGACAGAGTTCGAAAAGATCAAATCTTTGATGATTCCATCATCTATGATTGAGTTGCGAAAACTTCTGGATAGGTATCCTCCATCTGAACCGAACTCTTTCTGGTTAAAGAATCTCTTTCTAGTAGCTCTGGAACAATTAGGAGATTCTATACGGGGTTTTGCTTCTGGCGGCAACATGCTTGGTCCCGCTTATGGGGTCATGCCCCAACTTATTTCCAGAATTTGAGTTCGACCGCTACTTCCCCTTTTTTTTGGGGGGGGGGGATCAAGTTCCTTGCCAACTGCCACCTATCGACCCCGATCTCTTTTTATTTGTTTTGGATATTACCAAACCTAGCCTAGCCTCCGTAAATCACACTAAATCGGACACCCAACTATGAAAAAGCCTCCTTATGGGTGGGTTAGGTTAGTCAATCCGGCCCGAGACGCGTTCGTTGACTCCTTCCTTACTCTTCCGAGGATGGTTCAGGGGGAGCCAGTTTCGCCTCCGGCTGAGGAGGGAAATTTCAATCGATAGGCGGTAGCTTCGACGAGCTGGGACTCTTTCCTAAGCAAGACGGTAAAAAACAAGAATTTTCAGAATATATAAGACCTTCTTAGGAAAGTCTCTATCCTTCTCTTACAAGCACAACATCTATCTCTTAGTCCTCTTTGGACAACCTTTAATCAGAGAAAGAAAACGTATATTCTATCAATCTTAGAGAGAATCTCTATTCTACACGGAAAAAGCGTATTCAACATAGACAGGCTCAGGAAAAACATCCTATACTTGGGATAACTGAGCACTACTATAAACAAACAGAACTACTACAGGTAGACTAGAACATTTCTTATGTCAAACCATTCGATTGAATGCAATCTCTGATGTCAATGACACGAAAAAGGTCGTGCGAACTTGTGATGCAACGATCAAGAAGGTAGAGAGACAGTCGATTAAGCATACTGCGGTCACTGCGATGGTCACAAGCTCTCACTAGAAGGATCGGAATACACAACACCACGCTTAGGTTAGGGCACATGATCTCATTGCAGGATTGACCACTCAGCTATCCAAGTTACGTAAAAAACACATTTTCTTAGTTTTTTCCTGCGGCGCTGCTAGGGTACGGACTTTTTTGAGGAGTGAGTGAAGGGAAATTCTGGCCCGGTCTTTCTTTTGAAAAAGTCTTGCAAGAGACTTTTAAACAGTTTTTTTTTGGTCTTTCAGGCATAATAGCTCGAAGCCGATAGGAAGTCGCTGAGGTAAGTTCCGATAGAGCTACGCTCCGGGTATTCCTAAATTTTTTTCTTATAGGTTACTATTTTTTCTCTTAATTAAAGCACTGGAAGTATCTAACCGAAAAGACGTGAAGTAAAGACGTGTTTTTATTATAGGTAATTTAGAGTCGCTTTTAACAGTATAAGGTACGGAACCCCATGCCGATTTTCTTAATACCCTGTTACCTTGAACGATAGACTGGTTTGACTCCCTTCAACCCGGGCAAGCGATTAGTCCCTCTACGGTACCGCCTCGATTCCAACTTCATGTTCCCGAGTTGCAGAGAACAATCTGAACTGAGGCAATCTTTCCGGATTCGCTCCGCCTTACAGCCTCGTGATGTTTGATTATTCTAAGTCGAGATTGCGGTTTTCACGTTGTCGAACAATCAACATTCTTTCTTTAGTTCAATTTGTAGTCAATATGTTTTATAGAAAAAGGAACCCACGGTTCCCGCGGGAGATCAAGTTGGTGAGCCGTGTGATGGAAAACCTTCCCGCACGGTTCGGAGAGCACTGAATTAGAATGAGCGGTTTACCACCACATCATTGCATGCAAGGGGAGCTCGCTCGATTCTGGAAATCAGGGTTTAGAAGTCTTTCGTCCGGGAGATATAGCTCATCAGCACATACACATAGAGATCCTGTGATTTGATCTGTTCTAGAGACGGGAAGAACTAGAGGATAAATATAGTAGCACATGTTTCGATCAACATGATATCAAATAGAACTTTGTTGCTCGTCTCGAGCATTATTTATTCTCCGGATGTTGGATACTTCCTCGTAACATATCTGTGATTCCTCGAGAAATTTCTTAAATACCAAACTATTTACACTATTGGAAGGTAGATTCGGAGGTCATCAATTGGTATATAGTGCACCCTGTAATTTTTTATAGATTAAGAGTTACACTCGTTTAAAGTGTTAACTTAATTCGAAATTTTCTGAGACACTACAATACCACAGTGGAAGCCTCCGCACCCGAGCTTCGTTAGACTCTTGAATCTCTTTTTTTCCCGTAATTTTTAAATCATTCCAATAAAATCTATGAAATATTAAATAAAAAATTTAAAAATCAATATTAAGAGTAAAAATAAATATATAACCTTAAAATGCTGTAAAAATTAAGAAGGTTAAAAAATCACATGTCTACAATTTTAAACGAGAAGAACTATACTAAAAAGAGCAAAAACAATAACAAAAATGGAGAAGGAAACCCACAGAGCAAAAATAACAAGAAGAAATGAGAAGCAAGCACATTCATATGTACATCGTGTGAAGGAAAGTAAGGGGACAAAACTATCGATAATCAATTTAGTAGCTAGAAGTTTATTTTGAGTCCGGAATTTAAATAGGGATCAAAATTTCACAAGTGATCGATGTATGTATTGCTTTCAAAAAGTAACCAAAATAGCAATAGCGCACTGAATTAATGCGCTATACACCAATTCACAGACGAAACAATGTTAACTGACATTAAGTGCTATTGGGGATATAACGCACTAAATTAGTGCACTATACCCCCAATAGCACTTAACATCGGTTAACATTGTTCCGTCTGTGAATTGGGGTATAGCGCATTAAATTAGTGCGCTATTGCTATTTTGGTTACTTTTTGAAAGCAACACATACATCGATCACTTGTGGGATTTTGATCCCTATTTAGGGTTCGAACTCGTTTATTTTAGATAAGTAAAGTATGATCTTTTACATTTATATTTTATTTATTTCATTAGATTAGTTTGTATAAAAGTGTAAGTAAAAATATCTTTTAATATTAGATATTTTACGAATCAGAAATATTCAGGCCAACTTGAATAGATGGACATGACTTTCTATATATTATAAGACATGGTTTCAACATGTCAGTTTTTTGATATTAGATGAAAAGTTTAAGGGTATTTTAGTCTTTGACAAATATTGCAAGATCAGATTGCTGAAAAGGATTATATTTTCTCCTTTGTTTTTTTGTACTTTATCAATAATTCTTTAAAAAATCCACCTTTTCTTATTATATTACACATCATGCCATGCCCTTGAAATGTCATTAAATTGTTGGGGCACATTGAACTTTCTAATTTTGACAAGTACATACGCCACCTGTGCTCAATCCTTTTTTCCCCCTCTTTAGTCTAATGATAATAATATCTTTCCCATTTGAATTGGTGGAACCCTCGAAGGTACTCTCTCCGTTTTATTTTACCTAATCTTTTTATTAAAAATAATTGTTTTAGTTATTTATTAAATTTATGAAATCGAGAAAAAATTATTATTTTTCTAATACTATTTCTATTATTACATAAAATATTAATAGTTAAATTTAAATTTTAAAACATAATTAATAAGATTAATTAAGTAAAAAAAATTCATAATAGATGTATTTTAAAAGGAAGTGTCAGAAAGGAAAGAAGTAACTATTTTTTTCACTATATTTTTCGTTTGAAATCCAGATTTTATCAAATTATTTAAATTTAATATAATTAAGTAATTTTAGAAAATAATATTTATATTAATTAATTATAATTAAATATCAAAATTAAATAAATGTCGTATTTTTCTTTTTATTCGGCTCTCACACTAAAAATAAAAGTTTTTCTTTTTACTTATTTTATTTTAGCAAATTATGAGATTTGTTATTTTCTTTTAATATTGACCTTATGATTAAGTAATTATATAAAATACTAATAATCAAATTTAGATTTTCAACCTTCTTCTTGGGAGAAAATCGACTGTAAGGTTGAAAAACATCTTCCCTTTACTATACTTGTTAGATAATTGAGAGTTTAGAATCTAATTAACACACATGGATAAAGTATACATATTTTTATCTTGATATTTATGATTTTGATAGAAGTATAATATCTCAAGTATATTAATAATTTAAAATTTGGGTAACTTACATAAAGCACACATCTTTGGGAGCTAATTACTCTTTTTTCGACCTCCTTACCGCTCGGATACATCGCCTCTACTCGGATACATCGCCTCACCTCGGAATACATCACCTTACCTCTGGATACATTCCCAAACTACTCGGATACATCGAAATTCCATTGGATACATCCCAAAGCCACTCGAATACATCGAAATTCCATTGGATACATCCCAAAGCCACTTGAATACATCGACATTCTTTTGGTTTTACCTTTGATACATCGGGTGGGATGTATCCGAGGTGAGACGATGTATCAGGAGGTGAGGCGATGTATCATGACTTGGGGCGATGTATCCGAGTAGTACATGTGGTATATTAAGTAACTAAAATAAAGTAGTGAGAGAGTTAGTAAATATGTTAAGGAGATATGTCGATTTAGGTAGTTTTTTTTCCTTAAAATTTTATAATATTGGGCCCGTGCTGACACGGGTCATTCCCCCTAATAGCAAAAAGAAAAAAGAAAAAGAATCAACTATATATTTACATGAAAAAATTAAAATATATTTACATGAAAACATAAAATATACTTATTTTTCATACCAAACACATTTTATAAGCTTGATCAAACAAATTAATTTTTAAAAATAAATACTTTAAACTCTTCAAAAGCCATGGTATAAATATTGGGCGATGGTCAAAGAGCGTAGTGGAACTTAAATTTTTTGTCAGTATGGAAGTTCACGTAGCGAAGTGAGTGAAATGCGGTGCTTAAAATAAAATGAACCCAGTTGTAAGAAACGTGGTAGCAACTTACGTTAGCATCGGTCAAAGTGGCGGAATTTAAGTGCACTTGTAAGGCCGCACGTGTCCAATTTTACAGATTAAACAGCCATCTCAATCTCATCTGAACTACACTTGAAAAAAAAAATACTTACTGGACAGACTGGATTGTACACAATTAATTCAGTATTTCTCTTTATCCTCAAATTTCTGTATCTTCTTCAATAATTTTTCAGATCTAGTACGAGTAGGTGGTGAAAGAAAAATGGGGAGGGTGGATTATTTGGCTATGAAGACTGATGAAGACACTAACAAATTGATTAATGAAGATCTGAATGAGCTCAAATTAGCTGCTAAGAAGCTCCTTGATCATGCCACTAAGCTTGGTGGTCTTGGATTTGGTACTTCTTTACTCAAATGGTTTGCCTCATTTGCTGCCATGTAATGTCATCTAAACTCCCTTTACCTATTGCTTTTACGATTAGAAGTACTGTTATCTGTTTATAATTTCAGATTCATGAAAAGTTAAAACTTGTCTATTACAATGTGGAAATTGGGAATGTTTTGTGCCATTAGATATTTTTTTTCAGTGGACTTTTGACCTGGAATCACTTGATATTGTCTCCTTTTGAATATGAGTTTTTCAATTTCAAAAAGTGATAACGAGGGGGAAGACATACTACCTTTATCACTTTCTGAAGAATACCAGAAAGTTTCTTTTACTGATTTGGTTTCTCGTGGAATAATGCTTAATTTATGGCTTAATACATAGGCAACACTTTAAACTTGCGATCAAATTTCGTTTAGACACTGGAACTATGACATGGTTCAATTGAGCATCTGAACACATGATAAATTGTTCCAATTAGACACTTTAGGTTCAAATTTTTGAAAAAAGTTTGTGCATATTCTCAAAAGTCTATTGGGTGGTTAAACCACAAAATATGTCGTCTACTTTGATTATATGCATTTGTCTCAATAAGCCATAAAACCCGATGCATTTTCTAATTGAGGTTGATGCATATAGTTTAGTGAGATGAAATATTTTATGACTTAACTAGCTAATAGGCTCTTGAGAACAAGCTCAAAATGATTTCAAAATTTGAATTGAAAGTGCTAATTGGAATACTTTATTATGTGTTCGGGTGCTCAATTAGGAAAAAAAGTAGTTCGAGTGTCTAAATGAAATCTGCTGGAGGTTGGGGCTGTCCTAATTCTTTAGAAATTTGACATAGTTATCCCCATGATTTCTTCTGCACTGCCTTGTTCACAATACTGCTCTTAATAAATAAGGGGAACATGAAGAAACTAATGATAAACAACTCTTAACTGCCTATTAGGCTAAAGGAGGAGATGGAGGAGGAAGCAGTAGCAGCTTTTATTAGACTTTCGCCAAAATCTTCATGGGCCTATGACTTTAGTATTCGACTAAGGAATAGTTGAGTGTGTTAGCCCACTGCTAATTACACATCAAATACACCTACATAAAAGGGAAGAGAAATGCACTCACATCTGCTGCTAGTTTAAAATTTCTGTACTGAGTAAAGAACAAGTGACACTTTCCGTCTACAATAATGTGGTATACCAAACTGGTTCAGTTACCCATCACCCAGAAGGCATGACTAGGTTGGAAAAAACCGTCAGTTAGCAAAGCTCATGACTCTGTAGGAAAATGGAAAGTAGAGACTTTTGACCTGGAAATGGATTAGGCATATTCCACTATGATTATTAGGGATATGAAAATTGCTCACTCAAAATTAGTGCTCGACTTTTTCTAGGCTGACACTCTAGTGTCCTGCATTGGAGAACTAACAGCAATGCTAATCCCCTAATTGAAGATCAAATCCTAGATAATAAGACATATTGGAATTCCTTAATGACACATTTGCTGTGGGAAGTTACCTAACAAATAGGAACGGATAAAATTTATCATCCCGCCGAGCAATATATGCATTATAGGATTGATCCGATATGCCTAAGTATTTGTACTTTGCTCTGGCTGGATGAAAATTGCTATGGCATATTAGTGTCCATATTTCAACTCAATGATCTTATTCGAATTTGTTACAGCTTGAACTGAGTTTCAGCAAAATGTGGAATACCATTTTATTTCGTTTTCCTTTTTCCTGATTTCTGAGGGTCATCCTGTTCAGCTGCTCTTATTTGGTATAAAGCTTGATGTCGTATCCATAGTCTCTCAGATTCAATGCTTTGCTTTTACATTACCAACCCTGTACTAATTTACTTTGCTTTTAACATATTATGAAGAGGTTAATAGTTAATACCAACTCATTGCCCTGTAGATTTTCCTAGGAGTAAGGTTGCCTGTCTTCTTCTTTTCTCCTATCCATTTTTCCTTCATGTTGTGTCTATTCATTCAGATCCCAGAGAAGTAGCCTACTTTGAAAATACATGAGGAAGTCCAGGAGAAGTTTTCTTGGTATCTATTTAAAATGGGAAGAGACATCCCAAGTGTTGACCTGCATTTCTTGACAAACTTTTCATCCTAAAAATAACTGCACTGCGTCAGAAAATCTTCATCTTCGATCTCTCTTTGCGATGCAGTAGAGAAGTCTTATGGCTTTCTCTTGACATCTTAGTGGGTGCAGTGGAACATTCCAAATCACCTACCCTAAATCTTGAATTCACCTTTACTGCTTTACATGGATATGGGGATGTCTGTTTGACTTGTACCGTAAGGAATCTTGGAAGTCATTCTTTTTTCTCGTTCTTCAACTTTGATTTGTTGAAGCAGTTTTACAGCAATAGATATTGCAACATCATTCCAATTAATTTAAGTATGCCTAAAGGAAGACATCAGGACAGTCAGTGTAAAACGTTGTTACTTTGCGAAGCTCAACTTTGGTCATAATCGTGCCTGGATCATACCCAAAACGAAGTTAAGTAGCCCACTATGTCCTTGTGAAAGATCTAACCCACTCTCATACTAGATATTTTCTAGTCCCTCTAGAAAATATGACATGACGCTAATATTGTCTGGCACCGCAGTATAGCTTTTACGGCATAAAATGTGCAGGCGCACCAAATTAAATTCTGCTTAACTTCTATTTTGATAACATGAGCCATTGAGATTTCTATGATTTCTTAAGCATTGCTCCTTGCTCTTTCTCTGCTCAACCATTTCGTTACTCGACCTTTACTCTCTCTGCTTTTTACCTTTTGTAAGAAGTTGCCTCTTTATGCATGATGTATAATGTTCTTGCTTTGTGGTTTAGATGCTTCACTTGTATTCTTGAATAAAAAATAGTTAAGTAAATGTCCAATCTGTAATTGTTTTAAGCTTTTGGATGAAGTGATTCAATCAATTGAATAAGTATATTCTGATGTGGTAAAGGGCGCTGGTGAAATATGATTCATCTTTGTAATGTGGTCAGTTTGCTGGTTGCAAGTTCTTTAAATGCTTTTACTTATTTCATAGTCAAACAGGTTTGTATAGAACGTAGAGTTACACCTTTTTCTTGGTGGATTTTGTAATAACCAGTTGAGCAAAAATATCATCTGCAGTTATTTGCTGATACTGGACCGGACAAACTGGAAAACAAATATGCTGACTGGACTTCTAGTCCCGTATATTTTCTTCAGTTTCCCTGCAGTGTTATTCCACTTCTTCAGGTAAACTTCTCTTGTTTGCTACTATTTAATGTTCCTTGTTTCTTTGTCTTCAAGGATATTTTCTCATCACTAGATTGCTACCTGATTCAAAGAGGTTCTTTTCTTCATTAATCAATTATTGTTTTTGATTTCCAGAGGAGAGGTTGGGAAATGGATTGCTTTCGTTGCAGTTGTACTCAGGCTTTTCTTCCCACGACATTTTCCAGGTATGAACATTAGCTTTTGATTTATATGATGAAAATAATCTATTGGTTATCATTTTCTTTTTTGTGCAATAAAGGTTTTTTGCTTGTACTCCAAGATTTTGTTACGCTAACTAAACAACAACAACATACCCAGTGTAATCCCACAAGTTGGGCACCTTTTCCGCTAACTGTTTCTTAATATTTTAAAAAACAACTGGAAACACTTTCCAGCAAGTAATATGCACCCCAATTATTAAAATGACATGTCATGGCTCATGGAAGAGATATGTCTCTAAATTTTTCAAGCTGCATAGATATTCAACTCAAAAATTTCTGAGTATGCTTTTTGAAACTCCGAGCTTCAGACAGAGATGAGATACTAGCCCAGTCACCAAAACCAGCAATCATCAACTGGTTCATTCATACTACGAGCACTCTCCTTTCTGTAAATATCTGCATGTTTATCAATGGAGAATGTGATGAGTGCTTCATTAGCAATTTTAGAGATATTCTAGAAGGTTTTGGAAAAATTGCAGCATAGCCATCTGGGAACAGTCACTAGGATTGTCTTTGTTGAGATTTTGCTTTCCTTTGGCAGATTTTTTATATTTGTCCTGAAGAGCAAAACACGATTTGCATATTGATAATATCTTCACACTCTGGACCTCTTAAGGATGAACTTAATTTAGTTTCTCCCGAAATATTTTGAGCATTAGCTCCTACAAATCTATTTACCCCCTCACACGTAATCATAGATGGTGGAAAGACTAGCAAGACTACTTCAAGCTCCTTTGTGAATCTAGCTGGTCAATATCTACTATATACACTCAAGGGTGTGACTTGGTGGTCAGCGAAGGGCAAAAGATCCTAGGAGACCATTGTTCAAAACTAGCAGGCTAAAAAAATATTAGGTTCTTTCCATTTGTGCAAGTTTCGGTACGAACTATTTATACATATGGAAATGATCTTCGGCCTAACTCAACCCCAAAAGCTAGTTCATGAGGGGAGGATTGCTCAAGACCCTATAAGGAGACCAAACACCCATCTACAACTGATGTGGGAGAATCAGCACTCATTCTGAAACCCACTAATTCTTAATCCTAAATTTGCTTATGTATAACTATCTACTTCAAATTTTGCTACCAACATATGGCTTGCTCTATGGTGCTTATATATGCTAATCCTTCTTTATAATGTTGTCCATGAAATACAGACTGGTTGGAGATGCCTGGTTCATTGATCCTACTCCTAGTGGTTGCACCCAACCTCTTTGCCCACACTTTCAGAGACAGTTGGGTTGGCACTGTGGTGTGTCTTTTGATTGGCTGCTATCTCCTCCAAGAGCACATCAGAGCCTCCGGTGGATTCAGAAATGCCTTGACACAAAGCAATGGTATATCTAACACAGTTGGTATTATCCTTCTGTTGGTCTATCCAATCTGGGCTCTGGTACTCCGAGCCGTTTGATGAACTATGGCTGCAACAATGATCTGTGTGTTTTGGTCCACGAATTTCAATGTTTAATGCTGCGAGCAGACCGTCTTCAGTTTACTATTAAAATGATGAATAAAGGATTTGGTTTTGTTGTGGACCTGGTTTAAACATTTCTTTTCAAGTGTTATGTACTTTTGACATAACTAGTACTTGTGAGTTGTGATTAATGGATTTTGTAAAGATTTCTTCACACGTTTCACGCTTGCAAACTATGAACTTGAAAAGGTGACAATTTGTTAGACATGTTGAGATTATATTTCTTAATGCTTTCAACCAAATATAGTATTTATGTGGAACTTTATGTTGGGATCATCTTCTTAAAGTTTTAATTAGTTTTAATTGTTTAAACAAGTTTTAATTAGTCTCTTAATCAGTTATTTACGCTATTGACAATGACACCCCTAGCCTGAGCCAGCTCCTTTTGTTCAGTTCCAAATTTATTACATATATTGTTGGTTATGATTTTCTTTTTTTTTTCAGTTTTAGGTTCAAGCACGTACTAATTTATTATACATCAACATACTATATTTTTAATATTTTCACACTTTAATTTTGTTAGGTTACTCATGTGGCTTACAAGTTGTGCATTTTGAGTTAGTCTAAATTTCAAATCCTACCACTGATTGAGATTGCAGGCTATTTAAGAATTGATATAAATTCCTCGTCACAATATGTCTTGTGATTCAAAGCTTACAAGACATGTACTAAAAGGAAAGTTATTCTTTCATTTACTTGAGCTTTGGTCCACAAAATTACTCAATAATTGTATAAGTGGAAAATAGCAGTGTTCAGTGAAATAATCACGGAGCTGTTTCGGATACCATTATTATTTAATTTTTTTTAAAAGAATATGTCCAGTATGTACAATCAGACCTCTTTATAGTGACAGCGTTTATCTGAAGGTTTCATAGCTGCTATAGCGAGGTGTTGTTATATATGTATAGTGACATTTGACGTTTAGATCTCATTGGGGCATTATACACAAAAATAGAAAAAATATGAATACACAAGGGCAAATATCAATAGTCTTTTTTCTCGTGAAGTTATGATCATAACAGATGATTTTTTTCTTTTAGATAATCTTACTTGAAATTTACTATGTGCATGACATTAATGATGGCTATCATAAATATTTTAATATTTTATTTTATATATAATATACTTTTTATAAAATATTAGTACACAATATTTGAGTATGACTATTATAAAGAGTAATTTTACAAAGAGTGTTCTGCTATAATGAATGACATTGTTGTTATAGATAGAATGTTGTTATAGAGAAATAAAATATAATATGAAAAATCGATTATGAAGAAAATCAGACCATTACAGTGAAATATTATTATAATGAGGGACCGTTATACAGAGGTTTGACTGTACATTAAATTTTGCAAACTAGATGGGAGGTCAATGCAATAAATTCAAAATTAGAAGGAAGAAAAGAGATTTGCTAGGTTTATGGGATGTTTTTAATATTTTGGCTAACATTGGGGTAAGGCAAAAAAATATTTCACAAAATACACTCACTTCACTCCGTTAAGTTCCTTTACTTCTGCTCCGTCTTCTTCCCCCAAAACCCTAACCCTAAAACCCTCTGCAGAAGTGATATGTTGGGAAGAGGAGAAGATAGTGATTCCGATGCCCCCGAAGAACTAACTACCTTACAGGTTTGTTTAACTCTGATATCTCTGATCAAATTACTGTCTTTTGCAATAGCAGATGTAGTCGGAAGTTGAGCTAATTGATTTTCATTGCAGGGAATCGAAAAAGATGAGGAGGTTAGAAAAGTTGAAAGAGAAAATAAGGCTAGGTATGCCCTCTTCATAATTTTTTTTTTTTTTTTTGTAGGGAAGGTAATTAGAAGTTAAAAATTCAGCTCTTTTAAGGTTTATGTAATGCTAGTTTACTAGTTTATTTATTAGTTATACGAGTATGATAAATACTTGGAACTTTGTTCAACATCCTGCTGAGAATTAAGCAGGTGTTGATATGTAGTGGTGCATTGGCGCTTTGCTCCCACAGACTTAAAATCATGGATCCTTCTCAGTTTTAATTTTAAAGCTTTTACCTTGAAAGAGATCACTACTTCTTTCTTTGAAATTCAATATGAGATTACATTTTTTTTGGTACCAAGGTTAATGAGGTTGTTATAACTTCAATTTTTCAGATAGGTTTTTTCTGGCCCGACTGCTTAAATTATCTGGTGATAAGAGCTGAAGTTTGTTTGATTGTCTACTAATGAAGAGGAAAGGATAATTTTGAAATACTTGACAAGTTGTTAAGAAAACTATTTGCTCCATATCTCTTTAGGCTTGAACTAGAGAAAGTTGCTTTTTCTTACAAAAGTATTGTGATGGGAGAAAAGGAGAAAGTTTAAGTTTTTGGTAAATTGAGAAGTAAACAAGCGTTATATCACTACACTGGTTTATTAGTCTAGAATGTTGTCTTTCTAAGCTGGTTTGTTCTGATAGTTTTGGAGGATAAATGTAAGTTAGTATTAGGTTCAAGGAAATATGAAAGTTCTATTTTCCATGCATATCTAAAGTGTTGATGGCATCTCAGATTTTCTTATGGTCCATTGAGCCTGTTATAAATAACATTAGAGATGACCTATTATTTAAGTCCTGGAAACTAGTAAAATCTGCCTGTAATTTTTCTTCTTATGGAGGATATTCGTGGGAAATTCCACTTGTTTAATTTGATACTTTTTCCTGGCGACTTTAATTGCAAGCAACCTACGATCTTTGCTTGATCTATTGTAGAGTTGTTCGAGAAGGGAAGGAACGTCGTAGACAATGGGCTCAAAAGTTAACTCCACGACCTACACGAAATGATGAAAGCGTTGAAGACACAAAAGAACCCGAGAATGCCCAGGAGTCAAAGGACAATAGAGGAATGCTACCTGATGAGATTGTGAAAATTCTTGCAGCTCGTGAGAAGTAAGTTAGTCTTTGCATTTCTTGGTGTATTCTTAGTTCCTGTCTTCCTCTCATACTTCTCAGTTCTTATAAACGGTACTCAATTGTATGCAGGAAAGTTTTCTCAGATTCAGAGGAAGAACATGAGAAGAAGCCTACCTCTAAAAAGAAAAGATCCAAGAGCTCTGGGTGAGATATCATCCTCTCTCCTGCTCTAATTAATATAATTTTGATAACTCACTCATATTTACTCACTGATTTTTGTTGGCTTGGACAGGTCTGGACCAGTTATTTTGAAGGATCTACCACCTCCTCCGTGCTTAGAGAATTCACTGGAATTCTTAAAGAAACGCAAGATGCAGGTGTCAAGATCATCAGCTGTTCTGAACAATTCCAGTCAAGCATTACGGCTTCTATCTACCTCTGGTTTGCTACGTAACAAATGATGGCTGATGATTTTGAAGAGTTTAGCTCAGGCAGATGCTAATGTTGTATTGCTTGCTTTAATGAGAAATGTTCTGGTAAAGGTGTTAAACGGTGAGCTAGTTTTGGACACTAGATGAGTGAACCAGAATTAGAAGTTAAACGTTGTAACAATTTTTTGTTGGTATACTGCAATTTTATTGATAATTGTTGGTGGGAACTATTCGACTATCAACTGCTACACTCTTCTCAATCCAGTGTTGAGTCATTAAGTGGTTACATAGGATTATGAATTGCTTCCAAATGATCATGATATACTTCAAAATCTGTTTCATAAGCTTGCTAAGTTTTGAGAAATGACGACCCATAATTAAATCTTGCTAAAAGATATTCTTGGCTGTAGAGTGATACAAGTTAAAATGACTTTCCCCTTGAATGTCATTCCAAGTTCCAAAGAGGTCTTGAATTTCAGTCTTATGTTAGTCACCGTGAAAAGATTTCTACCAGCTTGGCATGAACAAAGAATCTGACTCGCTCATATGGAGCGTGTATATGTATAAATAAAATGTATCAACTTTTTAGATGAGATGATTACACAACCCTTCAGGCAAAATGAATGAATGAGGAAACAATAATCTGTGGATAACAGTTTTAACCTAAATCGGTTAATCTACAACACGGAGAAAGCCACTCAAAATTTGTATGACGCTCTCTTTACCCAGCCAGTAACTCACACTTTTGTATACAAGGCATCTCTTTTCATTTGAGAGATGCCAAAAGTTTTGATTATATACAAAACACAAGGACAGAAGGACAAAATCTCCTTGTATTAGCTTCTCTGACCCTTTATTCGCTTTCCTCTCTGCAAACCAAACCATAACCGGAAGAAGATATATGTATGCTCAGTCAGGTATAAAACTATAACGAGCTTGCTCCTGCGTGCTCAACAGAATATTCTTACATGCCCATCCCAAAGACAACATTTGCTCATTAAAGAGGCTCAAGTTTTGTTTTGTTGATCTCTTGCCATCTTCAACCAGGTTAAACCATTGCTCGAGAACTGCACTATAACTACCACAAGCTTCTATACCCTTCCGGAGATAACTTGCCTGTCAATCACCAGAATCACTTATTATAAAGAAAGAATACTAAAAGAGCTAGCAAGAAACAAGCATTGCTAGATATGTAATTCGAAGTAAAACTATTGGTTTACGAGCATCCCTTAGTTCATTTACAAAGGAAAATCATTAGTTCCAAACTTACTTGATATAGTTATTACTATGAGAGTAAGAGATGGATATAATATCTTACATGCAATATGCCCCTGATCACATCTATAGTGCCTGCCCCTTCCCGCAGACAAAGTAGGACACCATACTGTAATAGCAAAGAAACAAGAACTGCTTAAGAAACACATTCAGAGGAATAACAGCTTGCCTGTCCCTGATTACAACTCTCTTATACTTTTTGGCTATACATACCTCCTGGTTCCTTTTCAATTCAGTAGTCAAACTCTCCAGGCTCAAGAAATAATAGTCTTCACTATTCAAAGATTGCATTGTCATCACAGATAGCTTTGCTGTGCAACGTCTGGGATTTACGCAGCCAATTCTGATAGACCATGGCTCTCTGCCTGATTAAAGCTGATTAAGAATGTGTCTCTAATAATGAAGTAGCACTAGCCCAAGCAATAAAGCCTCGTTACGGAAATATGCAAGTTAGAAATTACCTCTGCTCCAAAATAAGCCAATACCCTCCTGTTTACTCACCTCTTCAGGTGATGGGACAAATCCTTGTTGAATCCATGTGCTTATAATGATGTCAAGCCTATCCTGGAATTAATGTAAAAGGAGTGACATCTGAATCAACATGCTAAAATGATTTAACATTCACTCAATAAAGACTGTTAAGTAGGTCATGGCATATCACATATATCTTCTCCTTAAAGCAAATATAACCTTATTAAGTCGCCAAAAAAAGGAAGTATAGTTCAACTTGATTACTAATGCTTTCAGCATAGAGAATGAGGGCCAACCTTAGTTAATGTCTGCAGATGCACATGCTTTAGTCCTTGATAAATACCAAAAAGGTCAAGCACTGAGAAGATTGGGTACATCACAAATGGTAGACCTGCTTGCAATCTTTTATATCATTCAGAAGTCAGGAATCTACATTACAGGGATTAGCAGAAGCAACACAAAAAAGTGTACGCCAATTCTTGCTTTTAGGACCTTATTATATAAGGAAATGGTAGAAGACATAAATCAAATGTTCACTTCTCATATCAAAGTGTAAAAAGGAAATAATAAGAGCCATGTTAGCAGAAGCAACACAAAAAAGTGTACGCCAATTCTTGCTTTTAGGACCTTATTATATAAGGAAATGGTAGAAGACATAAATCAAATGTTCACTTCTCATATCAAAGTGTAAAAAGGAAATAATAAGAGCCATGTTGTATAAACTGTTCCACTTCAAGCACAACAAGATAGACTAAATGGATAGGTTCATGATGGCAAATGCAAAGAATCTCTAAATAATTTCAAAACATAGATAAAAGCTGACAGCAATACTTCAGAAATTCAAGCTGGAAAACTTAATGAACCTTGGATTATTAGCAGACAGTATGTTCAGGGTTGCAGCAAGTGTAAGGCCAAGATTATCAAAGCAAACTGTTTGAATCTGAAACACAAACCAACAGTCAGATTGGAACAGTGAAATTAAAAAGAACAATTAATCATAAAACCACAGATCCAGCATGACATGATGAAATATTATAGAGAACCTGTCCTTTTGCAGAAACCTCGCCAAGGTTATCAGCAATTGCAAAGCTTCTATGAACAGCAGTCTGTTAACATGTCAACAACAAATTCTCGAACATAAAAAAATCTATCTCAAATTTGCTAATATTACTGATAAATCCAGAAGACACTTGTGCTTATTCATATCGCCAAAAATTTAACATATGATTTGGCTATTTAAGCAACTAAAATTACTGAACATATACATATTCTACATTAATTGGCAAAAACACGCAGTTACTCCCTGATAATTTCATATTTCACTTTCATGTTAGAGGAGAAATTCAAGGTCTATAATTGCAACAATTCTCTTCCAGCTGTTATAGATATGCTAAAAACGCTTAAATTCAGAAGACATATTGTTTATCTCAGATCTCTAGGACTTCTGAAAGTGAATTGGTCATTAGCGGAAGCAATTAGATAGCTAGAGTACTCAACTTCAACTAATTCCAATTTCAGAAAGCAATTCAACCAAGTGACAAAATTAAGTAGCATCAGCTTTATAAGGCCATAGTTGACCTGGTACCTCCCAGTAGAAATTCAAGGCCTCGTAAGTGCATATATTTATTAGCCTACTATTTTGAACATGCCAAAGGCGATTCAGATCTTAATAGCCCTCTACATAACAAAATATTGAAAAAATCAATTCATATGTCAAATTGTAGTGGAGTTGTTAGAAACTATAACGGGAATTAAAACACTTAATGGCATGATAAGGGAAAAGGTATCACTTACAATCAAAATAACTAGCTCACATCTAACAAGTGTAACAACAACAAGCAAAAGATGGAGAATTTGAGATCAGATCCCAAAAGTGCTACACATGCATATAAATATAACATCATATATTTTGTAGCTGAGACTTACACTAGTTGCTAGGTAACACGCAAGGCTTATTTGCTTGGCAATGTTGGCAATTGATGCAAGCATCAAAAAGTATTGTGGGAATACAGGAGTCAACAATTCAACTCCAATGCTCAAACTGAAGAGAACAGATGTACAGAACCTTACTCTCTGCAGCCAACCCCATAAGACAAAGTAAGAAGCAAGCAGATGAAACTTTTACATAATATCTTGAGGTAATCTTGCTTAAAAACTGGCAATTTTTCTGTTGTACTGGTCAACATTCTTAGAAAAGATATATAAGCATCATTTCCCAAAAGAAAAAACGAATTCTTATCATCAAAAATCAGTAAAATAAGCTTTATAAGATGAGTTGCACAAATTAACCCCCGTTATTTTATGTTAGAAAGCTATACCTTAAGATTGGTATCAAAAGAAGATGCTAGGCTAGCAGTGTAGATGCACCTGCACAACCTTCCAAGACCATCCTTCAGGACCCAATTTAGTGCAGCAGCTAATGGAAGTGAACGGGAGTTCCCAATTCCAATTGCCCGCAACATAGCCTGTATATTATCGTTCAAAAAATACAACCGATTACACAAGCCATTGTCAAGGAAGGTATTTGAGTGATCTTCACCTTAGATGCTAACTCACATTGTGCAGGTACAGAAATATCAAGTGAACTAGTGATACTTTCATAAAGATCATAATGACTAATTCCACAGGTGAACTACTAAAAGACTAATTCCCCACATAAAGATCATAATGACTAATTACACCAGTGTCACTAGACAATTATCATGAGCTCCGTCAGAAGAATCCAAACTCAATACTAAAAGTTTGAAATTTAAACTTTTCACCATATACTAATAAACAAGTTTTACAAGCTCCAATAGCTGAGATATGAATATGCAAAATCAAAATCTAAACTTATTACCATTCACCAACAATTACAAGTTTGATAGTCGAAATATGAAGACTCAACATCAAAGTTCCAACTTTAATACCGTATACGATCTACAAGTTTGGCAGCTGAAATACAAAATTGAAACTTTTCACCGCATACAACAATTTACAAGTTCAATATACGGAATATGAAAATTGAATAGCAAATATTCACTAGTTAAATAGCTGACATATGAAAATTCAATATCAAAATCTAAACTTTGTTGTATAACAGTAATTTACAGCTTCAATAGCTGAAATACAAAAAGAAATAAAAAAATGTACCTGGGTGGCGAGAACTTGGAGAGCAGAACTGGAAACACGATGAACAAACTTCCACTTGACGTATTCAAGGTAATTACGACTAACTTCCCTCGGAAGAAAGAAATTTCTTATAGCCGAAATACAAATTCTGACCAACTTATGAACTGTATCTTCAAAATTAGAGTCGAAATCAGATATAGAAAAGGCATTCCCGTCAACAGAGACCAACTTTAACTCTTTCCCATCCCAAATATACCTAGAATGACTATTCGAGTTGCGAACCGAAACTGGAAGATAAAAAGGCACAGTGGTTTCTTCTTGCTTATTCAATTTTTCTTCTCCAAAGTTTATTGAGGTTTTCAGAAAATTAGATACAGATGGGGAGTTAATTGAGGTTTTGAGGTTGGGAGTTGGATTATTCAGTAGCCTTTGTTGTTCAAAGTTGTGTATGAGGATTTTGGGTGTGGGGATGTGGGGTTTGTTGTGTGGATTCCATGAGAAACAAGAACGGGTTCGGGTGGATGGGTACAAATTGGATTGCATGAAATTTCGCTAGAGAACTACTCTGATTCTCTGATGAAGTTGAAGACAGAATACGGCGGCGGTGGTAATCCACTTCTTCGCCGGGAAATAACAGGGTACTACTAGAGATAAAGCTACCTTTTTTCCAAAAAACTAGAGGGAAAATATTGTTAGTGCGAACCCAAAGGACCGAAAACTACACGTATAGGCATATTTAAGACCTTAATTAGTCAATATAGTCTAAGTTTGTATTAATTATAAATTATATCAAAATAGCAATACTTTGAAAAACGCTCTCCTCCCTCTCTCCTATTCTACTCGCTTCTCTCCCCCCTCTCCCTCTCTCTCTCTTTCGAGGAACAAAAGAAAAAAAGAGGTTTGTGTTTATTCGTGGATATATTTGTTGCTTTATGTATTTTTTATGCTTGCTTTTTGTATTCGTTAATTCAAATTGTATTTGGTAATATAACTTGCATCATTCAAATACAAAAGATACATTTTGTATACAATTGTATTCGTTGATACACTTGTATTTGTTAATACGAATTGTATTCGTTATAGACTTGTATGTGTTGATATGAATTGTACACTTGTATTTATTGATATGAATTGTATTCGTTAATACAACTTGAACAATCCAAATACAAATGATATAAACGATACATTTGTATTTGTATATGATAGACTAAAAAAATACAAACGATGCATATATTTATTTATATACAAATACAACTGATAAATTTGATACATTTGAAGGAGAGATAGAGATGTGAAAATACAAAATACAAGAGGAATACAATCATTAATTAGTTACTATATTTGTATTTTATATCAAATACAGTAAATTGCATATAGTTGATACGATGGGTACCAGCGAAAATGAATACATCAAGCTATAAATTATAATTATTGAAAATGTTACTATATTAGCCTATTTTTACCTATAGTTAGGCTATTTTTGAAAGTTGCCCTTTACATAGAAGAAGGGTCATTTGCACTTTTGCGAGAAAATGACAGATGGTCTCTTAGGTTTGAGAGTGGATTAGTATGTACTTTACAGTTTTAGGACCCATTTGAATATAAAAATTAAAATATATTCACTTTATTTGATATTCACTTTAAAGGTAAAAATATAATTGGAATTGTATTTGGCCATAGTATTTTCAAAAATATTTTAAATTATTGAGTTGGTGTAGTGTTTAAAAATAAAGTGAGAGAAAAAATTGAATCCAAAAATAGTGAATACACCTCAAGAGATGTTTTTCAAAAAATCAAAAATTGTGAAAAACATATTCCGAAATATGTTTTTGATTTTCATGGCCAAATAAGTATTCTGGAATAAAATGAAAATATATTCCAGAAATATTGTGAATAATATTTATGGTCAAACGCCTACTTAATCTTTTTAAGTTTATCATAAATTAACAAAAATGATCAAGATATATGTATCGAATATCAAATATGCATTGATACATTCATAAAATAAACTAGTATCAAATATGTATTGACGTGCCAAGTGTACCTATGCATAGATATATTGTCTGGTAAATCCTCGTTGTCATCTTATTTCCGTATTATATTCGAAGAAACTTTCATTATATGCTTTTAATTTAGTAGTTGCTCAAACTTGGAATTAGATGTATCCTATATATCATTATCATCTATTTGGGAATATGACAAGAAAAGATTAAAGTTTGATCACTAAATATGACAAGAAAAGATTAAAGTTTACTCATAGTGATCAATCTTCTTTGCTTGCTGCTTCAGGAATTTACATATCCCAATTTTGATCAATTGGTTCTAATAGGATGAGATAGGGAGAGACAGGAAATTGAAGGTGTGATTTGGGTTGTAAGTGTTGAGAAACTGCGAAAGAGGGCGAGAGGGGGAGAAAGAAAGGGGAGGAGAGGGAGGAGAGAGGCGAGCAAGAGAGGATGTTGAAAGTTTCATTGGGTTTCATAATTTTTTAAAAGTAACGCTAGATTATGTATATATAGTAGCTATATTTGCTTAGATAGGTAGTTTTTCCTTAATTATAAGCACAAAAAAGTCACATCAAATTCTAAAATATGCAATATAAAAAATTAGATTAAACGCTAAACGATATTTTTAAAACTTATAAGAAATTACATCACAAAAAATTATACCAGACTTTAAAAATAAAGTAAAAATAACATAAACTATGAAAATTACACTAGTAAAAACAAGCGAAAAATCAATGGACAAAAATCGATGGATATTATTGAAAAGGCAATATTTTTTTTAAAATTTTATTTTACGATTCGTTTGTTTTCACGCAAAAATGCGTGAAAATTATATATTTTTTTTAAAAAATCAACGGATATTCGTCGATTACTTTTGTGCAAAATGTGTAAGAACTACATTATTTTTTATTTTTTTAAAGAAATAGAGGGAGTTTGTCAGTTTTATGAAAATCAAAGGATGGACGTCAATTTTAAAGCACAAAACTGCAGTTCAAGAGTATAAATAAGAACAATGAAAGTATTATTTTTATATCAACTTTTCAATAAAAATTGAGATTAATATTTTACCTAGCCGATGGACTATCTTGATTTTTGTGTTTTGATGCATTATTTTCAACATTATGAAGTTCATCGAATTTTCTTCGATTTTGTCCTATAATCGACAGACGTCCATCAGTTTTATCTCTCAATGATTGTCCTTCTTTAGTGGTGCATACTAAAAGATCCCGTCAAATTTAAGAGATATAGTTTGATAAATATTTTATTGGAGACTAAAAGTGTTAACCTTTGACAAACTTAAATGATCAAAACTATTAAGTGCATACTTAAGGGGTCATTTTTGTGAACTTGTGGCAAACTTAAAGGACTAAATTTATTAAGTGCATACTTAAGGGACTATTTTGAACCCACTCTCAAACATAAGGGATCATTTTTGTCATTTTCTCCACTTTTGCCCTATTTTGTGCTCATATTTAGCTCATATTTGGCCACAGATTTTGAAGTTGAAAATTTGAGTTGTTGAAGTTATAATTTTGAAATTTAAAGTTGTGTTAGGATGTGTGATTTTTTTTTTTAAAGTTTTGTGAGTGAAAGTCTCAAAAACATGTCTGAGCCAGATTTTCAAAATATGGGAATTTGAAAAAAATTGGAGATCAGATTTTTAAAATCTGATCAAATTTCATGGCTTGATAGATATTTGAAGGTAAATTTTTAAAATTTATTCCCAAAAATTTATGGCCAAATGCTAGCTTAATTTTTTCTTTTTAAGGCAAATAATTTCTTTTTGTGAAGCATAAGTTTATATTTTTGCATCATAATATCTTATAAGTTATGCTCTATTCCCTTAAAGAATTTATGTTCTGCTCGCATAAGTTCAACTTTTAAAAACAAAAATTATAGACCAATTCATTTAAAAGACAAAATTAAAGACCAATCAATTTAAAAAACAAATCATATTAAATAAAAAACAAATGAATTAAGATAATGACAAAAAATAATATCTAATTATCTATAGCGTACGTAGGAAATTACTGCTATAGAGGCCTGTAACATTTTAAGCCTAACAGTTGGTAGGATTTTCATGGGGGATAATTATGCAGAATTCTCCTCAGTCAAATTATTTATCAAAAAAGGTTACCCCCGATGCTTCTTCTTTTTTCTTTTTCTTTGTCCTGATTCTTCTTCTTTCTGATTCTTCTTCTTCGTCGTCCTGCTTCTTCTTCCTGCTTGTTCTTCTTATTTCTTTGTTGCTTTTCCTTTTTATTTTAAATTCGACGGATCGTAAACATAAATCGTTTTGAGTGAATAACATATCAAGGACTCAAAACATCGAAAGGATCTCATATCTACAATTTGGGACTGTTTAGAGGAGATTTTCAGTTCGTCAGGATTGAATAGAAAGAAGTAAGCTATGCGGACCAAGCTACTCGTTTGTACATGATTTATACATGATCTAAAACTTTTTAAAACTTTTTTCGCCGATTCTTTTTTTAATAAATAATAAATATGAATATCGATACATTACATATACATTATATAATTATTTAAATAATATTGATACACGCTTATACATTATTTATACAATATTGATACACGTTTATACACCATTTATACAATATTGATACACGTTTATACATCATTTATGAAATATTGATACAGAATATATACACTACATAACTATTTATACAATATCGATACATTGCATAACTATTTATACATCATATATACATGTTCATACACTTATACAATATTGATACATTACTTATACACTACATAACTATTTATACAATATCGATATATTACATATACAGCGTTCGAGAAGTTATATATGAATTTCACTTGGTGATTAATAAAATTAATAAAATTATTAGTTATAAAAAAAGGGCTATTAGCCACGGTTTTTATACTGCTTAGCCACGATTGCACTGTGGCTAAAACGCGAGTGTTTTTGATTTTTTGGCTATTTTTTTTGTAATTAAAAATATAACTATATTTATTGTAAACTAATTACTTTATTGTATATATTTGAAACTATCCCTTTTCTTGGTCCCTATAGCGCAATAGTTTCTTGCACTATATGGTCAATAAATCTAGGCCAAACACATATACATGCTCTCTCAATAATTTATTTAAACCCTTAAATTTAGTCCTATTCTAATTGAACACAATACTATACACAATTTTATTTCTATCATACACAACAAGCTAAAACATGATTCTATAAATGAAACACATGTAGTTAATCGCTGAAGTGAAAAATAATATTTCACAAATTAAAACTAATATTTCACATATTAAAAATAATATTTCACATAAGCAAGGAAATTGCATTCAAAGCTGTCACAACGGGTTCCGTCAAAAGCATTGAATAAAAAATTTGGGGAAGGAAAAAATGGAGAGAGCTCTATATTGGAGGAGCTGACGGCGAAGGAAGCGTACGCTAAAGGGTTGAAGGAAAGGAAGAAGAAGGCAGCGGCACCGGAACGAGGAAGAGGCAATACAAACGGATGATTGTATTCATGCTTTGAGAATGCGTATTGTTTCTAGTTCACAATTATGTGTAGGGCAAGTAACAATAATTAGAAAAATCATAGAGTTCATAACCGTAATAGTACTAGCAAGAGCAGGAAGAAGACAAAGAAGTAGCTTATGTGAAATATTATTTTAAGACGGAATACATAAACGGTTCCTTTAACTTGTCAGGATTTTTCTTATAGGCACCTCAATAAGACCTTGTTCCTATTGAACACTTAATATATACTCAAAGTGTGTCTATTAGACACTTCATGGACAATTTCTCAAAAAATAAAGTGCGTGACTTTCAAACACTATGACATGGCAAAAAGATCTAATCACGATGCGGCATGTGGCTAAGAAAAATAGGTTCTAAAAAAATCAAGAAGTCAAATAGGTACAATTTTGTGTTTAATTATATTAAGCAACTTTGCTCATGACTTTTGCTCAATCATCTGCTGATTTGTTTTCTTGGATTCACCCATATCAGTGTTGATGTTGCTTTAATCATACCATTTATGATCTTTTTTCTTTTCTGTATATGGCAGAAAAAGTGACGACCGAGATTTTTTTTTTCTTTTTTCTTGGATTCACCTATATCAGTGTTAAATAAAAGAAGAGAAATTTTTTAGCTTCAATGTCAGATAAGAAAGTTGAAAAAGAATAAGAAATAAGAAGAGAGGGTTAAAATTAGTGCTAAATAAATAAAATGGGAGAAATATTATTGTTACTTTTCCACATCAACAAAAAATTGAGTTTTCATGCGCTTTATATACGTGAAACTCACATTGTGTATCAGGTCAGATATATGTGCTTAATGGGCATACTTTTTAATGAATTCAGGGGTTTAATAGGAACAAGGCTTTGTTGAGGTGCCTATAAGAAAAAAACTAGCAACTTAAAGGGGTCCCTTATGTATTCCACCTTATTTTAATATGTAAAATATTATTTTTAATATGTGAAATATTATTTTTAATTTATGAAATATTATTTTTTACGTCAACGATTAACTATACACGTTTCATTTATGGAATCAATTTTTAGCTTGTTGTGTCGGATAGGAATGAAATTGTGTCTAATATTGTGTTCAATTGGAACATGCTAAGTTTAAGGGTCAAAATAAGATTTTCGAGCAAGTTTGAGAGCCTGTATATGTGTTCGGCCATCAATCTACCATCTAGACCCTATTTCTGCCCATCTTCAACTTCCATTTATCTTTGGGTAAACAACAGAAAACTCACATGTTTAGGGCGTAATTACTTTCTTAAATACTAGTTTACCTAATCACATTTTTTATCACTTTTAAAGCTTCGAATTATACATCCCTTTTTCACGCTGGTTGTATGTATCTCAGATACATGGACAACTAATTATGAAAATTTTAATTAATCAAATCTCTTAATATAAGGCAAAAATCAAGGCATGTATTTGTGTTTAATTAATTTTATTTTATTACTTTTTAAAAATAATAAATTCATTAATTTCATTAATATAAGACGAAAACATGTATCTGTTGTCAATGATACACATATACATTCATCAAATTTTCATCTAGTGTATTATTTTATATGTATCTAGTATTAATTTCATGTATATTTTAATATGTATTAAGTATTAATTTCATGTATCCATTTATATGTATCCAGTATTAATTTCATACATATATTCAAAAGTATATATATATATATATATAGTATCAAATTTGTCCCGTAAGAACTTTTGATGGAAGAAGAAGGAGAAGAAACAACACAGATAGCGAATGACCATTGCCTCTAAACCTCTCTTTCTCTTCTATAAATCAATCACAATAGCAAGAACTGTAAAAACACAAAAGCCTCAAGATTGGAGAACCCAATTCAAACAAACCCAATTAGTTTTTCAAATTTCCTCTATTCTCTTTCAAAGACAAACAAATCACTGGCCTTCACTTCTCAAGAACCTCAAATTTTCTTCCTCACAGTTTACTCCATCTCTCTTCCTTCAAATCCTCCACAACACCCAAATCAACCCACAAGTCTCTCTAATAGCAAAGGGAAGAACAAGAAAGAAAAAGAGAGAAAAACACGATTAATTGTGATTTTGGGTGATTTGAATTTGGATGGAGCGAGATTCACGGCGTGTTTGAAGGGAGATTGGATATGTGGTGTATCTAATACAAAGAATAGGGTTTTTTGTTAACATGTGGTATATTAAGTAATTAAAATAAAGTAGTGAGAGAATTAGTAGATATGATAAGAATGTTTGATTCTTTATGTAATTTGTTCTTTATCTTTCTTCCTCCTAATCTTTGTTGAAAATTAGTCATATCTTAAATATGCAAAAATTCAATGTTATTTATAAAATCGAATGTTTGTTTTTATGGAGAATACTGTAGGTGTTGACACCCAATTTTTACCCTCCACATTGCATATTAACCTTGAGCCTTTTTGATTTTAAATAATTTTTGAAAATAATTATTTTTGTGAAAAAAGATAAAACATTTTCCAAATCAGCTTTATAATAGTCTTGAGTAACAATTTATATCTTTCATATTTAATTATGTGAAATTTATATAAGTTTACTTAAAGAACTATTTTAAAGTTTAACTTCATAAGAAAATCCTTTTAAAAGATTAAACGTATGATTTTCCTCCAAATTGATTCAAAATGTGAGATTAATTGAATAAATTAATTTCACAATTAAAGAGGCAAATATGCTTTGAACATGATCATTATTTCAATATTGTTTAAATTTAAAGAAGCTCGGATGGTTGATCGTAATTAATTTGCCTCTATTTCAGTTCTAGCAAATCATTTAAATCTTAGCCGGATTTTCCCTAAATTTCTCTCAATTTGGTTGTCTCCTAAATCTAAAAGCAAATGTGGCCACATCCTAAATAGCCATTTACAAACTCCTTATATCTGCCAGTTTGGGCCTCCACTCGTCCAACCTGTTTGACCCAACACCCTTAGCCCACTCTATTCTCCTCTTATTTTCCCTTTACCCGGTCCAGGCCCATCTCCTCACACTTATACTCCTCTTCTCCACCACATTCCAACATAAAACAAATGACCCTTTAACTCTCTCTCTCTCTTTCTCTTTCAACGAAGAATGAACAAACCCAGTACAATAACGAAGCTTCATCCAACCAAACCCTAATGTTCACAGCTCAGCTCCAACAAAAATGACACCTCAATTCCGTCAAAATTCCCAAATGACATCCGATCCTCCGTCCAAAATCGAGCTGGCAAGGCCGCAAACCTTCTAGAGAGAGCAAGTGTCGTTCTATCCGCAAAATTCGGCGCTCCTTGCTTGATTTAATACAGTATGTGGCCTCAATTCCTTTGTCCTCAAGGAATTTTGTTCAAAATTCAAATTTCCTCTAAGAAATTCCAGAAAACCCATTTGTTTCCCCCCTAACTTCCCAAAAATTCTCCTATATAAACCCCCTCTTCTATTGAGGTGAGCAGCTGACTTTTGGGAGGAAATTTGGGGATTTTGGTGGAGCATTCCACTAATCTCACGTAACCAAACGTTCAGAGAGAAAAATACTTCAAACAATCAAGTTTTCAGCAAAATAATCCAAGTTTTGGTGGTATTGAGATGGTTCCGGTCGAAGTCTCGTTTGTCCCAGTCGCTTCCCACCAACAGGTAATATCTTGTTCCACCTCTCTGTTTTCCTTTCATGTATTTTTGTTAGAATTAGTAGAATATTTTGGGTTTAGGCTGGTCTTGTTTGGGGATAATTGTGTGTTGAAGTTGCTATCCATTTTTCTCTTAAACTCTGAAGGTATTAGTTGATATTGATTATTGTTATGAGATCATGTAAGTATTGCCTGGTACTTGTGTGAAGATTTTCGTTCAAAGAATTAATTTGTCAAGGATAAATAAGCTGTTTTCGAGAGTGAATCTTTTGGGGCATGTATTGTTAAATTCACTGGTTTGTGTGTGATGTGTTCAAATTCTGTTCAAAGCTCAATTTTTTGATATATGGTGTTAATTCTGTTGCTTTTGTTATTGGCATGATCTCATATAGGCTCTTCACCTTGTCCCGTCTGTTTTTGTTTTCTTGGAACCTCATAGTTAAATGTTTGGTCCTCTTGAGACTTTAGCATAATCTGAAAATCTTGGGTTCTTTTCTGTTTTGAATGAATCATGAATATCCTGAGAACTGATCGAGTCTTAACAATTATGTGTTAACTCTCATCTGCCTAAAACAAAAGAGTTTTGTGTTGTAATTGAGTTTTGACTTAATTCCCATCTCTTTCCCTTTCTCCCTCGTATGTCATGTTCAGTTTAGAAGGTGAAATCTGTTAAAAAGAGAGTTTATTTATTAGAACAAATATGACCATGTCCAAATGGTTACCATACATACAATTGTTTTGTTCATTTTTTGTGTAAACTTGTTATCAAAATGACTGTACTCATCCCCCTCCCCTTTGATTATTCTTAAACTAAGGTTTCATGTTCTTGTCATGTTTCACCAAATAGCTGGTCTATCCATTGCGAGCATGCTCCATTTCTCTTCTCCTTTATGGTTGTGGTCGTCTGCTATGCGTAAATTATGGTAGGCTTGAACCAGAAATTAAATCTTATGTTTAAATCACTTGCTTAATATTTCAACTCTAGTTTCTTGTATAAGGTATGACCAGTACTCCCAAATAGCAGAATAATTACCCAGGCCCCTTTTTGCTTTCTGAATCTTAAAATATGGTTAAAATCCTTGCTCCAAATCATGTTCTTGCTACTTCCTTACTCACTTTGCTTCAAATTTGAATGTATCTGTTTGGTATCTTGAGTATGGAAACGTGTAGGTTATTACGTCATGTTTAGGCTTAACCTGCTGTTTTCCCCTGTTTCTTCCATGTGCATGCTAGCTTTAAATAACTCCCAGTTGCGTCTGATGTATATGGTTCAGCTTTGAGGCTAGTAGTTCCTTTCTGTTAAAGCAATCAAGCTTAAATTACTATGCTCTAAAGGAAGTTAATTTCTTTCATTGATTGTTAAGCAGCAGAACGTGAAGGAATTAACTCAATGTTATGAACTATCTTGTATCCTCACTTCATCATTTGTCAAAACAGATGAGTTTCTTTTTAAAGTCGCCTTTGTCATTTAAAGCTTAACGAAGCAGTCATCTTTATGCATTTCATTGCGTGTTGCCATTATGTATTGGTAGTTTCCTTATCTTCTAAGTAAGAAATTTAACTAATGTTTAAAATTCGACTAAGGTTCTATCATGTTGTTTGTCATGCCTAAGTTATTTGATTTGGTTTATCACATTAAATTGTACTTGTTCCTTTCCTTTGTTTATTTTGCATGAACAACCCGACGAGTTCATTATTAACTCCACCCGCTGCACTTTCCCGTCTGGTTTAAACCCAACAACACTTTGAGCCAACCCCTTTCGAGTCCAAATGGACTGATTTTGAGGATTTAAGCAACAAACATACATGAAGCATTAAAGGAAGTGGACCAAGCCCATGTGTAGTAGCAGCAGAAATGACCCAAATGGGCTAAAATTGAAGAAATTGGACCATAGTCCAATGTTGACAGCAAGTGGGCCTTAAAGCCCAAATTAGATTTAGGGCAGGTTTGGACAAGAGTCCAATTTCAGATTAAGCCGAAGGCTTAATCAAATTTTCTTTCTCTTTAACTCTTCATGTTTTGTTAGTCTAGAATAATTTCTTGTATTAATTGGATTCTAACTTGAAAACTAGTTGAGTTACCCCAAATGAGTAAACATTTCTTGTTTAAGTTTTTTCTTTGAGTCATTTATTGTCTCTTCATCTAAAAACAGTTAGAAATATTATGTTTAAAATTGTAAAAACAAGCATGCTTTCTTTTTTCGGTTAAATCAAACTCTTTATGTGTTTTTGCTTTCAAAAACCAATCCTCTTTTTATCAAATTATATTCATTATGCTTTTTCAAATTAAATTAAAATAAGATGTTTTTCCAATATTAAAAACAAGATGATTTTCTCAAGTTAAAAAATGAACAAGATCTTTTCAAAAAAGTTAGTCAAAATAAGTTATTTTTAAATAAGTCCGGATAACCGCGAGTTAGCGGATATTTCGAGTGCCTTAAAAACCTTTTCGGGATATTAATAGGAACCTCTTACCCTTAATCTCTTGATTTTTTAAAGTTATATCTGTTTTGACTTTGAAAGATTTTTACAAGTTTTTCTTGTTTTTACTTTTATAAAACTAAGTGACGACTCTTGCTTTTAATTGAAAGCGTTTTGAAAACTTTAACTAGATTTTCAAAATGATTTTCAAACACAAAGTCATTTTTTCCCGAAAACAAAATGGCGACTCCGCTGGGGATAATTCAACTAGGTTCTAACTTTATTGTTTGCAACTAACCTATTTGACTAACTATTCGGATTGTAATAATTAGTAATCTTTATTGCTTTCCTTGTTTATTTTCTCGCAAAATATATTGTCATTGCATCTCATAGCATATTTCGCCATGTGGCATACGATTTTATTTATGTGAGGTTCATGTTCCCATGGCCTCTTGCCATAAATAACACCTTCTCGAGAATGCGATAGTTTACGGGTACGTCATGCGTCCAATGGCTATCGTATTCTCAACCCAAGTTGTCCACTTGGGACCCGGTCTATTTCGAAGCAAACCCACTTTAGGCACCTAGCGTAGAGCTAAACCAAAACTCAATTTTTAGGCATTGGCCTAGGACGACTCGATACCTTAGGGGTATTGGGCCCATTAGAAAGACCATCTTGCGTCTATTGGCCACGAATCAATAAAAGACGATCATCCCTTATTTGTTTAATTGAAGGATGTGACGTCGGATTGTATGAACCATTGTCCCTCGGGGTTGAAATATATTTAGATAGTCTTTTATTTTGAAGATTGTCATCCGAAAGGAGTTCAAAATTTGCAAGAAGTTCGAGAATGAAGAATTCACGGATGCCTAGTTTAGGATTGTACCCCTGCGTGGGACTGATATTCATTTGTACTTCTCTTCCCCTTACTTTGTATCCCCGTTTTATTCAATTAATTTGTATATATTATATTTTGGGGCAATGGAACGTCTTACAAACGACACACATTCTTTAATTCGTTAGGCCCACCTTTGGCATAAAAGGTCACATATCCGTATAGGACGTGCTATGAACTGTTATGTGATATAACTGCTTTATGTGCTATGTGTGTTGCTTGAATCAAGGAAAATTGGTCCATTCCGTGCCAAAATTTTCTAGAACACAGTAAGCAAAATATAAAGCCCACCGCAAATATCCAATCAAAATCGCCATTTCCCCCAGAAAAATCCAAAGACTTCTTAAAACTCTTTTAAGTCTTGTTCGAAAAATGAACTTACCTTATCCACACTATATCCTTTCAGGGCTCGCCCTTAAGAAATTTTCACTTCCCCACTTCGACGGAGATGCCGAAAAATTCAGAAAAAAAAAACAAAAAGAAAATACATCAAGTGCTACAGGACAAACATCAGAATATGAAAACTCGATAAGTCAAATCTCGTGATAGAATCTAACTACCCCAAAATTGATCATACCCGCAAGCCAATAAATTCTCGTGGATCAATTTGCCTTTATAAAAAGCAACTTTATGTGTTCCTTCTCGGTCGGATATCTTGTATTGTTTATCACTAACATGATCTAACATATTGGCCTTTGAGTTATTTTACCTTAACAAGTAATAGAAATTGATCTGTGTTGACAAAACTGACCGAACATCCCTACTTCACTCGCTCAAAAACACACATAGATTTCTCCTCTAACTCTCGCTTCGCTAAGGGTAAAATGACTGATAGTGAGGAAGACAATGTCTTGACCGTGAGAGACAATGTTATCACTGAACAAAATGAAATGATTGTGGAACTTGCAAGAAAATTGGAAAAAATGCAAGAAGAAGTACAGAAAGCCAAAGATATGGCCAACTTGGCTATCGATGCCAACACCCCGACTCTGGATAACTCTCAGCCTCCTCTCCGAATCCCTTCGCTCAACTGCCCATTGACTAAAACTCAGTCAAGCGATTTCTACACCGTAGAGATTGTCAATGCCATGAGAGAAGATCTTGCTCCTCAAATCTCCATGCCAACTATCTACAAAAAGCTCGCAACCGCGAAACTAGTGAGCTGATATGAACCAGGTCTCGGGTTAGGCAAGAGTTCTGATGGTATAAGCATCCCTGGAAAGCTGATCAAGCATGGTTTAAAGTATGAAGACAAGGCGGAGAAGCAGTCAGGATCGCCAAGGCCGTTACTTCACCTATATCAGTCATTCCCAGTGCATATTGGTTCCCCAAGCGACGAGTTAGAGGATGGAATAGGAGATCTGTTCGAGGAATGTGATGCTATCCCCGAAGCAGCCATGATCAGGGATGCCAGGTCTGGCAAAGAATTGCAGAACTGGGCCACAACTCCCCTCGTGACTCTCCACTCAGCTGGGTAGACAAAAGATTCTGTTTTATGAAAATCGGTGATGGTCCAAATGAGGCTCCGTGACCCACCCTTTATGTTTTCAATTCCCTCATACTATTTTACTGCTTTCCAAAAGGCACAGATTCACATTCATGCGGGTTATAGCCATAGTTTGCAAATATTTTTGGATTTCAAAGAAAAACATCTCTTATTGCAAAAATATTTACCCTTCAAGATTATTTATTTACTTGTTGTTATCTAACTTGTTTTGCTTTGTTTTCAGTAGCAATAAGTTAAAACCTGCCACTGTCATGTCGTGTCAAAAGCTTAACAAACAAACCAAGCTGGACGATAATGATTTTGAAAGTCATGTTGAAGAAATCATGGTCCTGGAACGAACAACCAAGAAGTCTAAGAACTTTGAAGACCAGGAAAAGCCCCACCTAAAAGAGTTTGAGGTTGTCAATCTTAGAGGCAACAGTCAAGTTGAAGAAATCAACATCGGTGTTCATTTGTCAAAAGCACAAAAGAAAGAGCTTATCAGTCTGCTCAAGTCGTACATCAACATCTTTGACTGATCCTACAATAATAGGATGAGGATAAGCACACACATCATCTCCCAAAATTTATTGGTCAGTCCGGGGAATGGACAGTTAATCTTTTCCTCCCACAAGACAAAAGAAAGTTTGCACTTAATTGGCAAGGACCATATGTCGTCCACAAAGTGTTATCAAGAGGGGCCTTGATTTTGTCTGAGATGGATGGCCAAATATGGCCCAAGCCTATCAACTCCGATGCCGTGGAGAAATACTATATCTAAGGATAGTCTTTCTTTCTTTCTTTCCTTGTAATCGCATTTTATGATTGTAATCGTTTTGCACTTAGTAAAAATATTAAATATCCCTTATCCTTCATGTACGAACTACATTTGACCTGAATTCTCAAGAATGAGATACATAGGCGGCCTGTGTCGGCTTCGGTCAACCCCTTAGAAAAATCTACCTTTCCCCTTACTACTTTGAACTACGTTCGACCTAAATTCTCAAGAAAGAGATACGTGGTGGCCTGTGTCGGCCTCGATCATCCCTTTAATCATTTCCAACATTCTCCCACTACGAGTATGGGAACTACGTTTGACTTAATTCCTATCACAACGGGATACGTAGGCGCCATAACGGCTCGATCATATCTCCCAGGAAATGAAAACTGGGGCAGAATTTTTGAGAAAGGAATCTCGAAAATTCAGAAGGCAAAGATCAGTCTCCAACAAGCAGGAATACAAAATATGCCGAAGAGCAACCAAAAAGAATATCAAGAGAGAATCTCATAAACCCCACAGAGTCTCAGAACCCTTGCCAATGGAATGAGATTCATCATAAAACCTTAACTGGGGAAGAAATTTTTAGGGGACCTCAAAATTTCCACCGAGATTCATTTAAGAGTTTAGAAACAAACTCCAAAGAATTTCCCATCACCGAGAGATCAGAGCCTACTTCAAAGATTCCCAGTCCTTCGTGGATTAATCCCCAGCTGGGATGGATTTCTCGAAAAGCATTTCCGAATTCCCCAGCTAGGACGACAAAAGATCTTAGTAGTCCGCCAGCAGTATGTCAAAAATATCAAGGCATCGAATAAAGGACATTCATTGAGCTAGCACATGACATGACGGGAAGAGACCTTTTCAAACTATCCTTTTTCAAAATCTTTGTTTTACAAAGAGCTTGTTTGAAAAATCTTTACAAAAAAATTAGCTTTACCTCTTTATAATTTGACTTCATCTTATGTCTACCGCGATTCGAGGAGTCGAAGACGACAAGTACCCAAGAAAGGAAGCATCCAGAGGAGACAAAGCAAGGAGCAGAAGATCGAAGAAGGTCAACACATATCAGTTTCGCCAAAACTAACAATTTTTCTGTGGTTGCAGGTTGTCCCAAAAAGTACGTTAGAAATCAGTCTCTCATCAGCCAACGCGTTCAAAGAGACGTAACTAGACCAGATGATCTAAACTCGGTGATAAAAGCCAAAATGGTGAGAAGGAGCCAAAGAGGCAAAAGTCCCCGGGGTGGGCAAATCTTCTTGTAGTTCACGGAAACTACTAAGATAAAGAGAGACTGATAGCGTCCTCAAGTCCCCAAGTAGATTAGGACATTTTGGTCAAAAAAGGACATAAAATGAGAGATCGAAGACATCCTCTTCCAATCCCAGCAAGTCAGAAATCACCGCGAATAGACGATGTTCGAAAATGGTACTTATGGCTGTCCCCAAAAATGGGCACGACCATTTCATTCACTTTTAAAATGAAAGTTGTTTTGATTAGCTTCATAAACATTATCTTTAAAGTTTTTCAAGTTTGACTGTGGTCGCTAGTAAAAGCGATGCCGTGTCTACTAATTGTTTGCCTTGAGTACAGGTACACACATAGAAGTCAACAGGACAACGTAAAAATCGAAGGTGATGTTTTCTGCAACTGCTATGAACGCCATTGCATGATCATCTACATTATTATCATGCCAAGAGGGACATGTCATATTTGTATATCGCGAGGACTATACCACGAGGGCCATGTCATATTTGCATGTCCCGAGGACCATGCCACGAAGGCCATCATATTTGTAAGTCACGAGGACCATGCCACGAGGGTCATCATATTTGCATATCGCGAGGACCATGCCATGAGGGTTATCATATTTGCATGTCGCGAGGATCATGCCACGAGGGCCATTACATTTGCATGTTGCGAGGACCATGCCACGAGGGCCATCATATTTGCATGTCGCGAGGATCATGCCGCGAGGGCCATTACATTTGTATATCGCGAGGACCATATCGCGAGGACCATTTCATGAGGACCATTGCATGATCATCCATATTATCATTCAATACCACAGATACACATCCCCTGCAAAGACCATTTCCCTCTACCGGCCGGTTTCAAAGAGGATGACATTCATAAGCGTCTCTAGGTTGCACTTGCTGCGCATGATCGACCCCCAGCATGCTTATATCCGAGATCACATGAGATGGTGGAGTCTAACGTGGAGGATATTATTATCATCATTATCATTATCATCAATCATTATGCCAATTCTGGCACTCAACATGCTTATATCCGAGATCGCGTAAGACGGAGGAGTCTAACATTGAGGATATTATTATTATCTGTTATATCAAATCTGGCATTCAACATATTTATATTCGATATCGCGTAAGACGGAGGAGTCTGACGTTGAGGGTATATTTGCTCCTTTATTATGCCAATTCTGGCACTTAGCATGCTTATATCCGAGATCGTGTGAGATGGTGGAGTCTAACGTTGAGGATATTATTATTATTTGTTATGCCAAATCTGAAATTCAGCATATTTATATTCGATATCGCGTAAGACGGAGGAGTCTGACGTTGAGGGTATATTTGCTCCTTTATTATGCCAAATCTGGCATTCAACATATTTATATCCGATATCGCATAAGACGGAGGAGTCTGACGTCGAGGATATTTATGCACCCTTATTTGAGACAACAAAGTCTCGCTCTAAAGTATGCTTATACATACAAGAGCATCGAGCACCAGAAGATGCGGCTCTATTTGATCGTGTGGCAAAGGCTTTATCACCCCTCGATAATCAAATACCGCTTGCCATTAAGGTCGAAAGCATATAGTCTGAGGGATGTCTGTAAGACGCCATCCTAATCGGATGATGAACTGAATTTCCCCAAATTGGAAGACCAAAGGTCGTCTGTAAGTCACAGCGATATCTGAAACTGGATAGTGTGCAAGACTGCCCAAAGCTTGACAATCAAAGAGTTATCTGTAAGACGCAGCGATATCTGAAATCGGATAGTGTGCCAGATCACCTGAAGATTGAAAGTTCAAGGATAATGCGTAAGTCGCAATAATATTCGAAATTGGATAAAGTGCAAGACTACCAAAAATTGATATTCCAAGGGTTATCTATAAGCCACGATATATTCACGTTGATATTGTGTAGGACTACCCAAAGGCTCCCAATTCAAAGGAAATCTGTAAGTCGCATAACATCCAAGGTCGGATAAAAGTGCAGGATTACCCCAAAAATTGGCAATTCGAAGGACATCTGTAAGCCGCCTCTATCCAAAGTCAGATAATGTGCAAGATTACTTGAAGTTGACAAGTTAAAAGCATCTGTAAGCCGCCTCTATCCAAAGTCGAATGATGTGCTAGATTACCCAAAGCCTGACAATTCAGAAAATATCTATTGATCGTGTCAATACAGATAATGCGCGAGACTTACCCTAAAGACATATGCAAAGACCGCTACCAATAGCCAAGAAGGCTATCACATTCAAGAGAATGCCACAAACGGTCAAGAGGACCGTCACCATCGCAACGACTACAAAAGTCATCATATTCAAAGATCACCACATTCAACCACCTCGTTACAGTCAGATTATCAATACTTATAAGCCACAACAACGGGAATGCACAAAGTGTTCAAGTCACAGCAACGGGAATGCGCAAATCTAACACTTTTAAGCCGCAACAATGGAAATGCACAAAGTGTTTAAGTCGCGGCAACGGAAATGCGCAAATCTAACACTTTTAAGCCGCAACAACGGGAATGCATAAAGTGTTCAAGTCACAGCAATGGGAATGCGCAAATCTAACACTTCTAAGCTGCAACAACGGGAATGTGCAAAGTGTTCAAGTCGCAACAATGGGAATGCGCAAATCTAACACTTCTAAGCCGCAACAATGAGAATGTGCAAAGTGTTCAAGTCGCAGCAACGAGAATGCACAAATCTAACACTTCTAAGCTGCAACAACGAGAATGCGCAAAGTGTTAGGTCATCATATTCGAAAACCGCCATGAATACAACCCTAACCAATAGCTACGAAGGCTATCATATTCTTGTTATAAAAGTCGCTATTTCCTAAAGCACAGACAGGAAAGGAAGACATCTCCTTCAAGAAACAACAGATTCGACAATGAGGTACAAAGCTATCTCTTCTTATTAAGCTGCTTTACCACTAACAATTTTGTGTTGAGATATTGCCGAGAACATCCAAGAGGATGAAAATCTAGAACCAAAATAATAGGTACGAAATGCATCAAAAAGACATCACAACACGGATTTTGAACATAATTTCAAAGATGAGGTATGGCAAAGAAACTACCTCCCCAAATAGAATTATGCTATTACTAACCATTTTGTTTTGAGATGTTGTCTAGAGAATTCGAGAAGGATGAAATTCTCAAAGCAAAACCACAGGTGCGGACTACACCAAAAAGGATGCACCATAACGTGGAACGTTTTCTTAGCAGCAAACTGGGACATAGTCAGAAGAGGAATACCAAACTCTTTGGACGCGAGCGGAGGAACGACTTTTCACCACCATCAAACCACACCCCTGTCAGAAGGCATGTGGGTATTTCCTATCTTTGGGTCTTAGTTTAGCATCCAGGGTATTTTCTGAACTCACACTAGAAGCAATATTCCTTCTTTTTAAATCCGAGTGACGATACACCTCGAGCTTTGAAAATTATGTCCAGGTAAAATCTTACTTATGGGTGTGAAGTGCACCACATTCATAGTTGAGAGGTTACAAGCCTCTTTTCTATAGCTCAACTTATTCGTCACTAATCCCGGGCCAAAGGTTGTCTTAACATAAAGATTACTTTTTCCAATGATTGAGTCAAACTATAAGCAGTATGATTCCTAAAGTCTTGGGATATGTAGGCGGTCTCTATGTTGAAAAACTCGGCTGCATTCCTAACCCCCCCCCCCCCCCCAATTTCCTTACTCTTCAGCTTTCTGGTCTCTCCTTAATCTGAAATCAGAATAGTTTGGAATTCTTTGAAAAACATGCGTGAAATCAAGCATCTTGAACTACAAGTGGCCTGAGTTCTCATGTAACCTGAGATATGTAGGAAACTCGATACCGGAGTTCGGCCATGATTTCTTGAAATTCGTGCTAGAACTAACCGCTTCCTGAAGATGAATATGTGGTCGGATAAAATTGGGAACGTCAATTCCCTTTGCCCAAGGTTCATTACACTCACCCTACCCAAAGGGAGGGGAAGTTGTTGACACCCAATTTTTACCCTCCACATTGCGTATTAACCTTGAGCCTTTTTGATTTTAAACAATTTTTGAAAATAATTATTTTTGTGAAAAAGGATAAAACATTTTCCAAATCAGCTTTATAATAGTCTTGAGTAACAATTAATATCTTTCATATTTAATTATATGAAATTTATATAAGTTTACTTAAAGAACTATTTTAAAGTTTAACTTCATAAGAAAATCCTTTTAAAAGATTAAACGTATGATTTTCCTTCAAAATGTGAGATTAATTGAATAAATTAAGTTCACAATTAAAGAGGTAATTATGCTTTGAACATGATCATTATTTCAATATTGTTTAAATTTAAAGAAGCTCGGATGGTTGATCGTAATTAATTTGCCTCTATTTCAGTTGTAGCAAATCATTTAAATCTTAGCCGGATTTTCCCTAAATTTCTCTCAATTTGGCTGTCTCATAAATCTAAATAGCCATTTACAAACTCCTTATATCTGTCAGTTTGGGCCTCCACTCGTTCAACCCGCATGACCCAACACCCTTAGCCCACTCTATTCTCCTCTTATTTTCCCTTTACCCGGTCCAGGCCCATCTCCTCACACTTATACTCCTCTTCTCCACCTCATTCCAACATAAACCAAATGACCCTTTAACTCTCGCTCTCTTTCTCTTTCAATGAAGAACGAACGAACCCAGTACAACAACGAAGCTTCGTCCAACCAAACCCTAACGTTCACAGCTTAGCTCCAACAAAAACGATACCTCAATTCCATCAAAATTCCCAAACGACATTCGATCCTCCATCCAAATTCGAGCTGGCAAGGTCGCGAACCTTCTAGAGAGAGCAGGTGTCGTTCTATTCGTAAAGTCCGGCGCTCCTTGCTCGATTTAGTACAGTACGTGGCCTCAATTCCTTTGTCCTCAAGGAATTTTATTCAAAATTCAAATTTCCTCTAAGAAATTCCAGAAAACCCCTTTGTTTTCCCCCCTAATTTCTCAAAAATTCTCCTATATAAACCCCCTCTTCTATTGAGGTGAGCAACTGACTTTTGGGGGGAAATTTGGTGATTTTGGTGGAGCATTCCACTAATCTCTCGTAACCAAAGGTTCAGAGAGAAAAATACTTCAAACAATCAAGTTTTCAGCAAAATAATCCAAGTTCCGGTGGTATTGAGATGGTTCGGGTCGAAGTCTCGTTTGTCCCAATCGCTGCCCACCAACAGGTAATATCTCGTTCCACCCCTCTGTTTTCCTTTCATGTATTTTCGTTAGAACTAGTAGAATATTTTGGGTTTAGGCTGGTCTTGTTTGGGGATAATTGTGTGTTGAAGTTGCTATCCATTTTTCTCTTAAACTCTGGAGGTATTAGTTGATATTGATTGTTGTTATGAGATCATGTAAGTATTGCCTGGTATTTGTGTGAAGATTTTTGTTCAAAGAATTAATTTGTCAAGGATAAATAGACTATTTTCGAGAGTGAATCTTTTGGGGCATGTATTGTTAAATTCACTGGTTTATGTGTGATGTGTTCAAATTCTGTTCAAAGCTCAATTCTTTGAAATATGGTGTTAATTCTGTTTCTTTTGTTATTAGCATGATCTCATATAGGCTCTTCACCTTGTCCCGTCTGTTTTTGTTTCCTTGGAACCTCATAGTTAAATATTTGGTCCTCTTGAGACTTTAGCATAATCTGAAAATCTTGGTTTCTTTTCTATTTTGAATGAATCATGAATATCCTGAGAACTGATCGAGTCTTAACGATTATGTGTTAACTCTCATCTGCCTAAAGCAAAAGAGTTTTGTGTTGTAATTGAGTTTTGACTTAATTCCCATCTCTTTTCCTTTCTCCCTCGTATGTCATGTTCAGTTTAGGAGGTGAAATCTGTTAAAAAGAGAGTTAATTTATTAGAACAAATATGACCATGTCCAAATGGTTACCATACATACAATTGTTTTGTTCATTTTTTGTGTAAACTTATTATCAAAATGACTGTACTCAGCCACCTCTCCTTTGATTATTCTTAAACTAAGGTTTCATGTTCTTGTCATGTTTTACCAAATAGCTAGTCTATCCATTGCGAGCATGCTCCATTTCTCTTCCCCTTTATGGTTGTGGTCGTCTGCTATGCGTAAATTATGGTAGGCTTGAACCAGAAATTAAACCTTCTGTTTAAATCACTTGCTTAATATTTCAACTCTAGTTTCTTGTATAAGGTATGACCAGTACTGCCAAACAACAGAATAATTACCCAGGCCCCTTTTTGCTTTTTGAATCTTAAAATATGGTTAAAATCCTTGCTCCAAATCATGTTCTTGCTACTTCCTTACTCACTTTGCTTCAAATTTTGGATGTATCTATTTGGTATCTTGAGTATGGAAACGTGTAGGTTATTATGTCATGTTTAGGCTTAACCTGCTATTTTCCCCTGTTTCTTCCATGTGCATGCTAGCTTTAAATAACTTCCAGTTGCGTATGATGTATATGGTTCAGCTTTGAGGCTAGTGGTTCCTTTCTGTTAAAGCAATCAAGCTTAAATTACTATGCTCTAAAAGAAGTTAATTTCTTTCATTGATTGTTAAGCAGTAGAACGTGAAGGAATTAACTCAATATTATGAACTATCTTGTATCCTCACTTCATCATTTGTCAAAACAGAGGAGTTTTTTTTAAAAGTTGCCTATGTCATTTAAAGCTTAACGAAGCAGTCATCTTTTTGCATTTCATTGCGTGTTTCCATTATGTATTGGCAGTTTCCTTATCTTCCAAGTAAGAAATTTAACTAGTGTTTAAAATTCGACTAAGGTTCTATCATGTTGTTTGTCATGCCTAAGTTATTTGATTTGGTTTATCACATTAAATTGTACTTATTCCTTTCCTTTGTTTATTTTGCATGAACAACCCGACGAGTTCATTATTAACTCTACCCGCTGCACTTTCCCGTCGGGTTTAAACCCAACAGCACTTTGAGCCAACCCCTTTCGAGTCCAAATGGACTGATTTTGAGAATTCAAGCAGCAGACAAACATGAAGCATAAAAGGAAGTGGGTCAAGCCCATGTGTAGTAGCAGCAGAAATGGCCCAAATGAGCTAAAATTGAAGAAATTGGACCAAAGTCCAAAGTTGACAGCAAGTGGGCCTTAAAACCCAAATTAGATTTAGGGCAGGTTTGGACAAGAGTTTGGCTTAATCAAATTTTCTTTCTCTTTAACTCTTCATGTTTTGTTAGTCTAGAATAATTTCTTGTATTTAATTGGATTCTAACTTGAAACCTAGTTGAGTTACCCCAAATGAGTAAGCATTTCTTGTTTAAGTTTTTTCTTTGAATCATTTATTGTCTCTTCATCTAAAAACAGTTAGAAATATTATGTTTAAAATTGTCAAAACAAGCATGCTTCCTTTTTTCGTTTAAAGCAAACTCTTTATTTGTTTTCACTTTCAAAAACCAATCCTCTTTTTATCAAATTGTATTCATTATGCTTTTTCAAATTAAATTAAAATAAGATATTTTTCCAATATTAAAAACAAGATGATTTTCTCAAGTTAAAAAATGAACAAGATCTTTTCAAAAAAGTTAGTCAAAATAAGTTATTTTCAAACAAGTCCGGATAACCGCGAATTAGCGGATATCTCGAGTGCCTTAAAAACCTTCTCGGGATATTAATAGGAACCTCTTACCCTTAATCTCTTAATTTTTTAAAGTTATATTTGTTTTGACTTTGAAAGATTTTTACAAGTTTTTCTTGGTTTTACTTTTATAAAACTAAGTGGTGACTCTTGCTTTTAATTGAAAGCGTTTTGAAAACTTTAACTAGATTTTCGAAATAATTTTCAAACACAAAGTCATTTTTCCCAAAAACAGTTGGTTGAAGACATCAACAACCCCTAAAATTTTGAGTCGTATATTTTGGAATTATAAAGTGCCAAAAGTAAAAAAAAAATTACAAAGCAAAAAATAAGTTGATACATATTTTTTCTTTAAATACTGAATTTTTTTTGTTACTTTTTGTAGGAAAATAGTGAATGCTATCATTTTAGGTGAGAAGATCTTGTTTCGATAAATTGAACTAGTGTTGTGTATTATGATTGAAAAGATATCCGATTGACCTCAATACAATGACTTCACAAAGCAATGTGAAGTATGTAATACAGTTTGAGCTCATGAAAGCTAAAGAAATCATGAATCTTCTTAGGACACCATTAAAAGAATAAAAAAAAGATAAACACTTGAAAGGTATGCTTAATGAAACTTAACATGAAAGAGATTTCCGAATTCTCTATTATATAACTAATATATAACATCTTTTTAAATAACTAGTATACAACATTATTCAAACTCAGCTTGAAAGATATGCTTAATAACTAGTATATAACATTTTTAAAAAAAAAATGTAAATCAATGTATATCTGAATCCACACAAAAAATTAAATGGATTGACTCTTATAAAGTGATATTTCAATTCCTGTCACATAAATTAAAATAAAAGGAGTACTATTATTTACGAGGTCGACTAAGGTTGAAATAAAAAATTATATGACCAGCCAACTAATTTAGTTAATTATTCTTTAACAAACATAGAAAGAGGTAGATACAACGCCTATTAGACACTTTTCGACACTATTTTTGAAAAATAATTATTATTAATAGTTTCAATTTCACAGGTAAAATTTAAAACATTATCGATTGATTACGAAATTTCACAGGTAAAATTTAGGACATTGTCAATTGATGTACGCAAATGTCATCCCGTTTTTATGCTACCATTTAAATTTTATCATATTCTTAAAAGATTGTGCAAGTGGTGGAGGTTAGGAGGGTCAACGATAGGTTGATGACAATTAAGTTAGTCCTTGGAGGGTCTACTTTGAACATTATTAGTGCGTACGCACCACAAGCGGGCTTAGATGAGGAGGAGAAGAAACGTTTTTGGGAGGCTTTGGACGAGGTAGTGGGAGGTTTGCCTGATACTGAGAAGCTTTTCATTGGAGGAGATTTCAATGGGCACATCGGGGCATCTTCGAGGGGTTATGACGATGTGCATGGAGGCTTTGATTTCGGGGATAGGAATGAAGGGGGTGCCGCACTCTTGGATTTCGCTAGAGCCTTTGGGTTGAGAGTAGCTAACTCTAGTTTCCCGAAGAAGGAGGAGCACTTGGTTACCTTCCGTAGTTCGGTGGCCAAGACTCAGATAGACTTTTTGCTCCTTAGGACAGGTGATAAAGGTCTTTGTAAAGACTGTAAGGTTATCCCAAGTGAGAATCTTTCGACCCAACATAGACTCTTAGTGATGGATTTAGAGATCAAGAAGGAGAAAAAGAAGCGGATTGTGGATGACCGGCCTAGGATTAAATGGGGTAGCCTGACTATGGCCAGTGCACTGGAAATAGGGGAGAAGTTGTTGACTAGGGGGGCTTGGGGGAGTAGTGGGGATGTGGATAATATGTGGGATACGACCGCTAGTTGCATAAGGGAGACGGCTAGAGAGGTGTTGGGCGTCTCGAGAGGTCGTTCTGGCAAGCATCGAGGGGACTGGTGGTGGAATGGAGAAGTAAAAGGAAAGGTGGAGGCAAAAAAGGGGTCATATGCGAAGTTGGTAGAGAGTAAGGATGAGGAGGAGAGGCGAAAGAATAGGGAGGCGTATAAGATTGCTAGGAAGGAGGCTAAGTTAGCGGTAACGGCAGCTAAAACGGCAGCCTTTGAAAGCTTATACGCGGCTTTAGAGGATAAAGGTGGGGATAAGAAGTTATACAGGTTAGCAAAGGCTAGAGAGAGGAGGACTCAGGACCTGGACCAAGTGAAGTGCATCAAGGACGAAGATGGCAAAATACTAGTAGATGAGGTACTCATTAGGAGGAGATGGCAGTCTTACTTCCATGGACTCTTGAATGAAGAGGGGGACAAAAGCTTTGTGCTGGGAGATTTGGCACACTCAGAGAGGCGTCGTGACTATGATTATTGTAGCCGTATAAAGGTTGAAGAGGTTAAGGTTGCGATTCATAAGATGCGAAGGGGTAGGGCGACGGGGCCAGATGAGATTCCCGTTGATTTTTGGAAGAGCTCGGGTGAGACAGGTGTGAAGTGGCTAACCGAGTTGTTTGATGGTATTTTTAGAACGGCAAAGATGCCTGAAGCTTGGAGATGGAGCACGATGATTCCTTTGTACAAGAACAAGGGTGATATTCAGAGTTGCAACAACTATAGGGGTATCAAATTGCTAAGCCACACTATGAAGGTCTGGGAGAGGGTGGTGGAGTTGAGGATGAGACAGATCGTGCCTATTTCAGAGAACCAGTTCGGCTTTATGCCAGGACGCTCGACTACAGAAGCTATCCATCTCCTTAGAAGACTGGTGGAGCAGTACATGGAAAGGAAGAAGGACTTGCACATGGTGTTCATCGATCTAGAAAAGGCGTATGATAAAGTCCCTAGGGAGGTCCTTTGGAGGTGCTTGGAGGCTCGAGGTGTACCCGTGGCGTACACCAGATCAATTAAGGACATGTATGAGGGGGCCAAGACTCGCGTTAGAACTGTGGGAGGAGATTCGGAGCACTTTCCCGTGTTAATGGGGTTGCACCAGGGATCGACCCTTAGCCCGTTTTTATTTGCCTTGGTAATGGATGTATTGACGCGGCAAATACAAGGTGAGGTGCCATGGTGCATGTTATTTGCGGATGATGTAGTTTTGGTGGACGAGACTCGCGGAGGAGTTAATGCTAAGTTGGAGGTTTCGAGACAGACCCTCGAGTCGAAGGGGTTTAGGTTGAGCAGGACCAAGACTGAATATATGGAGTGCAAGTTCAGTGAGGCGACTCAGGATGATGACGTAGAAGTGAAGCTGGATACACAGGTTATCCAAAAGAAAGGGAGTTTCAAGTATCTTGGGTCTATTATCCAAGAAAATGGAGAGATTGATGAGGATGTCACCCATCGTATTGGTGTTGGGTGGATGAAATGGAGGCTCGCATCTGGAGTCTTGTGCGATAAGAAGGTGCCTACTAAACTTAAAGGCAAATTCTACAGAGTGGTGGTCCGACCAGCTTTGTTGTATGGAGTTGAGTGTTGGCCAGTAAAGAACGCCCATATTCAAAAGATGAAGGTGGCGGAGATGAGGATGTTGCGATGGATGTGCGGGTTTACTAGGAGAGATAGGATTAGGAATGAGGATATCCGAGATAAGGTGGGTGTGGCGTCGGTGGAAGATAAGATGCGGGAAGCGAGGTTGAGATGGTTCGGACATGTGAGGAGGAGAGGCACGGATGCTCCAGTGCGGAGGTGTGAGAGGTTGGCTATGGATGGTTACAGGAGAGGACGAGGTAGACCGAAAAAGTATTGGGGAGAGGTGATTCGACAGGACATGGCGCAGTTGCAGCTTACCGAGGACATGACCCTAGATAGGAAGGTGTGGAGGACGCGGATTAGGGTAGAAGAGTAGTAGGTAGAAGTGTGTGTAGGCTAGTAGGTAGGAGTGATCGTAGTGTTACGCTTACAAGTTCCTTGTTCTTGGATTCCTCGTGGTAGTATTTTGTGGCAGTGCTCTGTTTCTGTCTGTTGTTTGTTACTACATATTACTCCCTATCCTCCCTATCGACTCTCTATCGTCTCTTGTAGTTTTATCTTGTATTTTTATCCTGTATCATTGTTACGTCCTTTTTAGCCTATTTTTAGACTGCTTTGTCTTGAGCCGGGGGTCTATCGGAAACAGCCTCTCTACCTCACCTCTGAGGTAGTGGTATGGACTGCGTACACTCTACCCTCCCCAGACCCCACGCTGTGAGAATACACTGGGTATGTTGTTGTTGTTGTTAAAAAATTGTGCAAGTATAACCCTTTGTAAATTATTTTTCCAGATAAAATTTAGACTTGATTTAATGTTTGTTTAAGTATTGCTTAACGTTACTAAAAAAATATTAGATTGACATTTAACATTTGTAATAGTTTATAAAATTTTAGAACGTTGTCTAACATTTTTTTATAAGATTTTTAATTTGATAAAAACGATCTTTGGACCATGTATGTAATTTTTAAAAAGTTCGAGAAATAGAAATAGAAATAGAAATACAATTATTTATTGAACCCTAATCTAAAAAAGGGCCAATCAACAAAAAAATTCATGAAAGATGAAGTTATTTGTTTAGTCTTTCTTTTTAAAATTAAAAATCATTGATAATTGATGGGCAAAAATTTACATCTTGAGTTTGGGGGACCAAATTTAGTACCAAACGATAAGGAATGCTTCGTCAGTTTAGTTCTAAATGAAGGGATATTCCATCTTTTTTTTTTTAAAAAAAAACTTGATTTAAATCAATAATTGTCATGTTCAAATCACATGTTGATGAGGAACACAAATTTGAAGGAACAATTCGATTAATGATTTTGTTTCCATTAGTTTTATTATTCGTAGGTGATGAATATATCTTTAGACAATGAACATTACGGAGAAGAATTTATTTTCTCAATCCCCTCTTAAATAGTATCTTCCCTAATATGTTTAAAATAGCCTATAATTTTAATTCTGTTGAAAAATTATTTTATGTAGTATATTACTTGTATATACACTAAATCTCTCGTGTGTTCAAGTTTATTTATGGCATGAAACACATCATTGTAATAAATGGAAGAAAAAAAATATATTTGCGGACAATCCAATCGAATTTGGTGTATCATAATTCATAAATGGTTAAACCTTACGTATTAAGAGCATATCTTATATAGTCAACTCATATTAAGCATATCGAGTCAAGAATTGGTCATGCTTTTCCTATAAATAAATGAAATATTATAAATATCTTGATTAAAAAAAAAATACTGATCTAAAATATTCGTTATTGCAGTCATGCATAAAATATGGACTAAAAATTTACAAGTAATATATTTTATCTAGATACCGTTAAAGCAATGATCATGTCTTGAGTGCTCCATTTAACAGATCGTTACGAACGCCTCCGAAAAATTTCGATCAAAAACAGCCGGGCGCACGGTTTCGACCTTTTTATTCTATGATTGCCTGAACAGTGGACATTATACAATTGCTTGAGCTTTTTGACATCATACAATTGCTTAAGCTTCTTTCCTTTTTGTATCCTACAAATTTTATTTTTTCAATTGTTAATAAATCATACATATAATTATTAGAGAGTAGTTGCGGGGTCAAGTTAGTAGATGATCATTAAGAGAATCAATATATTTATTTGAGAGAAGTTTGGTGGTCACATCAGTTGGTGAACCAACATAACTCATCAATTTTTTTAATAAAAAACTGAAAGGGAATCAAATGGGAGTTGAAGGAATCAGGGGTAGAAGTTAATTTTTGTTTTTTACTCGAGGAAAGAAATGATATACAATAGTTGGATATACATATATAACAAAAAATACCTAAAAAGGAAAAATACTCTAATCCAACAAGATGCCAGTATTATACCATGTATATATGTGAGTACACAAAATTAAATATGTAATATAACAAGATATATGTTCAATAAACAAATTGAAATATCTACTCCACTATATATTGTAGTATTCAAGAATCTGTTTTTGATTTTGTGGAGTTTTTAGAAGACAAATCTTTTTTTTAATGCATTTGATTCCATTTGTGGAAGGAAGTTGATGAGAGGTATAATTTGTTTATGAAGCCATAATTCTTATGCAAAAGATTAGGAATAAATTTGAATTCAATGATACAATGATGATATATTGATGGGAACCAACTGAATTTTAGGAATTTTTATTTGGAAGCTGCTTTATGTGTTAATATTTAATTGCCATGCAATGATTACTATCTATACTGGGCGTTTGCACCAAATTAAAACATACCTAAATTATCATTTCCTTATCAATCATGATCAAATGATAACTGTGCCACATATTCATTGACGTGGTATAATCATCCGATGTGGATAAGTTTTTACGGCTTTAGCTTTGTCACTGACACTAGCTATAAAAACCAGAACTGATATAACAATTCACACAACACAACAGAGTGACACTGACTTTAAACACACTGCTTTTTCATCATTTTGAAAATGGCCTCCACAAATCAAAACGTTCATAGCCAAAATGCTGGCAAGCCTATTCGTTGCAGAGGTATATACTCTTCACAAAAATCTGCTAATTTTTCTGCTATTACTATCTTTCATTTTTTTTTAATCTTTATCCAATCTTGAAACAACTCTGTCTATGTGAGTTTTCGCAAAGCATAGGAGGATTTTTGTTTATAAAAAGTTGCTGCTTTCTGTGTTGAATTGTGTATCATTTCATCGGAAAGATTTAAGTTGTTACACTTTTAATTACTTGATTATATTACGTCTCAACACGTTAGTTATGACTGCAGCTGCAGTGGCAAGAAAAGCAGGAGAAGCACTGGTGATAGAGGAAGTGATTGTGGCTCCTCCTAAAGCACATGAAGTTCGACTCAAGATCATTTGCACTTCTCTCTGTTATAGTGACATTACCTTCTGGAAGATGAAGGTATGTAATTTCTTTCTGTCTTTCCTAGTTGAATTGCTTGTTTACTAACTTCTTTTTTGTTCTTCTTAGGAATTTCCTGGCTGCTTTCCAAGAATCTTGGGTCATGAAGCTTTCGGGTAAATTTTACTCCTTCCGTTCCATTTTTTATGACTTATGTTTGACTCGACACAAAATTTAAGAAATAAGGAAAGACTTTTGGCACGATCAAAATTTCTGATCGGAAACACAGTTAGTTATAAGGGTATGCAATTAAATTAAGGGTTAAAAGAAAAGCATAAAGTCAAATGTTTCAAAATTAAGGCATTGCTTCTTATATAAGCCTTCTGATTATACTGAATTTAAGGGTTGTGGAGAGTGTTGGAGAAGATGTTGATGAGTTAAAAGAAGGAGATTCAGTTGTACCGACATTTTTGCCCGAGTGTATGGACTGTGTAGATTGTAAATCCGAGAAAAGCAACCTTTGTTCCACATTCCCATTTCAAATCTCTCCGTTGCTGCATAGAGATGACACAAGCAGATTCACTACTGCTGACGGAGAAACTTTACACCATTTCTGCTATATATCAAGTTTTTCCGAGTACACAGTCGTTGATGTTGCTAATGTCATAAAGATTGATCCTGCAGTCCCACCTAACAGGGCATGTCTTTTTAGTTGTGGAGTATCAACAGGTAATTTCTGTCCTCTCATCTTTACATCTTATAATCATTTCTAGACTTAGTTGTAGTATTCAGTCTCAACTTTTTATTAACTACTCAACTCATCATATTGATGTTGTTTGTTTTAATTTTTTGGTTAAACTTTCTGGCTTGAGTGACCTTTAGAGTGAATTAGCAAAAGATAAGTGACTTTTCTGATACAAACATAAAGGAAAATGAACTTTTGAGTGAGATAGCAAAAGAGAAGTGACTTTTCTGATACAAAAATAAAGGAAAATGAATTTTTGAGTGAGATAGCAAAATAGAAGTGATTTTGTTCACCTATTTCTTATAATTGAGTGACCATTTAAGAAATCAACTCGAAGAATTATGATAACTCGATTGGTTCTTTTAGCGGATAGCCGGTGGTAATATAAGAATACATGCTGAGAAAAGAGATTACAACAGGTTGATGTCTGATATGATCTAAATTGAACTTCAGGAGTAGGTGCTGCCTGGAAAACAGCAGATGTAAAACCCGGTTCTACAGTAGTGATCTTCGGTTTAGGATCAATTGGATTTGCAGTAAGTTTCTCCTCCCGCTTCTTCTTCTTGATAATATATGTCGGTATCATGTAAGCTTCTGGATAAATTTTTTAGGTTGCAGAGGGAGCAAGGCTATGTGGTGCTACCAGAATTATTGGTGTTGATATAAACCCTGAGAAGTTTGAAATAGGTAAGTACTTTCTAGAATCAATTTAAAGGAAGACATCAAGTAAAATATTTTTTCTTCAAGGATTAAGTAGTAGTAGTAATATTCTTATTTCTTCTCATTTGACACAGGGAAGCAATTTGGAATTACTGAATTTGTCAATTCCAAAAGCTGTGGTGATAAACCTATTAGTCAGGTGAGTCTTTTATTGGTTGGATTGGTATGATGAAGTCTTATATTTAACAAGTCTACTGTTAATTATATACAGTGTTAGTGTAAGGGATGGTTTACACTATCAGGTAATCCAAAGTATATCTACAGGTTAGCCTCCTTAAAATATGAGATTCGTAATCTTGAAAATAAGACGGAGTACCTGTTACTTCAGTTAAAGGTGATCCGATGGTGTAAAAGTTTCTTACACTGACGGTGTATATAACTTAAATATGACAATGATTCTTATCCCATGCCAAAACTCTCATATTTTTTTCCCTTTTACTTGACCAGGTAATAATTGAGATGACTAATGGAGGTGCTGACTATTGCTTTGAATGTGTTGGTCTGGGAACACTTGTGCAGGAAGCATTTGCCTGCTGCAGAAAGGTTTTCCCACATAACTCTTGTACTAATCAACAATATAAACAAAACAAATTTCCTTGTAACTATATGTTTAGTTTAATTCCTAATTTATCTATTGTTTTCACTTTCTTTCACCACCCTTTGGTTTCTTCAAAACAAACTAATATCTAATACCTTTGGCTGTAATATGCAGGGTTGGGGTAAAACAATTGTTTTAGGAGTTGATAAGCCAGGGGCACAACTGAATCTCAACTCTTTTGAGGTTCTTATGAGTAGGAAAACTCTCACCGGATCACTCTTTGGGGGTCTCAAACCCAAATCCGATGTTCCTATCCTCGTCAAACGTTATCTTGACAAGGTACTTAATCAATCTGTGTTACAGTTATATAGTGGATAACGTTCAGTTACTTTAACTATAGTGGATACAACCCAGTGACCATACGTGAAATTAACTCTTAGTACCACATTTATGTGGCTTCTCAGGAATTGCAATTGGACAAGTTTGTCACACATGAAGTGAATTTTGAAGATATCAATAAGGCGTTTGATTTACTCATTCAAGGAAAGAGCCTACGCTGTGTTATTTGGATGGACAAGTGATTTATGTTACTTCAGTCTATGCCTTGTTTTCAGTTATTGTACCTTAACTTTCAAAAAACATGTTACTTTCATTTCAGTTCATTTGGTTTCGAGTTCGAGTCAAACTTAAGACATTTCTAGACAATTTCTCAATAAATGGATGTGATCATGACAGATTATTACAGCAAACATATTATTGTAGATTTTGCAAATGTTCTCTCAGAAATCACAAGAGCCTCTGCTACGTGATTTTGATAGACAAGTAATGAGCACTTTATTATCTCTACATGTTCCTAAAAGACTTAGTTGTGGAAATTTGTGTATCGAAGAAATCACATTAGGATCCTATGCTATGACACAGTAAAAGCACTAGACTCACCAGTATAATACGAGTTTGATGATTCTTTCGTTTCCTTCGTTGATCCAAAATGCCTTAAGTGATAAACGCCAGGATTAGCTTCCTCTGATACTTCCCATTCAAGTGTAGCATAACCATAACCATTCACATTAGCAGTAGCATTCGCAGCTTCCTTGATATGACATGAGAATTGGTTAGTGAACAGAAGAAGATGAGTAAGAAGCAGTCGGAAAGGATCTGTAGCAGATGAAGAGATAAAGAAAGGTGTTGTTCATCTACATCTATCTAAAAGGAAAGGTGTTGTTCATCTACATCTATCCCAATGAGAAGTCTATTGAGTCATTGCAATTGATAATTGATCCTCATGGAAAAAAAAGATGCAGCTAGAATGAAAAGAGAAGGGAACCTGAAGCAAAAAAGATGAGATATTTTTCCAAATTATTCGAAGACACAAAACATCACCTATTTTTAGCTTATTCTCCAGCACAAACTCCTTCCAACCCGAATTCAGCATTTGGTGTTCCAAGTGCATTTTACAGCTCACCAAAGAAATCAAGACAATTCATTTGAGAATCACTTCACATAAAGGACCAGTTGGTTAGATGTTTCCATGTGTTGTGCACTCGTGCTGCGGATGAGAAAACCCACTTATAAAAACCTCAGGTTACAAAGAAAGTTGTCCAAAATCTCAAATCAGGACACTTTCTGCAGAAACAAATTAACTGCGTATGATACTGTCCAAGCCATGGTGGACAAAGTTACCTGGTACTTCTGTTGGTGGGAGGAAGCAGGTACACCTTGCTATTTCCTTCATTAGCTTAAAAAAGTTTGATCTTGTTGGTTCAATGAGATTTAAGCTTATTGAGCCTGTTGCAGACGACAAAAAGTCATGTCTGCTATGCATCCACTGGCCGAGGAACATCACACTGACACTCCAATAAATTTATGTTCCTACTTAGCTACTTTTTCTCCTCATGAGTTGTCATCGTGAATAGATTTCAAACAAGTAATTCTATGTACAACTAGGTATCTCCGTATTATATCCAAAATGTGTTTTCTGGTCTTCATCAATGCAATTCAGAATCAAATCGATCATTCATATGTTTATGTAGAATCCCAAATATTGAGAATCATCGAGGTCAACCATCAAAAAGGTTCTTTTATTCCAAATGGAACCAAGGTGCTGGGGTAAGGCTTTGACCCTTACTTCGAACATTTAAATCCAAAGCGTACATAAAGTAGGGGAGACATATTGACTAACCACCTCATAACATATGTCAGAGTTGAACATACTCAACTCTACACAAGAAGTTCATGAAAAAAAAAGGAACTCCATACAGGAAGCTAATATTACAAAATAAGACACTCTAAGGTTTTACATACTTTACGCGAAATTGCTCTAATTGATGTTGGGGGGAATACTCCTCTTCGCAAAATTCAGCAACTTACAAAAGGCAAATAGAATGTACCTATGTGTTGAAGAATCGAGTTTCAGACGTAAAAGCTTTTGCTCTTTGATAGGATATATCTATGGGTTAAGAACATGGAACCAAAGCCTCAGCATTGATAGACTCAGTTTGTACTATCAGAAACCCCTGGAAATATGGTGACGTCTATCAAGGAAAGCTTAGTGTCATTAATAACTTCAAGGACACAAACATCACCACATTTTAACTTATTGTCCAGAACGAACGCCTTCCAACCACAAGTAACTTTAGCATCTTTCCTTAGCAAAATGCATTTGACAGACCAAGATCCTCTCCCTGGAACACGCAACACTAAATTGCCACTGTTCTGCATTAAATACTTCCTAGCAAATTTCAACGGTATGTACTGCCAAAAGAGGTAAATCATAGATTGAGTATAAGGTTGTGCATAAGTATGGAATGAATAAAAAAGGATCAGGGGGTCGGGCATTCGACAAAGTTTGATAGCTTACCAGACTGTGTGGTCTCGAGACATACGATGTATGCATAAGAGATATAATGAATGGATTCTTAGATTTAAAAGCTTTTGCTCTTTGATAATTTTCAGCTATCCTAGATTTAAAAGCTTTTGCGCTTTGATAATTTTCAGCTATCTCTTCATCCCTCTCTGCCTCGCTCGTACTGGGAACAATGTTGGATTGTTGCTCATTCTCCTCGCAGCCTTCACTTATTTCTTGAAACAGATACCAAAAGCAATGTATTACTAATAAATTAGTATAATGTAACAAGATGACTGATTTCATTCTGTTCACAGCTAATAAACCAGATAAGAAGATTCTTTCTTACCTAGTAAAACTACATTCTCTTGAGACTCTTCTTCCTCGATTACATTAGTTTGAAGGCTAACATCCTCTGTTTCCCCTTCTTGTCTTTCTCTTTTTCCCTCCTGTACTAAGGGGCCATGGCTCAGGTTTTCAGAAGAATGCTCAACCACGTCCGAAATATCTATAGAATCATCCGACTCAATCTCTGCTGTTGGATATTCAATTTCTGCTGCACCCAAATCAAATATAGTGACATTAAAATGAGAACGAGCATTGTATCCGAACATCAAAAAGTGCCCGCGGCTTATTGAGTAATAGTCGCTGAAATCCTTCCATCCTTGGGCTAGCCAAATATGGCCTTCAGAATGTTCCACTTCAACCTCCCATACTTCTCCACTGGGAACCTCAAGATAAACAGGGTTTAGCATTTTCTTGCAATATCTGCTGGCAAATCCTTCTGGAATCCTCTGTGTTCAAAGGAAATCTGAATTCAGTTTCATACATCTTGAAATGAAGACAGAGGCGAACCTACATAATTGCAGTAGACTCCTGCGAACTCAGTCGAACTATGTTAAATTGTCCCGCATTGATTGAGAGAATGAGCTGTAGATCTTGCACAATTTTTTTACCTCATTAGCTAGCTTCAGCCATTGAATAAGGCAAAAGTTTCATTTTTTACATGGTATCAAAGTAAGAGACATCATTATTGCTAAGAATCCCACATCGGAAAAGGGATGGGCAATTGGTCTCCTTATATGGACTTGAACAATCTTCCTTCATGAGCTAGCTTTTGGGGATGAGTATGGCCCAAGATCCATTCCTTTGCATGTAAAGATATGGCACCCGGGCTTAACTCATCCCCAAAGTCTAATTCATCGGGTGAGGATTGTCCAGGTCTATATAAGGACACCAATTACCTATCCCTTTTCCGATGTGGGATTCTTAACAACTATATCCAACTTGCGCGCACCTCGACTAATTCCATCTAAACACAGGTACTGGGTAAAACACATCCTTACATTTGTTTTTTTATCAAATGTTGAATCCATGTTATATGTTCACGCTCCAAGTCTCCAAATGTCTAGCCTTGGGCGTGAAAGGAATGTTTTTGGTCGAGGGAATGAAATTGTCTTTTTTTTTCTTGATAACTGTAACCTTCCACCAACAACATGTATCGGGTAACTTTGTCCCCCAAGACTAGGACAGATGAGAAGGCATCAACGTAATAACTCATGGTTCTCAACCCACTTTACTGGCCACTAGGCCACATCTTTGAGAAATTATCATTGAATTAGACCCATATGTAATTACATATTTAATAAAATATATACTAATTGTTCGATTTAAATCAACAAGGAGGGAAAGCACAGTTGCACTAACATAGAATTGGGAATCCGTAAAGAGAAATTAAAGAAGGAAAGATAGGAAGAAAGTACTTACCAGACGGCATAATTCATGTGAGGAGAAAATGATCTTGCCGAACTTGGGTTGAGAAATGTTAGAAATAGAAGAGGCTTCACCAATTTGCCTGCGGAATTTGTTTACCATGACTGCTTTGTTGAGCAAAGGATGGGCAGCAGTAGCTTAGTAAGCTTATGTTTTATGGTCCTTTTAATGCGACCCCAAGTCCTTACCACTCTCTTTTGGGCTTTTCTAATTACTCTATTTCCTTCCGTTTTAGTTATCACCGTTTCCTTTTAAGAGTCAAATAATAAAAACTTTGATTACTATTTTTAAATATAATTTTTTATTATATTAATATGAGAAAAATTATAATTTATATACTTTTCATATAATTTTAGAATATTTAAAATTTTAATTTTAAAATATTATATTAATCTAATCTAATTTAACATTAAAATTAATCAAATTGATTCTCAAAAAAAAAACGTGACAACTAAAAAGAAACGGAGGAAATATCATATGTGCACTTTTCCACCCATCGTGAGACAAAAAAGATGGCTTAACCCTTAAACTTGCTATGATATTTTATTTAGACGCTCGAATCTAGTCTTGTTCCAATTAAGTACTTTAATTTCTAACAAAATCTATCTTCAAAAAAGTTTCAAGTTCTGGACCAGTTTTTAGGGAAAATTTCACTTTCATTTTCACTCTAAAAGTTCATTTTTCTTCAAGTAAAATGCATGTCCAAATACAACTTTAAGTTTCAAAAATCACAATTAAATTTTTAAATTTTAAATTTCAACTTTAAAAGCTACGGCCAAACAGGAGCTCATGCATGACCACTTCGCATGGTGCTACATCTGGCCTTCGGGTAGTTTTTGTTGGTTTATTTTTTCTCACACATCTATGAATTATGAGTGTGCAGTAATCTTAAATGAACCCATTAATTGGGAATGTGGAAAGACTTCTGAAATTTAAATTGTTAAGATACATATCATGATATATGTATAGTTGTAAAAGAATTATTTCTACGCACTAAATAAAAAATGATTCTAAATTATTTTTAAATATAAAAGTATATTACTTTTTAAAACAAACTAATAAAAAATAAAGTCATATAAAATGAGTTAAAGTGTAATATTTAATCAAATGAGTTGTGCCTAGCTGAAATATCAGAGAAACTGAATGATGATACATCCATTCATTTAAACGAATAAACCCATTTTATAAGGAAAGAAAAAAAAAAGACGAGGTTGATAATTTAAGAGGCAAAATAGGCATTACATTGCATCTTCTCTCTTTTAGGTTTTTAAGAAATTATGCCATTGTCAAAAAGTTAACCGCATACCGCATGTTGCAATATAAATATAATGTATATGCAATAGCCCCTTCAAGATGTTTTAACGCATGATAGCCGACCCTCGCCCCGACATTGGCATTAGCTAAAAATGATATGCATGTATACTGTCAATTTTTTTTTAAAAAAAATAGTCGCATGTATACTGCATGTATCGCATGTATACAACATATATACCGAATGACCAATTCGGGTAAGAACTTTGGCCGAATGACCATTTTAAGTAGTAAATTACAAGTGCTATTTTTTATGTAAGAAATTCAACACAATGACCATTTTGTCTAATTTTCCCTAACTTTTTATAACAGGTACTATCCCTCTCAGAAAAAACATCCCCTTCCTTTCTAACTAGTTTACAAGTATTTGTCCGAATTTATGTCTCATACTGCACTTGCTAATTTATATTGAACCTCAAAGAGGTCAACTATCCTGATGCCTCAGATGTTCTTATACTTAGAATGTTGGGAAAAAAGCCAATTGATTTGGTTTTCTCGAAATCATAGATCCATTTTATGATCCACACGACTCAAACAAGAATTCTATATCTTACCTACCTAGTGTTGTTCGGTTTGAATTTCAAAGATCATGATACCAAGATTAGGCTTTGACATGTATCTTATATATTAATATCCAAGAAGGAAGCAGACAGATTCGAGCATGCTCAACTCTTTACTAGTAGTTGAGGTTACAAAATAGAGAGATCCTAATATACATTGTTTCCTTCCCTTTCAAAAACGAGCAACTAAAACAGAACATAGTAGCTAAACAAAATATACAATGGAGTTTGGAGTACTAAACAAGTGAAACAATCTTATGTATCTTTAGCAGAACGAAATATGATGACATTGAACAGAAGTTTGGATCTACCAGCCCATTCAAAGACGCAAACATCACCAACTTCTAGGTTGTTGTCCAGCACAAACTCCTTCCAACCAGCACTGAACTTCGCGTTTGATGTTCCAAGAGTGCATTTTACAGTCCATCCTCTCTTGCTTGAAACTTGAAGTACCACATCACTATGTGTACTGGAAAAAAAATTCCTAGCTACTGACAGCGTTATGGTCTGTCAGTTTGAAGGATGCATTATCATATCGAACAAAAGATTCATCATTTAATCGTTAGTCAATAGTCATATAGTCATGGATTAGCTTTAGATGACTAAAATATTCAGGAATAGCTATCTTACCAATTGCATCGGGCCTCTGGCTGGAGATACATATGATGGCTGCATAAAACTTGTGAAGAATGGATTTTTAGATGTAAAAGCTTTTGCCTTTTGATATGCCATAACCATTTCTTTAGCTACTACTCTGCCCATACAAGAAGACTTAGATTGTTGCAAATGCCTCCCTGTGCCTTCACTGAGTTCTTCTGCAAAAAATCAAGCCAACACGACTACATTATATTGAATGATTAAGAAAATACCTTTAATGGATTCTAAAAGTTATAGCTATGATTTTCATTACTTTATAATGAGCCATTCAATCACCTTTAATTTTTGAAGTGAAGAAACCATCGGAATCTCCTTTCTGCTTCATTTCAAGATTCAGTTTCCTTCTGTGAACTATTTTGGGTTGAGAACATGGAACTGAATTCTCAGTTTTGACCGTCTTGTTTTCACGATCAGAAACCCCTTTCATTTTATGCATTGACTTGTTCTCAGCTGCACGAAATATAGTGACATCTAAAATGGGCTGAGTGCCCTTAATCAGTTCAAACACACAAACATCACCAATTTTCAACTTATTGTCCCGCACGAATTCCTTCCAAGTGAAGCGAATTCTTGCTCCCAGGTCATATTTAACAGACCAAGATCCCTTGCCAGGAACACGAAGCACTAAATCGCCACATTTCTCCAGAAAATATTTCCAAGCAACTAAGAAAGATATGTGCTGCCAAAAGAGATGGAGACAGTAAATTGAGTATAACAGCATGCACCCATATGAATTGAATAAAGATCAACGTATTGGAAAATCTATAAAGTAGCTTACCAGATTGTATGGTTTCGAGACATACGATGGTTGCATAAAATATATAACAAATGGATTCTTAGATTTAAAAGCTGTAGCTCTTTGATATGCTATAGTCCTCTCTTTGTCCAATACTGTCATGGTCTTAGCATAAACCATCTCAGTTTGTTGCTTGTGCATCCTGCAACTTTCTCCGCTTTCTTCAAACAGAAATTCATAATCAATGTATTACTAAATGTCATGTAAGCAGATGATCAACTCTGTAGTAAGCCATAGTAAATACTTCCGTACTCTTGGGTTTTCTTGGATCATCCTCTTGTGACTTTTCCACCTTGATACTTTTGGTGTGAACATCAACTGAAACATCATCCTCTGCCTCCCATTCTGGTCTCTTTCTTTTGCGGCCATGTCCTAACGGACAATGGCCCAATATCTTAACAGAATGCTCAACCTCAGTGCCTTCAGTATGTTCTTCTGAAAAATTTAAGCCAATATAACTTTAAATGAAACTATCAAAAATATTACTAGTACAGCCAAAGCTGCATACTCTAGACTATCTTATAGAGATAATTCAACATTATCACCTTTAATTTTTGAGTTGAGACCATATGAACCTCCTGTCTGGTGCTTTAATTTCTTGGTGTGGACTACTTTGGGTTGAGAACATGGAACAGAGTTATCAGTTTTGATAACCTTGCTTTTACTATCAGAACCCCCTGGCACTTCTCCAACTATATTGTGCATTGGTGTGCTCCCAGCTGCACGAAATATTATGACATCTACAAAGAGCTGCTCGCCCTTAATCACTTCAAATACACAAACATCACCAACTTTTAACTTATTTTCTATTACGAATGCCTTCCAACCAGCTGAATGAACTTTAGCATTTCCTGTTCCGAAAGTGCATTTGACAGACCAAGATCCACTGCATGGAACACGAAGCACTAAATTGCCATCGTTCTCAAGGAAATATTTCCTAGCAAATGTTGACGAGACGTTCTGCCAAAAACAGATGGACACACTAAGACTAGAAACGGCATGCATCCATATGGATCGAATTAAGATTTTGGAAAGTGTACAGAGTTTATAGCTTGTAGCTTACCAGAATGTATGGTATGGAGATATACGATGGTTGCATAAAAGATATAATGAACGGATTCTTAGATTTAAAAGCTTTTGCTTTTTGATATGCTATAGTGCTCTCTTTGTCCATTACTCTCTTGTTCTTATCATAAACAATCTTCGATTGTTGCTTCTGCGTACTGCAACTTCCTCCGCTTTCTTCAAACAAAAAAACAAAATCAATGTATTACTACTAAGTTGTCATGTAAGTAGAAGATCAATTCTGTTCATAGAACACCTTACTTTTGTTATTTCTTGTGAAAGAAGGCAAAACTACATCTTTTTGAGACTTTTCCACCTTGATACTTTTGGTGTGAATGTCGACTGGAACATCATCCACTGTATCCCCTTCTAGCCTTTTTCTTTTGCTGCCCTCTCCTAATGAATAGTGGCCCAAAATCTCAGCAGAACGTGCAATCTCAGTGCCTTCACCATGTTCTTCTGAAAACATTCAAGCCAATATATCCTTAATGAAACGATCAAGAAAATTACTACTACAATGAAAGTTGTATACGCCAGACTATCTTATAGAGATAATTCAACTTTATCACCTTTGATTTTTGAGTTGAAACCATATGAACCTCCTGTTCGCTGCTTTAGTTTATCTGTGTGAACTACCTTGGTTTGAGAACATGGAACAGAATTATCAGTTTTGATAACCTTGATTTTACTATCAGAACCCCCTGGCACTTCTCCAACTATATTGTGCATTGGTGTGCTCCCAGCTGCACGAAATATTGTGACATCTACAAAGAGCTGAGTGCCCTTAATCACTTCAAATACACAAACATCACCAACTTTTAACTTATTGTCCAACACGAATGCCTTCCAACCAGAATTAAGTTTAGCATTTCCTGTTCCGAAGGTGCATTTGACAGACCAAGATCCACTGCCTGGAACACGAAGCACTACATTGCCATCGTTCTCAAGGAAATACTTCCTAGCAAACTTCAACGCTACGGACTGCCAAAGGAGATGGCTAACTAAATTGATTTTGACATAGTGTAAAATGAAATAAAGAAAGATTAGAGCACTGCAAAGTCCATAAAGATTATAGCCTGTAGCTTACCAGAATGAATGGAGTAAAGACATATGATGGTTGCATAAAAGATATAATGAACGGATTCTTAGATTTAAAAGCTTTTGCTTTCTGATATGCTATGGCGCTCTCTTTGTCCATTACTGTCTTGTACTGACCATAAACACTCTTGGATTGTTGCTTGTGAATCCTGCAGTCTTCATTGCTTTCTTCAAACAGAAAATTAAGATCATTGAGTTAATAATAAATGGATTTACGTTATATACACCAACAACATAAAGTTTCTTTTTAAACTATTCCCGTAATCTAACCTATGATAGTAGGGTAGTTACCAATTCTACAAAGCTACTAATTACTAGTAATAATTTTCATAAAGATCTATGACCTGATAAATAACTTGATTGTTTAATTATTTTTACACTGTCAATGCATAGAAATTAAACTCACAGTACTAAATTATCATGTAACAAGATGACTGATTTTCAATTCAGTTCATAGACGATAAGATAAAGAGCATATAAGTTCCTCACTTTGGCCCTCTCGTATGAAAGAAGGTGAAGCTACATCCTCTTCCGACTTCACAACCATCATTCTTTTGATATGCACATCAACTGAAACATCATCCTTTGTACCCCCTTCGTGGCTTTTCCTTTTGCTGGACTGTCCAAACGAAACATGGCCTAGGTTTTCAACAGAATGCTCAACCTTATCAGGAATCTTTTCTTTCAATTTCTGGCTTCTTGGAATACCCTCTAGGATCTCTACAGAATCATCCGACTCGGATTGGTCTCCTTTTGGTGCATGGTGTGTTTCATGGCAGTGGAAGGTGCGTATATCATGGGCAGAACCATATGGATATTCAATCTCTGCTGCACTCAAATCAAATATAGTGACATTAAAATGGGAACGAGCATTGTATCCGAACATCAAAAAGTGCCCACAGCTTATTGAATAATAGTCACAGAAATCCTTCCATCCATTGGCTAGCCAAATTTGTCCCTGAGAATGTTCCACTTCAACCTTCCATACTTCTCCAGTGGGAACCTCAAGATACACAGGGTTTAACATGTTCTTGCAATATCTGCTCGCAAAGTCTTCCGGAATCCTCTGCATGAAAAGGAAATCTGGACTCAGTTTCATACATCTCGGAATCAAAGACAGTAAAACATACAAGCTTTTCCTGAAAATCCTGCAAAATACTCGTATAACGTATTCTCTGTTCTTTCATAACTAACTACTAAAACAAAATTACCCACAGACCACAGTAATCTAATAGGCCAACTAGAACAGATGGCAGATACTTTTGGATGTCATTAAACTGTGAATCATGATATATCAGTTTTACTATAGATTAAGAGACACAGATACAATTTTGTTGTCCTATTTCAGAAGATCTAGGCAACATATGTTCGAAAATGAGATAATGGGATTCCAATAAATGTTAGTAAACTTGATCATTATTCATTCATACAATTACTGAAGCCTTGACCACTTAATGTAACTATATACCTTAAAGTTTAGACCTAAAAATGCCCTGTGAATTCCTATGACTCATACAAGACAATAAGCCTAAATTTGTCAACAATCTTTATAAAGTTTCTAACTATATTCTTTTCCCAACTTAACTAAACACCAGAAAATAAATAAGAAAATCACTTATTTTCCACGAATTTTTTTTCCGTGAAAAACAATTTTCCTTCATACTAAACACAGCCAGAGGAACTAAATTTCTGCTTTGTTTTCTTGAAGTCAAAACATGAGATTACAAGGATCATGGAAGAAAAAGGCCAAGAATCATTGATGAAGTTAATTCTTTTCATTACACAAACAAACAGAGGATGCATTCACACCACTATATATCTTTGGTTCAACAGACACACATGGTTGGATTTTAAAAACTACGTAATAATCAAAAGAAGAAATAAAGTACATACTAGACGGGTGCATTCATGTTGTGATAATATAATTTTGTAGAACTTTGGTTGCACAATATTGTTGTTATTAAAAGAAGAATTCCCAAGGGAAAATCCTTCACCACTTTGCCGGCGGACCTTGCTTGCCATGTCTGCCTTTGTTAATCGAATATACTAATAGCAGCAACACTAATTTGCATGTTTCTTAAATTTTCAATACTGTGTCCAGGGTGCTCTCTGCAGAGTGTTAGGTAAATAAACATACTCATTGTCCAATTTATGCAACGCCTCTCTATTTTAATTATTCCTAATAAGAATGGGAGTATTATATTTTTATATTTAATATTTATTTCATTGGATTCACTTAATTATCATGCTACAGAGTGATATAGTAATAGCAGCACCACTAATTTCCTTCAATACAGTGCAACATTTTCAACTCAACCCCATCAGTCATTGGATTTGATTGATTAACACAGGGATCGAGGAGGCAAGTAAGTAAATCATTATAAGTGGCATTTGGCTTTTCGAATTCCTAACATTTTCGCTCAACAATTCAACAGTTATACTCCCTTAGTTCCAAAATACTTACTTGTTGTAATTTCTTTTATTTTATTTAAAATTTATGAAATTAAAGTCAAAACAAATTTATATTTGATTATATTCTTTTACAAAGAAGAGACTTTAGCACTTTATTTAGATATTGAAAACAGAAAAGCATTTTCCAGATTTAAAATTCAATTCTAATTGAATTTGAAAAATTTATAATCAAACATTGATTTTGAAATAAAATAAAAAATTATTTTGAAAAAAAATGAATAACTCTCATTGGATTGTTCAATAATATTCCTTCTGTTTTAAAATATTTTTCATATTTTGCTTTTGAGAATCAATTTGACTAATTTTTAAAGTTAAATTAGATTAATTAATTTGATATTTTAAAATTAAAATTTACATATTCAAATACTATATAAAAAGTATTATAGATTACTCTCTCCATTCACTTTTACTTGTCCATTATTCCAAAAATAAATTTCTCACTTTTATCATTTTTAACATATCAAAGAAAAACTTGTTTTATATATTTTATTTTTAGCATTAATTATATATTTCTCAAATTGTTTTAAAACTTAATAATAATTGTTAATTAATATAAACACTGTAGTAAAAAAAATTCATGTCAATTATCGTTTCTTAAAAGACGCATAACGTCTAATGTGGATAATTAGTAAAATGAGTGGAGAAAGTATATTTTCTTCTTATATCAATACAATATATTTTAAAATTTATATGTTTGTCTCTTAAAAAATGAGAAATTTAAAATTTATAATCAAATGCCTACTAATACTTTTGTTTTTTTCCTCTACAAAAAATAGGTACAAGAAAAGGAAAAATGAGAAGAAAATTACAATATGAGAACCGTATCCTCACCACTTTCAGGGAAACTAAAGAAAGATGATGCTTTACATTTTGGGGTCACTTGGTGTTGGGGTTATGGGTCTTTTTCCCTTCCTATGTGGATAAATAAAGCTCAATTTGGACCAATCCACTTTTGCCCATAGGCCCAATTCTATGGGGCATATATATAGACCTTTTTTACGTCTTATTTCATTATCCACATAATATTTTTCAGCAGCCACACATAGAGAGAAAGAGCAGATTTTCGCACCCAATTTCAGCCCTAAATTGCCAACTTCAAATTGCGATTCCCGTTTCGTTTCTTATCCGATTGATCTGATTTTTGGACAGCTTGTTCCTCTCATCTCAATCTTTGATTAGAAACTGACAGAGTTGGATTTGGTATCCCGTAGCTCCAGTTTTGCATCCGTGAACAGTAGCTGCGTTTTTCGGTGCTTTTGCTCCTTTTATTCTCTTGTTTTTGGTGTTGTGATTTATGTAGTGTTGCTCGTTTGTTGGCACTTCTTTGGTGGCCATTTTGGAGAACATTATTGTAACTCTTGGTGATTATAGTGGAGGTTTTGGTCCCGTGGTTTTTACTCTTCACACCGAAGGGGTTTTCCACGTAAATCTTGGTGTCTCGTGTGATTGGTTTATTTTGTCTTGTCGTATTTCTTTTGGTTGATATACTTGCTGCCTTATTACCATTGTGCTTGGTTTGTTTGTCTTCTCTTGGTTCAAATTGAAAGGAAAAGTTTAGACTTGGGTATTCTTCCGCTGCTACCCTGTTGTGCATTCTTTGTTAGTGCCTTGCCTTTCCCAACAAAGTGGTATCAGAGCATTGGTTGTTGTTGATAGTCAATTTGAATGATGGAGGCAAATATGAGCAAGATGGTGTGTTTGAATGGTAGTAATTATCATACTTGGAAAGGCAAGATGAAAGATCTTCTATTTGTCAAGAAGATGCACTTACCTGTGTTTGCTTCTAACAAACCTGAATCTATGAATGATGAGGATTGGGAATTTGAGCATCTGCAGGTTTGTGGCTATATCAGACAATGGGTTGAAGATAATGTTAGAAATCATATTGTGAATGAGACACATGCCAGAAGTTTGTGGGATAAGCTTGAGACACTTTATGCTTCGAAGACTGGCAACAACAAGTTGTTCCTGCTGAAACAATTGATAAATATCAGGTACAAAGAGGGTAGTCCTATTTCTGATCATATAAATGATTTTCAGGGTGTCCTTGACCAGCTGTCCGGAATGGGTGTAAAGTTTGATGAAGAAATTCAGGGACTTTGGCTTCTCAATACTCTGCCAGACTCTTGGGAGACTCTTCGAGTTTCTTTGACTAATTCTGCTCCCAGTGGTGTTGTAACTATGGAATATGCTAAGAGTGGTGTCTTGAATGAAGAGATGAGAAGAAGATCACAGGCCTCATCTTCTTCAGCTTCACACTCCGATGTTTTGGTTACTGAAGATAGGGGGAGAAATAAGTTCAGAGGTCAGAATGATAGAGGTACAAGTAGAAGCAAGTCAAAGTCCAGATACAAGAATGTTACATGTGACTATTGCCACAAGAATGGACATATCATGAAATATTGTCACAAGCACAAGAGAGATATGAGACGACAAAAGAAAGAAGGCGATAATGAGAATCGTGTTGCTGTTGTTGCTAATGATGATCTTCTTGTTGCTTGTGGTGAGAATGCCATTAATCTTGTTCGTGATGAGTCTAGCTGGTTTGTGGATTCTGGTGCTACTTCTCATGTCACGCCCAAGAAAGAATTATTTTCTTCTTATACTCCAGGTAATTTTGGGATGTTGAAGATGGGTAATAATGATGAAGTTGAAGTTCTTGGCATTGGAACAGTTTGCTTAGAAAGTAACAATGGTTCGAGATTAGTTCTCAACAATGTCAAGCATGCTCCAGATGTTCGCCTGAATTTGATCTCTGTGGGGAACCTTGATGATGAGGGTTATGTTAACACCCTTGGTGCTGGCCAGTGGAAGCTTACTAGAGGTTCAATGGTTGTGGCTCGTGGTGACAAGTTGTCTAACTTGTACGTATTTCAGGGCTCCATCTCTAGAGGCTTAGTAAACTTGGTGGAGAATGATACTTCATCAGAATTATGGCATAGAAGGCTAAGTCATATGAGTGAGAAGGGGATTGACAATTTGGCTAAGAAAAATTTGCTTTCTGGAGTGAAACAAGCAAAGTTGAAGAAATGTGTTCATTGCTTAGCCGGTAAACAGAAAAGAGTTTCCTTTCAGAGTCATCCGCCTTCAAGAAAGCTTGATTTGCTGGAGTTGGTACATTCTGATTTGTGTGGTCCTTTTAAGGTAAGGTCTCATGGCGATGCACTTTACTTTGTGACTTTTATTGATGATCATTCTCGCAAACTCTGGGTATTTCCTTTGAAGTCCAAGGATCAGGTACTTGATGTGTTCAAGGGTTTTCAGGCCTTGGTTGAGAGACAGACAGGGAAGAAATTGAAATGCATCCGCTCAGATAATGGTGGTGAGTATATTGGTCCTTTTGATAAATATTGCAGAGAGAAGGGTATTCGGCATCAGAAAACTCCTCCAAAGACTCCTCAGTTAAATGGTTTAGCAGAGAGGATGAACAGAACTCTAGTTGAGAGAGTTAGATGTATGCTTTCAGATGCTAAGCTGCCAGATTCCTTTTGGGCAGAAGCACTTAATACTGCTGCTTATGTTATCAATTTATCTCCTGCTGTTGCTTTGAATAGTGATGTCCCTGACAGAGTTTGGTCTGGTAAGAATGTTTCTTATGATCATCTTAGAGTCTTTGGGTGTAAAGCTTTTGTTCATGTTCCTAAGGATGAAAGGTCAAAGCTGGATGTTAAAACTAGACAGTGTATCTTCATTGGTTATGGTCAAGATGAATTTGGCTATCGTTTCTATGATCCAGTTGAGAAGAAACTTGTTAGAAGCCGTGATGTTGTGTTTTTTGAAGACCAAACAATTGAAGATTTTGACAAAACTGAGAAGGTTGATTCTCAGAGTAGTGAGAGCCTAGTTGATATTGATCCAGTTCCTTTGACTACTGCACCTGAAGAAAATCTTCATAATAATGAAAATCAAGTTGATAATGAAGATGATGATCATGTTCAGAATGACCAGGATGTTGTTGACGCTCCAGTGCAAGAGGATGTGGTTGGCCAGCAACCAGCTGCTATTGATGCTCCAGAGAGTTCTCTCAGAAGATCTACTAGAGAGAAACTACCTTCATCTCGTTATTCTCCCAATGAGTATGTACTCTTGACTGATGGGGGAGAACCTGAGAGTCTTGATGAAGCCATGGATAGTGAAGAAAAAGAAAGATGGTTTGATGCTATGGAAGATGAGATTAAATCCTTACATGATAATCATACTTTTGATTTGGTTAAGTTACCTAAAGACAGAAAAGCTTTAAAAAACAGGTGGGTTTTCAGGGTGAAACATGAAGATGGCAATCCAGTTCCACGGTACAAAGCTAGATTAGTTGTGAAGGGTTTTAACCAGAAAAAGGGAGTTGATTTTGATGAGATATTCTCTCCAGTTGTGAAGATGTCATCCATTCGTGTTGTTCTAGGCTTAGCCGCAAGTCTAGATTTAGAGATTGAACAAATGGATGTTAAAACTGCTTTTCTCCATGGTGACTTAGATGAAGAAATTTATATGGAGCAGCCGGAAGGTTTTGAAGTCAAGGGAAAAGAGAATTATGTTTGCAAATTGAAGAAGAGCTTGTATGGCTTGAAACAAGCTCCTAGACAGTGGTACATGAAGTTTGGTTCTTTTATGAGTCAGCAGGGCTTCAAGAAGACTTCTTCAGATCATTGTGTTTTTGTGCAAAAATTCTCTGATGGTGACTTTATTATTGTGTTGCTTTATGTTGATGACATGCTTTTTGTTGGTTATAATGCTTGCAGGATTCAAAAGTTGAAGCAAGAGTTGAGTAAGTCTTTTGCTATGAAAGACTTAGGACCAGCAAGGCAGATTCTTGGCATGCAGATTGTCCGTGACAGAAAGGCCAAGAAGTTGTGGTTATCACAGGAGAAGTACATTCAGAAAGTACTTCGAAGGTTCAACATGAATAATGTTAAGGTTGTCAGTACACCTTTAGCTATGCACTTCAAGTTGAGCACGAAAGAGTGTCCTTCCAGTGATGATGAGAAGGAAGATATGAAGAAAGTTCCTTATGCTTCAGCTGTTGGTAGTTTAATGTATGCAATGATTTGTACAAGACCAGATATTGCTCATGCTGTTGGTATTGTTAGCCGTTTTCTTTCTAATCCGGGAAGAGAACATTGGAATGCTGTGAAGTGGATCATGAGATATCTTTGTGGCACTTCTAGTCTGAGTTTGTGTTTTGGTACAGGGAAGCCTATTCTTTATGGTTATACTGATTCAGACATGGCTGGTGATGTTGATACTCGCAAGTCTACTTCAGGGTACTTGGTTACTTTTGCAGGGGGAGCTGTGTCTTGGCAATCTAGGTTGCAAAAATGTGTTGCTCTATCTACTACAGAAGCTGAGCTTATTGCTGCCGTTGAAGCTTGTAAAGAGTTGCTCTGGATGAAGAGATTCTTGGGGGAACTTGGTTGTGCTCAAGAGAGGTATGTGCTTTATTGCGACAGTCAAAGTGCTATACATCTTGGCAAGAATTCTACATTCCATGGTCGGTCTAAACACATTGATGTGAGATACCATTGGATTCGAGATGTGTTGGATTCTAAGTTGCTTGAACTTGAGAAGATTCATACGGATGATAATGGTTCCGATATGATGACTAAAGCTTTGCCAAGATGGAAATTTGAAGATTGTTGCATGATCGCCGGGATGGCGGTCTCCTCCACATAGTCGTGAGGGGGAGAATTGTTGGGGTTATGGGTCTTTTTCCCTTCCTATGTGGATAAATAAAGCTCAATTTGGACCAACCCACTTTTGCCCATAGGCCCAATTCTATGGGGCATATATATAGACCTTTTTTAGGTCTTATTTCATTATCCACATAATATTTTTCAGCAGCCACACATAGAGAGAAAGAGCAGATTTTCGCACCCAATTTCAGCCCTAAATTGCCAACTTCAAATTGCGATTCCCGCTTCGTTTCTTATCCGATTGATCTGATTTTTGGACAGCTTGTTCCTCTCATCTCAATCTTTGATTAGAAACTGACAGAGTTGGATTTGGTATCCCGTAGCTCCAGTTTTGCATCCGTGAACAGTAGCTGCGTTTTTCGGTGCTTTTGCTCCTTTTATTCTCTTGTTTTTGGTGTTGTGATTTATGTAGTGTTGCTCGTTTGTTGGCACTTCTTTGGTGGCCATTTTGGAGAACATTATTGTAACTCTTGGTGATTATAGTGGAGGTTTTGGTCCCGTGGTTTTTACTCTTCACACCGAAGGGGTTTTCCACGTAAATCTTGGTGTCTCGTGTGATTGATTTATTTTGTCTTGTCGTATTTCTTTTGGTTGATATACTTGCTGCCTTATTACCATTGTGCTTGGTTTGTTTGTCTTCTCTTGGTTCAAATTGAAAGGGAAAGTTTAGACTTGGGTATTCTTCCGCTGCTACCCTGTTGTGCATTCTTTGTTAGTGCCTTGCCTTTCCCAACACTTGGTTGATAGATAAAGTTATGCAGGGATTACAATACAAAGATTAACACCTCTTGGATTAAAGAGTATTTTGGTACATTCGATATATTTTTAATTTAAGATTACAAGATTTAAAAACCTTTTTTTACTTCTTTAAACTTCGTGCTAAGGGCCTGTTTGGAAAGTCACTCTGAGAATTGAATTTGGTGTAATTACACTGTTTGACATGTTTAGTTGGCTAGGTAATTACTTGATCAACAGGTAATTAAGTATAATTGGCAGGAGGTAATTACACTCTACAATTCACAGGGGGAAGCTATGAATTGCTGGTAATTACATGGTGTAATTACAAGCTGGTTACTTTTCAATTTCGTCTTTTTATTTTTTCGTTTTAATTTATTTTTTATTTCTATTATTTTAAATTCTTTTTTATTTTTATTATTCTAATATTTTTTAAAAAAATATTTTTTATTTTATATTATTTAAATTTCATTCTTATTTCCCAACATTTATTCTTGAGATTCCATGCAATTGTTCGTATTATCTATTTTATATATTTTTTTATTTAGCATAATTTAGTTAGTATTCTAATTTAAATTTAGTTAGTATTCTTTTGAATCATATTCTTGAGATTCCATGCAATTGTTCGTATTATGTTAACTTTTTTGTTTTGAATTTTGAACTTATGTTATATTTTCTGTTCCAATTTATTTATTTTACTAGTATTGACTTGATATTTCACATTGCAAGTCATTCATTTTTTAGTTAGAATTGATAGATTATCTTCTTTTTAAAATGTTTTAATAATTTTCTGACATTATATTTATAATATTAATGTTTTTGTCAAACATGCATTTCATGATATTTTTAAAAATCATGTACTTTAAGTTCTTATGATTAATTTAATTAAAATATACTAATTTGAAAAATATAAATCAATTTTTTTATAATATTAGTTAAGAATATATATTTATTAATTGATATATTTCAAAAGACAATATATATATCTTAAATATTTAATTTAATATCATTTATAAATGCCCTTATTTGTTTAACATAAATTTTTAGTTTTTGATAATTAGCTTTTATTTCAAAAATTTAATATAACCATGTGATTATACTTGTGCAACCAAACAGTACACTTGTAATTACATTGTGAAAAACAAACAGGTCATCATAATTACTAGGGTGTGTAATTACTTGACTGGTAATTACTACCCTAGTAATTACACCAATTCCAATTACCAGGTGGATTTCCAAACAGACACTGAGTGAAAACCATATATATATATATGTGTGTGTGTATAATTTTAGGGTGTGTTCGTTATGAAGGAAAATATTTTTCATGAAAAATATATTTCAAGAAAACTTCTAGGAAAACAAGTTATTTCTCACTTATTTTCTTATGTTCGATACGCAAGTAAAAATAATATCCTAAAAGTATTTGTATATATATCTAACACAAAACAATGAGAATGGATAAGAATAGAATGATGCATATTCTAGTGGGGGAGGGGGAGGGGGAGGGCAGGGGGGTTGTGGTGGGTGGGGTAGGTGGAGGTAAAGTGGGGTAGATGGAGGTGGGGGGTAAGGTGGGGTGGGGGTAGGCGGGTGGTGGATGTAGGTGGGGTAGTGTAGAAAAAAGGGTGGGGTGGAGGTGGGATGTGGGGTGGAGTAAGGCGGGGGTGAGGGGGGTAGGGTTAGGAGTGGGCATGGTATGGTATATATCCCATTATCATACCGAATTAAAAAAATTGATACCGTGATTTTGATATTATGGTATTTGGTATGATATATGGTACTCCCTCCATCCCAATTTATATGAGTTAGTTTGACTTGGCATGTAGTTTAAGAAAAAAAGATTTTTTTTTTAAATTTGTGGTTTACATTAAGTCATAGATATTTGTGTGGCTATAAATCATTTCATTAAGGGTAAAGTAGGCATTTTCAAGTTAAATTGTTACTAAATACAGAAATGTGTCATTCTTTTTGGGATTGACTAAAAAGAAAAGTGAGTCATATAAACTGGGATAGATGGAGTATATATTTTAATTTTCTTTAGTATTCGTGTAACACCTCAGTATTCACTAAGGGTTTTCTTTCACCCTTGTGCCTAAATTCAAAGTTTTTACGATGATTTCAAGTGAAAGAGTTGGTTTGGTTTTTTGTGGGGTCCAATCCATGTGGAACAAAATCTCATGTGCCAATTTACTTGACTAGGAAGTAAACTTGAAGAGCAAGCAAAAATTTGTGGAGGACAAATTTTGTATTTATTTTTTCTTTTTCTTATTTTGTGTTTGGAGCCCAAGTTTGGTCATCTATAAAAGGATGATCATTCTTCATTGTAAAACCATCCAAAAAATCATAGTAAATCCATTGTAAGAGTAGAGAGTTGAGAGAGCAATTCTCTTAGGTGCAATTGGGATATCTCTCCTTTCTTTGTTAATAATATAAAGGCAGTTCTCTGGTGGACGTAGGATCATTTTGATCCGAACCACGTTAAATCTTGTGTTCTTCCTTGTTCTTTCTTTTACGTTTTCGCTAACAATTGGTATCAGAGCCAAGGTTTTGTCTGAGTATGCTCTGTGGTTGCAGCACAATCTGAACTTCCACATCAGAAAAGAATTACTTTGGTTTTCTGTATTTCCAAATACTATCTGTAGTAGAAGAGGAAGAACAAGTAACGATGAGTTCCATGAAGTTTGAAATTGATAGATTTAGTGGGCGCAACAACTTCAATATCTGAAAGATACAGATGATGGCGTTACTACGGAGGGAAGGTTCAATCCATGCTATTGACGAAAAGTACCCTGATGGCACATCGGATTCCGACAAGGAGAAGATTGAAGGGGATGCATTAAGTGTAATTCAACTGTCCCTTGCTCCTAACGTGCTCTGTGAAGTGAGTACAAGTACCGAAGAGACGGCCAAACAGTTATGGGATAAGCTGCAAGGGCTTTACCAGGACCGATCGGTGACAACAACGTCTTCACACATTTAAGATGGAGTCAGGTACTTTATTGCAAGACCACCTAGATGCATTCAATAAACTTGTCATGGACCTACAGACTACCGAAATTAAAAAGAACGAGGAGACGCTTGCATGTGCTTTGCTATTTTCAATGACTTCAAAATATCATGATATTGAGAATTCAATGATGTATAGCAAGGAGCCTATCACCCTTGAGCAAGTGCGGCAATCACTTAACTCTTGTGATGTGCGGAAGCATTTTGAAGGAGATAAAGATGATGAAGCTAGTGGGCTCATTGTGAGAGGTCGTACTAGCCAATAGGGAAGGAGCAAATCAAAGCACAAATCAAAGTCTCGTGTGAACAAGAAGAATCTGGAGTGTTAGGGCTGTCACAAGAAGGGGCACTTTGAACGAGATTGTTCAACGTCAAAGTCCAAAGAAAAGGCGAGTGCAACCATTGTTGAACAGGTACATGATTCTGATAATGAATATGTACTTACAACATCATGCAATAGTGGAGTCTATGACAATAAATGGGTGCTAAATTCTGGTTGTACTCTGCATATGACATTCCGAAGAGATTGATTCAGCAACTATGAGAAAAGTGGAGGAACCGTAGTAATGGGCAATAAGGCAACTTGTAAAATAGTTGGCATTGGCTCAGTTCGGGTTCGCTACCATGATGAAATCGTAAGGACTATTACAGAAGTTTGTAATGTTCCTGATCTGAAGAAGAATTTGATCTCCCTGGGTACTCTGGATAAACAAGGCTACAAGTACATGAGCGAAGGAGGAACTATGAAAGTGACTAAAGGTGTTTTAGTCATGCTGAAGGCCAAGCTGGAGGATGACCTTTACACACTAGCCGGAAGCACCATTGTTGGCTCTGTAAATGCATCTACAGTGCAATTATCCAATGATGATAAGGCAAGATTATGGCACATGAGACTGGGTCATATGAGCGCACGAGGACTGGAGATGTTGAGCAACCGTAACCTTTTGAATGGTGAGAAGATCTGCACACTTGAATTTTGTGAGCATTGCGTTTTAGGAAAGCAGAAGAAGGTCAGCTTTAGCACTGGCAAACACAAGTCGGGAGGGGTGCTAGACTACATCCATTCATATTTATGGGGTCCCTCTAAACTTCCATCGAAGGGTGGAAAGAGGTATCTTCTCATATTCATTGATGATTTTCACGAAAGGTTTGGGTGCATTTCTTGAAGGCAAAAAATGATGCTTTTGAAGCATTTAAAGAGTGGAAGATATTGGTTGAGAATCAAATGGAGCAATAAATCAAGTATCTTCGCACAGACAATGGCTTGGAGTTTTATAGTGAAGAGTTTAATGATTTCTGCAAGGTTCATGGGATCGCAAGACATAAGACGGTCAGGCACACCCCACAACAGAATGGAGTTGTCGAGAGGATGAACAAAACTCTTCTTGAAAAGGCTCGTTGTATGCTCCTTGTTGACACCCAATTTTGGCTCTTCGTGCTTAAAATTAACGTCTTCAGGCTTCCTGATCGTTAAAGAGCACAAAATACATTTTTTACACATTTTTCATGAAATATAATAATTTATTGATAATCATCCTTATTTTAGGAATTTTATCAATTTATTGATATATTTTATTTTTCTCACAATTTATTGATAATTATCCTTTATTTGGTAAATATTAGGATTTTATCAATTTATTGTCATTATACAATTTTGACAATCGCAATATTTTTTACAATCATTCGCACACGTACACAATACAATTACTACAATTTCAATTATTTAAAACACATTACACATCATTTTATTTTTTAATCACATATCAACACATATTTTTGTATATTATTTATAGATATTTTTTAATACATTCCGCAAGCACAAGAAGTCGGAGAAATTAATTCTAATACACAGAGCAACAAATCAATCAAGTCAAGGTCTTGTCACCTTTATTAAAGTGACATTTGACATGACCGAATACGGCTTTTATCTTTTGGTTAATACATTTTTATTTAATGGTTAATAGGGTGAAGAACCCACTAGTTAATAACTAAGGGATAAGAGCCTGGGTTTATTATTTTTTGGACAAAGGAGGGGTTTGTTTTATATTATAAAAGGGGGGAGGGGGGCTTTTTATTTTAAAGGGGGGAAAACACACACACAAACAAATACACACAATACTACACTACACACACACATCTTCTACAGATTACACACACACCCACACTTTGGTTCATCTTCCTCCCCTCATCTCTCTCTCCTCATTTTCTCTCTCTCACACCCCCGCTCCCTCTTGCTCTCGCTGCCGCCGCCGGAATTGATCACCGGCGGCCAGAGACGACAAGCCACCACCGACGGGTCACCACCCCATGACCCTTGGAACTCCGGCGAACTCACAACGCCGGAGCACTCCATCACCACCAACGCCCCTCCTTTCTTTTCCCTTCCCCGCCGTCTCGCCGCTGCCACGCCGGAAAATATGGCGTCGAGGTCCCTAAATTTGGCCGGAAAGCCCTCTCAACTCCACAATCCCCACCTTTTCTTCTCCTTGGCCGGATCTCTCAGATCTGACCGGAGAAAAACGCCTCCGACCGACTGGATTTTTGTTGAGATAATATGTTATTGTGTATTGTTTTGCAGATCTGGCCGGAGTTATTATTTCTCCGGCGAACTCCATTTTTTTAGACCTTTATTGTTGTGCTATGTTATTTTGCTTCTAAATGTTTGTATCTGGCTGACGAATTTACACGAATGTTTGGTTGTTCCAGGCGGCGTCGGGTGTTTTCCGGCTACTTACGTTCATCTTTGTGTTGCTCCTGTATTTTTGTTGCTGTCTTCGGATTATTTTGGTTGCTTTTGTGTCATTTTTCACCCGGAAAATTTACTCCGGAGATGGGTTTTTGCTCGGTACTGTTTTAACCAATTTTGGGGCTGTTTGGACGATTTTGTCCTTGCTCTTTACTATTTTTGATATTACACTGATATCGAACAAATACTACACTGCATTGGCCAATGAAAAAACTCCCGTCGATTTTTGAGGCCTCCACAATAAAAAGACGGATACATATATACATGCGTAGCGAGAAAAATAAATAAATTTGGGCGATGACGAAATCTTGTTATTACAAGATGAAATAAAAAGTTTTATGATCCGCATCTTGGCGAGGTGATCTCGGGTGGCCAACCGATGCTTCGCAGCCATGGCGTATCTAAAACTTAATACAACTACATATCTGAGCCCATACTACAATAAAATTCTATTTTCTTATATTTACATACATATATGTATTTCTTGACTTATTTTGATAAATATTTATTTGTCATTAATATTTTACTAAGTGTTTATACAGGTACGTGAGGATGCTTCCCGAAGACGATAATTAAAAGGAGTTTGAAGATCTCCCCAAAATTCATTGCTTTATTTATATCCTTGTAAATCTTGTAATTGTACAAAAACTAAAATATAGTGAAAACTTTACTTTTGGGGTGTCGGGTGGGAGTGTCCCTTTATTTACTTATCTATTTTTACGCGCTTAGGCAAAACTTTAAGTCGTAAATACTTTTATAAACAAATTAATTTAACTTAGATACTTAAGTTAATTAATTCATATTTTTTACGTTACGCAAACATTAGGACGTCTTTTCTTTTCTTTTCCTTCTAATTAGTTTACCTAAACTTTACAAATAATCCTTTTACACATTCTTTTGTTAAAAACACTTTTAAATTAATATTCCTTTCTCATTCTTAAACTCATTTTTTCTTGCAAAAGTGAAACAATATTTACATAATGAAAAACGCAAGTCACTCGATGTAATTATTGTACAATCTTTTCAATGCATTTCTTTTTACATTCTTTGCTCAATGTATTTAACATACATTACTTATACATTTTTATATATATATTTCGTAATAGTATCTACTTATATTTACATATTTACATACTTTTTTAATATACATTCTTTTACACTCTTTTGTATACTTTCTTACATATAAATTTTCATACATATAAAATTTCTCATACATATAAAAGTACATTTTTTATGTACATATTTTTAAATTATTGTTTGCACTTGTGTATATATTTTCTACTGTTCCTATTTATACTTTTTTACAAAAATGACGTTTTACCTCCTCTCTCTTTAAAAATTAAGTTTAGTCAGGTACCACATTTGTGGATTTCGAAGGATGCCTAACACCTTCCCTTCGGAATAACTTGAACCCTTACCTAGAATTTCAAATGGTTTTTCGCAGATTAAAATGCGAGTCATACATGTCAATAATAAAAAATAGGTTTCCTTATTTTCCTTAAAAATTGGGTGGCGACTCTGTACATAATAAAAATTATTTTAGAGTCCATAAGTTGTGCTTTATCTAACCTTGGTAAAAATAGGGCATGACAGAATGGCGACTCTGCTGGGGATGAAAGAACCAGGTTCTAACCATCATAGACTCAATTTTTCAATTGAGGGAGGTATTTCTATTCACATTTTTGATTATTTAATTTTTCAAATATTTTTTGCACATTATAAATTGTATATCTTATTGTACATATATTTTTTTTTATTTTGGCTTATACATAAATTCTATATATTATTTTATGATTCATTATTTACTTTATAATGTAGATATGTGTTCGAAATACTTCTACACATTATTTATTTAATTATCACATCGTTTCTATTGAGTCTTGGCCGTACACTATCACACACTGTGGTTCACGCGAGGAGTGTTTCACGCTCCTCCAAAACTTCTTTGGATTCCTTAGCTTCAGAGTCGGCGCGTTTAAATTACTATGCGTCTTCTCGCAGTTGTCCTAATATTCTTTATCAGCTTAGGTTAATCTACTCTTAGAATCCTTAGGCCGTTGTACATACGATCGTTACTTTAGTCGAATGAATTTTTATTCTTTATTTGTTATATATTTTTAATTGATACTTGCTCTTTGATTATTATATATTCTGCAGTTTTACATTTTTGTGCATACTTTTTGGTTTATACATATATGTACATATGTCATTTTCGTCCTCGTCCATTTTGTCTGACGATTTTGGTTGACTTGTGTTGAGCCTGGGACCTTTCCAATCCCTCACATTCATTCTCGATCTCTAAGATCATCCTTCACAATTTATCAATCTTTCCTATATCTATTGTCGATCTTTACGATCACTTTTTTGGACTTCATCATTCTTTTTTCAAGAAATTATCAATACAGCCTTGTACATTCTTTTCATTTTTATACCGTACCTTTTTCTTGTCCAAACTCACTCATAGCTTTACTTTTTTCAATACAATCGCTCAAAGTAATTATACAACTCACATACAACTAGGTATCAGTTCGAACTACGTTTTGACCTGATTCTTGTCCTGACAAGATACGTAGGCAACCTTACATAAGGGTTCGGTCTTCCATTGTTTCAAAATAATTTCTCCAGGATTTTAAAAACTGGGGCAAATTTTTGAAACAATTCAAATACTCTCTCCAAAGTCCTGTTGACAGCGCAAATCAACAGTTTCCCTCAAATCCAAATCTCTCTGACATCAGTGTCAATATTGGCCTTACATTCAAACCTTCACTCGACTTTGATCCTAGAACATGGGACATAAGTTTCTTTTTCTCTCAATCATCGTAGATTATGAAATGTGACATTTTGGCCTTCACTTTCAAAATCAAGAGTTCAACACTCTCCCAGTCATTCAATTCTTCTGACAGCGGCGAAGTAATATCAAATATTTGCCATGCTTCTCTTTCTTTGTAATATTTTCAGCGTATTAGAGTAGTGACAAAACTCTGTCTATCTTTTTACATCCGTCATCTTGATTGCCTGATCAGAGTAATTTCAAAGCTCATTGTCTTCAATCGGTCTCCTCTCAGCCGCCTGTCACACCATTCTTCAAGAACAACCACCAGTTCATGACAATCATACATATCACACCCATGGATTCATTCTGAACTACGTCCTGACCTGATTCTCATCTTAATTCATCTTGGTGAGATATGTAGGCAATCCTACATAAGGGTTCGGTCTTCCTGCTATTCTAAAATGATTTTTTTAGGATTGCAAACTGGGGCAAATATTTTGGAACGGTCCACTGACGCTCTCAACCCTCAAAAAATAATTAAAAGCGTCAATCAATTCTCTGAAATCCAAAATTCAAGATTATCAATATCACTCTTACCATAATCTCCATTCGACTTTAGTCTCAAAATCTGAAGACCTAAGTCTCTCTTCAAACTTCTCAAACGCCGTAAGCCATAGAACTATGGTGAATCACTTTCACTTTCCAAATCTAAGGGTTCAACACGAGTTGACTCATTTTCTTCGCAGGCACACCTATCAAAGGATATAAAGCAATAAAAGCGAGGAGTCAAATATGAATTCCGTAGAAGTGAACACCCCTCTCCTTAAACTAAGAAGCTTTCTTTGAATGCAGGAGGAACAACATCATCCCTGAAACTCATGGGAGAATCACACTAATCTCTAATTTCAAATCGGATGCATCACTTGGCCGCATGACCTAACTCTAATCCTTCTTAGTCTTATGATTGGAGAGCGACTTTAACACTCTATTATTTGATTCTTACAGGTTAAATGATTCCTGAACTTCACATGAGATAACATCTGACCTCGGACTTTTTGAGGCATCCATATTCAATGGGACAGACAAATCAGGGGAGTTTTTGACCATGTAATTATATTATTTTTTCTTCATGACTTTCCTACTTTCACTCCTTTCTTATTTCTTTACAGGAGAACCGTCCCCACTTAATCGGGGATGGATACGCCAATAAATGCCCTCGTAAATAATTGAGGGGCCACAATATATCATCTTCAACAACAATTGGAGACGATCACGATAATGGACGATCTCCATAAACAATTGGGAGATTGCGATAATGATCATCCCCGCAAACAGTCGGGAAACACTCTCCTCGAGGATGTTGCCAACACCCGATATACGAGGCATCGCTCCGAGTTTGTCTATATATTTGCATATTTTTTGTACATATTTTTATATTCGATAAATATCTTAATTTTTTGCCTTATATTCCTTCTAGAGGTGAATTCTTTTCTGTACATACATTTTCTATCACATCTTCACGAACTACGCGAACCTGATTCTCATCTTGATGAGATACGTAGGCAGCCCTTCTTGGGTTCGGTATTCCTTATTAGAAAAACAAAAAAAAACAAAAAAAAAGTGTGTACATACATTTTAGTTCGTATCTTCATGAACTACGCGAACCTGATTCTCATCTCGATGAGATAAGTAGGCAGCCCTTCTTGGGTTCGGTATTTCTTATTAGAAAAAAAAAAGTGTGTACATACATTTTAGTTCACATCTTCACGAACTACGCGAACCTGATTCTCATCTCGATGAGATAAGTAGGCAGCCCTTCTTGGTTCGGTATTCCTTATTAGAAAAAGAAAAAAAAGAGTTTGTACATACATTTTAGTACATCATCTTCATGAACTACGCATACCTGATTCTCATCTCAATGAGATATGTAGGTAGTCCTTCTTGGATTCGGTATTCCTTTACAAAAAAAAGGGTTTATTTTTTTTTACTTTACATCTTATACCCTATCCTCTTGAACTACAAAGACCTGATTCTTGTTTATACAAGATACGTAGGCAACCCTCATAAGGGTTCGGTCTCATTTTTCCAAAAAAAAAACGAAAAAAAACATGAAAGTTTTGACTTGGTTGGTACCAACATAGTTAGAAGTGTGCATGAGAAAGAAACAAATGATATGATGGAGAGGATCAATTTCGTGGTAAACCATAAATCCTTTTGGTACCTCTTAATCGCACCTTAGTGACACTCGAAAAATTCTCTTGCATGCATCTAAGACAAGAACAAAACCAACCTCATTGTTTTATGTGCATTGTGTGGCGAGCATTAGATTAATTCATTGCATTGCATTGTTGATCTAGAACTTGGCCTAAATGCTTGTTGAGGCGAAATCCTGAGTTACACTTGATTTGGGAAAGGATCGTAGGCCTTCTTTGACCCGATTGAGCCTTTCACAACCTACCAAATGACATTATCTCTAGCATTCCCCCTTTGAGCCTAAAGCCTTTTTTGTGAACAACCACATCTCAGCCTATACCTTTCTGAGTGCTTACATGCACTATCCTCTTTTGGCCCGACCTCTCTGAGTGCATTAAAATGTGCAAATTGCGGACAAAGATTCAAGATCAAAGATGCCAAAGGCAGAAGATGCAAAGTCCCAGAGAAATAAAGATGAAAATACGACTTTAAAGAAGGAGTAAAATTTCCCACAAATCAAAACATGGAGAAATCCCCCCCAAAAAAAAATATATAATGAAAAACACTCCAACAAATGTGGAGAAATTTCAAAAAAAAAAAATGAAAAAGAAAAAAGAAGAGAAAAGAACTCCAAAAAGGGAAAAAAGACTCCAACAACGAAAAGAAGTCGATACAAATTCAAAGAAAGGGACTACGAAACAAAGAAGATCAAGCGTCCAAATGCAACAAATGTCAAAGCACAAATACAGTGCATGCTCAAGGGAGGATTAGTCACTTTTATCCCAAATAATATCCTACCCATCCCCAAGCCTACATTACAAGCTGATAAAAGCCCTACATGATCCTATTTCAAGTGTTCTCACATTAGTGGATACTTACATGAAGGCCAAGCCTATGGTATCACAATTGCATGCATTGAACATCCTTCTGAGTGTGAGTGCACTTCTCAAAATGTCCTAAAATCAAAATACTCAAATGTGTGAAGAATAGGACTTTCTTTTGGTGAGGCACGTGAAACATAAGGAAAGGTATAGTTCAAAATCTTTGTTTGAATCAAGAGGAACAAATCTTGTCGATACTTAGGTACGTCTGAGGTACCATTTGAAACTATTGGAATTACCCGAAGTTGATCTCGGTTAGCTAGGAAAGATGGTGGAATTCTTGCGCATAAGACTAATTGTTGGTACCAACTGAAAGTCAAGACGTGATTTTCTTTTCAACATTCTTACTACCAAATAAAAAAAAAATCAATCAAAATCAAAAAGTTTTCTTCCTTCAGAGGCGCCCACCTTCTAATGCGGGTATTTACATTCAAGTCCATTTTACAGGCGCCCACCTTCTAATGCGGGTATTTACTTTTTTTAGCATATTTTAAAGGCGCCCACCTTCAAATGCGGGTATTCATTCAAAGCTCCGGCACACAAACCGGAGTATGCATCGGGATCTTGGCATACAACCCAAGATTCCATTTCATTCAAAGCTCCGGCACACAAACCAGAGTATGCATCGGGATCTTGGCACACAACCCAAGATTCTATTTCATTCAAAGCTCCGGCACACAAACTGGAGTATGCAGCAGGATCTTGGCACACAACCCAAGATTCCACTTCATTAACGCTTTGGCACACAAATCGGAGCATGCATCGGGATCTTGGCACACAACTTAAAATTCCATTTCATTCAAAGCTCCAGCACACAAACCGGAGTATGCATCGGGATCTTGGCATACAACCCAAGATTCTAGTCATTCAATGCTTCGGCACACAAACCGAAGTATGCATCATAATCTTGGCACACAACCCAAGATTCCATTTCATTAACGCTTTGGCACACAAACCAGAGCATGTATCAGGATCTTAGCACACAACTCAAGATTCTAGTCATTCAATGCTTCGGCACACAAACCGAAGTACGCATCATAATCTTAGCACACAACCCAAGATTCCATTTCATTAACGCTTTGGCACACAAACCAGAGCATGCATCAGGATCTTGGCACACAACCCAAGATTCTAGTCATTCAATGCTTCGGCACACAAACCGAAGTATGCATCATAATCTTGGACCACAACC
>QJPP01002849.1:0-283380 GCA_003996215.1 Jaltomata sinuosa | reverse complement strand
TGGAGGTCTCGAGAGATCCCGGTTGTTAAGGTTCAGTGGAGGCACCGTCCAGTCGAGGAGGCTACCTGGGAGACCGAGAGAGATATGCGGGTTCAGTATCCGCAGCTATTTTAGCCTTCAGGTACCCTCTTAACCTTGACTTTCGAGGACGAAAGCCCTTTTTAGTAGTGGATGATGTAATGACCCTTCCGGTCATTTCCACGTTTAAGTCTTGAAGTCAAGCAAATCGACAAAAGATATCGTAAGTTCGTTAACAAATTTGCTGAACTTTGGGTCAAATGTGTCAGGGCTTTTCTCCCAATATATAAAGAGTTAGAAGTCCCCCGAAATACCAAATCGAAGGTCTACGAGTCTAGTTTCCAACGCACAAAACCGCACGTCCAAATAATTTCGGAGCAAAGAGTTATGACTGTTTTACCGCGGACTGTCTGGCAGAAAACGGGTTGCGAACCGGGTCGCGAATCGGGTCGGGTTTAACCCGATTTAAGCTTCAATTTCACGTTTTAAAATGCCATTTCAGTTCCGAAACAGTGATGAAATATAAGGGAGGATCCCGAGAGAATTCTTGAATAATTGAAATCGTGCGTAGGCGAATTACGAGCCTAAACTTAAGAACCGTATTAGCATCGTGCGTGTATTGGAAATATTTATTTAAAAGTTGTATTTTGGTAAAAATTATATTATTATTGCCTTTTCAAAATATTTAAAAGGTTTATGAAAAATATATTTGATACAACATAAGTGTAGACATATTTATTTTATAAGGTTTTTATACTCCGTAATATTTTAACGGAGATAGTAAATTTAATTATGTTAAAATTTATTACTTTAATATAGTAGGTTTGATTGAAAATGATTTTCTAATAAATATGGTATATTTAAAATACTATATTTATTTTACCACGAATTTACGTAATACCCGAATATATAAATAACGGGACGAAAATATCTTAGTACTGCCACCTCCACTCCACGTGTAAGTGGAGGAGGTGGCCAGCAATTACTAATAGAGAAATGTGGCAGCGTGGGAATGAGGCAACATTTGTAAAGTTGCATGGATGGTATTTAAATAAACCTTGGACTTTACTGAAGAATGGATATACATATATGTATGCCACTGTTGCAAACAACTTTGCATACTACTAAAAATAATCATTCACGTGAGGGGTTGTTGTGAGGAAAATATAATTGATAAAGAAAATCAATTATCTACGTTAAGTTATTCCGTCCCAAATCCAAATCCGATTCTGATTTAGTTTTGGGTTTTCTCGGAGTAGTTCAAGCGTGGACATCATTGTTCCAGCAGCTTGTCGTCGGACGACAGGTAGGTTACGGTTTAATTTCCCTAGACTCCGCATATATAGAATAAAATTGTATTAATGGGCATCCTTGGGTTGGTTTATTAGGTTGGTACCACATACCTTGACCGCTTTATTCATGTCCGCTTATTTTTATTCCTCCGTTGTTTGTAGTATTTGCGGATGTATTTTATTTACCCTTGTGGTCCTGCGAGGCCTTGTTGACTCTGGAACATAGAAGGTGGGATTTTGGGAATGTCCGCGAGTCCCGGGCATAGAATTATCCTTCTAGGCTGGTTATGCTTACTGAGTAGCTGTGGGCCTGTGCAGGGTCGGTAGGTTGATTGTAAGCTGTTGGGCAGCTATTGTTGTGTGTGATCATATCATTTCCATGCATATAAAGAGGTTTTATCGATGTTTTACAGTGGTTTTGGCTTCGGGCTTACTGACACTGTTTTCTAAACCTTGCATGGCCGGGGCCCCGTTTTTTATGGAAATGATTTGGAAAGGATTGATTCACTGTGGTTTAAGAATCATCAGTTTTCGATTATCAACTAGACTCGGCAGGGCGAGTGCTAGTTGAGTTTCTACTACTGAGAATGATTTTTTAGCGCTCGGTTGGAACCGATGCAACATGGATGACTTTTTTACTGTTTATACCGGCGACGCCCGGGCACCCTTGGAGGGGGTTTTGGAGATATTTTCCTACTATTTTTAGTCCTGGACAGGGTCTGGGCATGCATATTCGCGACTGGTTCTATATCTTGATATTGAGACTGGGACTCTATCTTGATACGTGATTCTGATACTGAGTTTTGGTATGGGGTCGAGGACCTCCATGGACCTTGCTATCCGGGCCAGGAGCTACGAGCTGCGTGTGCCGGAAGAGGGGTATACGGGGAGTAGAGGTATACGGGCAGAGACCTTCCATGGAACCTACCTGCTGGGCCGGATCGGCGCCGGAGGAGGTACATACAGAGATACTATGGCACTTGAGATTTTCATGCATCATATCATTCATGGTTCGAGGTTCCACCCTTGTTTGCTGTTTGCTGATTGTACGCTCCGGTAGTATGGGATGCCGGAGGGTTTGTTTTCACTTGTGTGTGTTCCTCGGTTGTATGGGCGGCCGAGGGATTGTAGGTAGACTTTTGCTATTTATTGACAGAGTTGTTCTCTATTATGGATAAGTATGAGATTGGTACTGCTAGGGTGTTAGGTTCTGGATTTGAGGTTGATATGATTAGTTGAGTATTGATTCATGTCTTGAGCATGCCTATTATTACTCTTTCTCTCTTCTTCTTACACTTGAGGTTACCGGTATACCGTCCATTCTGTAAACTTATTTTGTATACGCTGTTGTTGCAAGGATTCCAGGTGCGTTGTTTCTTACTTTCACCTGTGCCTTTGGTGTGTATATTCTGCTTACTAGCCTCATCTGTGGTTCTGTTGATTTCCCTCTGGGCTAGTTCCTGTGTACCTTTCGTTGATTTCTGTGACTACCTGCTTCTATTCTGTCTATTACTGCGCTTTTATCTTATATGTGCCCAGTCGGCCTATGATACCTACTGGGTACCTTATGCTACGCATTTGGTGCTCACCCCTACCCCCTGCATTTTTGGGTGCAGATCCTAGCGTGGGCCATCGCCGCTAGACCGTTGTGATTCGTGCTTGGAGATCTGTTGGAGACTACTTCAGGCTGAGGGTGAGCTCTTGGCGATCGGAGCTTAGCTTTAGTTTATCTTTTGCTGCATGTACTCTATTTCCATTCAGAGACATCTGTATATATAGTTTTGGTTTACTTGTACTCCATGTATGTAGTTGGGCTCTGTACTATGATACCAGGTCTTGGGGTTTGGTTTAGTTTTCCGCATTTGTATATATTTACATTCATATTATCTATTTTATTCGTCTTGTTCTCTTATTTGTTAGATAGTAGCCCATTACTAGCTGTTCTGGGCTACAGGGATTGGTTCACCTACTGGGGGTTGTAGGTGCCATCATGACCGAGAAATCGGGTCGTGACACCCACCAAGCAAGCCAAACTGCCTATGCTAATTTCTTTCTGGCTCAATGAGTCTGCCATCACATTAGCCTTGCCCAGATGATACTGAATGGTTATATCATAGTACTTCAATAATTCCATCCACTTTTTCTATCTCAGATTTAAATTTTTCTGAGTAAATACATGTTGCAGGCTAAGAAGGTCTGTGAACATTTCACACTTGACACCATAAAGTTAGCATCTCTAAATCTTTAGCGCAAAAACCACCGCTACCAACTCCAAATCATGTGTTGGATAATTTTTCTCATGGGGCTTCAACTGCCTTGAAGCGTAAGCTATAACATTTCTTTCCTACATCACAAAACACAATAAAATCCTTACCTTCCAATGGCAATGATAGGATGGGAGTCGTAGTCAGAAGTGTCTTGAGCTTTTGGAAGCTCTCCTCACACTTGTAAGGCCAAACAAAAGGTACCTCCTTCTGAGTCAACCTTGTCAAGTGAGTAGCAATGAATGCAAAGTCCTTGACAAATCAGTGATAGTAGCCTGCAATCCCCATAAAGCTTCTAACCTCAGTCACTAAGCTAGGTAGCTAGGTCGAATCCAACTCTTAACTGCCTCAATCTTTTGGGGATCCACCATCACCCCCTATTCTGAAACCACATTCCCTAAGAAGGCAACCAAAGACAACCAAAATTCACACTTCGAAAACTTGACATACAATTTTTGGTGCCTCAATATCCCTAAAACAATGCAAAGATGCTCTGCATGCTCTTCCTTGCTCCTAGAGTAAATCAGGATATCATCTATAAACAAAATCACAAAGGAGTTCATATAAGACTTAAAAACACTACTCATCAAACTCATGAATGTTGTTGGCGTATTGTTCACCCAAACGACATTACCAGGAACTCGTAATTCCCATATCAAGTTTGGAATACCATCTTAGGTATATTCTCAGGCCTAATCTTTAGTTGGTACCCTGACCTCAAGTCAATCTTCAAAAACATATAAGCACCCTATAATTGGTCAAAAAGGTCATCAATGCGGGGTAAGGGATACTTATTTCGGATGGTATCCTTGTTAAGTTGCATGTAGTCTATATACATTCTCATACTATTATCCTTCTTATTCAGAAACAATACCGAAGAACCCCAAGGTAAAGCACTGAGATGAATAAATCCCTTACCTAGGAGTTCCTAAAGTTGAGTCTTAAGTTCTCTCAGCTCTGCCGGAGCCATATGATAAGGAGGAATAGAGATTGGGCGAGTGCCCAGCTCAAAATCTATACAAAAGTCAATGTCTCTATTTGGAGGCATGTCAGACACATTTATCGGAAACATCTCCTGAAACTCAAAAACCATCGGAACTGACTCAATCGAAAGGGACTCAACACTAATTATGTGCCAGGATTTGATGGCACTTTCGATGCTTAACACTAAGGATTTTTGGGAGTTCTTAAGCACATTTTGTTGGATTTAATGTCATTTGTTACATGTATAGGGAAAAGTATTTAAAGGATGAAAATGCCAAAGTATTGCAGTTTTCAAGGCAAAAAGGCATGCCACCACAGGCGTAACACCCACGATGGCCCATGGGACAAGTCATCGGAATATGGAAGCAGGAGAGGCTAAGGAATTTGAGCCTGACGAGCTACCATGATGCCCGTGAAAGACACGATGAGATGTTGTAGAGCCTGTCAATATGATCCAGGGAATGTGCAAGAAGCAAAGATGTTGGGCGGTGGACGTCCACGATGCCCGTGACAACCACGACGTCCCGTCGATACTGCCCGTGGAAACAAGGTAGGAAGGCATGCATGAGCTAAGAGTATCCGATATGAGGGACACGACGGGCATTGCAGCCATGATGTCCTATAACTTCAGCCCGTGGAAACAAGGTAGGGACCTAGAGTCAAGACATAAAAATGCCTGATGGGCACCCACGACCCCCGTCACATCCATGACGGCCCGTGGGGTATCCCGTCGGTAGCAGCCGCATCCAGCTTACCTAGAATAGTTAGGATTTGGTTTCTTTTGTCTGTAAATACTTCCCCTTAAGTTTTATTTTCGGTTGTTACTTATTATATTCGTACAAGCACTACATTGTTACGTTTGTTTTGAGTTTTACTACACAAGTTCTTAAGATTAAAGATTGTTCTTGATTTATTGAAGTGTTCTTGAGACTTTATTCAAGATTTCAGATTTCTTTACATCTCATTGTAAGTATCTACTGATGATTGTTCCAACAACCATTAATTGTTTACTTATGAACATGAGTAGCTAAATCCACAACTAGGGTTGTGAGAACCATGAGGGATTAACGAAGTAGGCAAAGTACTTGGTAATTCTAGGGCGGTGTTTATGCATGTATTGTTCTTCCTTTAGTTTTGATTGCTTTTTAATGGTGGCCAACGTTAGAACTCGCCTTATCCTTACTTGCTGGACCAAGGAGGTAAAGGATGGGAAAAGGGTTGTTTAACAACGGAGATTTAAGGCTACCAACCCTCATCTAATAGCTTGACCTTTTCAAGGAATAGCTAATCTGGGATCCAGGGTAAGGGTTAGTAAATCATACACCTATGTCAAGATCAAGTCATGTGGTGAAATTCATCTATCTACCGGACCAAGGATTTAGGTGAACCTAACTTACCAATTCTGCATGCTAAGCACCAAGCTAGTTTACTAAGTACAAACGCCTTACTAAGTTATGATTTCATGGGGAACACTACCCTAATCGCTTCTCTTATTGAGTACAACTCTTAAAACTATCACGTGTTACTTGATTACATTCTAGTTACAAGTACTACTTATTACATTAAACAAAACCTTCATAGGGAAATAAATGGCTAACAGCGCAAGTAAACATATATCAACCATAGTCCTACCATATTCCCTGTGGGATTGACCCCAACCTTTGTTGAGTTCTTTATTTGATCAGCGACCACTTAAGCTTAAAAAAGGAGGTGTAATTTGGACATATCAAATTTTGGCGCCATTGCCAGGGAATACGGTTTAGGATTAAGAGAGATTGTGTTTATTTTACTATTAGTCCTTATTTCCTGATTTTACTTTTTCTATTGTTTTTGTTTTTGTTCTATAGGTTGCACACTTGTGCATGCCCAGTACAAGAAGTCAAGGCAATCCCTTGATCCTATACGATCCTGAGCTCTCTCAAACCTTAAGAAACATGACTAAAGAGGGAGAGCATGAGACACAGAAACATTGATTTGATTGCAAAGAAAATCCTGGATGAGAGAGTAGAAAAGGTGATAGCCATCGGTTCACATGGGAAAGCACCAAGGCTAGACGAGTACTTATTTGATGAAGAGGTTAGTCATCTGAATGATCAAGGGGCGGGTTTTTGGGCCTCTGTCCAAGAAAATCAAGGTCAGAACAGAGATAGAGATGACAACTACAATCGGTCCGATTACAGAGATAGAAGCAAAGCTAGAGACAGGGATGGTGATTGGCATAAAAAGGATAGCTACAAGAATGATAGAAGTGGTCTGTATGTCCCTCCTGGAAATCATAAAGATAGACCTGAATAGTCAACCATGAGGGAGCTGCTTAACAAGGTATTTCAAAAGGTTGATTCTATGGATGCAAGCATGAAAGAGATGTGAGCTGACCTGTAAGGTATTAGTCAGAGAATGGAGTCCCATTCCATTTCCATAAAGCAGCTTAAGACCCAGATGCACCAGATATCAACTAGAATAAATCCACGTCAAAATGGCACTCTCCCAAGTGACACCATTAAGAATCCCAAGAATGATTGATAGGTTATGGCTGTGACTACCCGAACTAGGAAACAAACTGTTGATCCTCCTATGCCTTTAGTTGTTGGTGAGTCAGCCGAGTCTGAGAAGGATGATGCTGAAAGTGTGGTCGAGTCTGAGGAACAAGATAGTGGTAAAGGGCCAAGTGAGAAAAAGTCGGCTGAGTTGAAAGCAAAGAACAAAGAGTTTGCACTAGTCTTGAAGCCCTTGCCATTTCCTCCTCCTCCTTACCCACAGATATTGAAAAACAAAGTTGAAGACGATAAATTTCCCAAGTTCATCTCCATGCTGAAACAACATTCAGTCAATATTTCTTTAGTTGAAGCATTAGAGCAGATTCCTGGATATACTAAATTCATGAAGGATCTGGTGAATATGAAGAGGATGGTAAGCTTTGAACCAGCTGATAATTTGCACCATTGTAGTGCAATAGCTTTCCGTTCTTTGGTACAAAAGAAGGAAGATCCGGGAGCTTTCACTATTCCTTGTACGATTGGAGCATTTTACTTTGCTAAGGCATTGTGTGATCTGGGTGCTAGTACTAATCTGATGCTACTAGCAGTGTTTAAGTAGTTGGGCTTGGAAGCCCCCAAACTGACTACAATATGGCTTCTTATGGCAGATCGCACTGTAAAAAGGCCTGTAGGTATTCTCTATGATGTGATTGTGAAAGTTGATACTTTTATCTTCCCTGCAGACTTTGTGATTCTTGAATGCAAATTGGATTTTGAGTTCCCCATCATGTTGGGAACACCATTCCTTACTACCGGACGCGCGTTGGTTGATTTAGAGACTGGACTGATGAGGTAGTTACTTTTAATGTCTGCCAGTCTATGAAGCATCATGATGACATGCGAGTGGTTTCAGTTATTGATGTGGTTGATAAGGATCAGTTAATTGTGCCTATTGAGAAGAGACTTGGTGTCGAGGTACTTGCGGCTATGATTATGAATTTTGAAGGAGATGATATTGAGAAATATGACAATATAGTGGAAGCACTAGCAAGTATGGGGTATTACAGCTATGCTCCAAAGAAGCTTGACTTAAACTTGAAAAATAGGCAGACACCGCCTGCCAGACCATCTATTGAGGAGCCTCCAATCTTGGAGCTCAAAGTGCTTCCAGCCCATCTTTGGTACATTTTCCTAGGAGAAAATGAGACCTTGTGAGTTATTATTGCGGCAGACTTAGTTGAAGGGCAGGTTGAGGCTCTAGTTTCTATTTTGAAGAAGTTTAAGAGGGCCATTGGCTGGACCATCACAAACATCATTGGGATTCCACCTGGAATTTGTACACATAAAATCAGCTTGCGCTAGATTGTATTCTGAGTATTGAGCACCAGCATAGGTTGAATCAGCATATGTAAGAGGTCATCAAGAAGGATATTATTAAGTGGCTGGATGCAGGTGTGGTTTACCCTATTGCAGACAACAAGTGGGTGAGCTCGGTTCAGTGTGTGTAAAGAAGGGTGGGATTACTATAGTCCCAAATGCAAAGAATGAGTTGATTCTGATGAGGACAGTCACGGGTTGGTGCATATGCATGGATTACAAGAAGCTGAATGCTTAGACTGAAAGGGATCATTTTATGATATAGTTCATGGATCAGATGTTAGACCGTCTTGTTGGTAGAAGATGGTATTATTTTCTTGACGGTTATTCGGGATACAATAAGATCTTGATTGCTCCTGAAGACCAAGAGAAGACCACTTTCACCTGTCCATATGGGACGTTCTCTTCCAAGAGGATGCCTTTCGATTTATGCAATGCACCAATGACTTTTTAGCATTGCATGATGTCTATTTTCTCAGACATAGTGGAGGACACTATTGAGGTATTTATGGATGACTTTTCTGTGGTGGGTGACTCTTTTGAAGATTTTTTGGATCATCTGAGTTGTGTGTTAAAGCAATATGAAGAGTGTAACCTGGTGCCGAACTAGGAAAAGTATCACTTCATAGTGAAAGAAGGTATAGTGCTTGGCCGTTGGATCTCCAAGAAGGGTATTGAGGTCGACAAAGTGAATATTAAGGTGATTGAAAAATTGCCTCCACCAATTTCTGTGAAGAGGATTTGAAGCTTTTTGGGGCATGCTGATTTCTATAGGAGGTTTATCAAGAACTTCTCCAAAATTGCTAATCCATTGTGCAAATTATTAGAGAATGAGGTAAAGTTTGTGTTTGATGATGCATGCGTGAAGCCATTCGAGGGCCTTAAAGAAAAGTTGGTCTCAGCTCCTATCATTATTTCTCCTGATTAGTCTCAACCTTTTGAGGTTATGTGCGATGCTAGTGGAGTGGCTCTAGGAGAATTCCTAGGCCAAAGGCGTGAAAAGATTTTTCATCCTATATACTACGCTAGCAAAGCACTTAACTTGACTCAAAAGAATTATACTGTCACTGAAAAAGAGCTTCTTGTTGTGGTCTTTTCTTTCGAAAAATTCAGATCTTACTTGCTTGGCACCACGGTGGTGGTGTATACTGACCATGCAGCTCTTCGTTATCTCATGGCAAAGAAAGATGCTAAGCCAAGGCTGATTAGATGGGTGTTACTGCTACAAGAGTTTGATTTTGAAGTCAAGCACCATAAGGGTACATAGAACCAGGTAGCAGACCAATTGTATAGACTAAAAGAAGAGGCAATGTTGAAGCTGAATGATGAGCAAGAGATGGATGACTGGTTTCCTGATGAACAAGTATTAGCCGCTTCTCAAGATTTCATTCCATGGTTTTCTGACATTGCCAACTATTTGGCAAGTGATTCGGTGCATGATGATATGTATATTCACCAAAGAAGAAAGTTCATGTCCAATGTCAAGAAGTACTTCAGGGAAGAGCCATTCTTACATGTGTATCGGAACAGTTATGTAATGTATCAATATTGTATAAACTTGTATATATGACATATAATGTATGTACTACCTAATTTTTCCAAAACTATTATACATACAATAATATACGTACAGATAATACTGTATCTAAGAGGCTATACATACAAATGCATATATCTAATTATAGACAGTGATACATACATCTAACGAGACCTCGTTCTTCTTCAATCACTGAAGTAGTGATTTTGACCTTCTTTAACTTGTACTCCTAGCAATTTCACGTCAATCTTTTTCACTGTGATTTTCACGCTTAGACAAATTTTTACCAACTGAAGTTTAACATCAACTATTTGCAATGCAATTTTGATACTTTTGAGAAACTGGGTCTTGTTTTTTTCTTGATTGTGCGTTTTTGTTGTTGTTGTTCCCGGGTGCTGACAAAAATGACATAGAATTAATACTAACCCCAGAATTCAACATTCTTCACCAATTCCCAAAAAAAAATCCTTTTTTTCTCTTCCTATCAAGAATTCAACATCTGGGATTTATGAGATCATCAAGAAATTGGGTTTTTGTTCTCTTTTATTCAACAAAATTTTCTTTACTGTTAGTGAATTCTTGGGAGTCAATTGCTTATAGATCAAAGTGCTTTGGGAAGAAGAAGAGGGAGAAGAAAAAGGAGAAAAAGCAGGAGAAGAAGGGGGAGAAGAAGGGAAAGCAACAAGGGAAAGCAACAAAGTAAAGCAACGAGCATGGTCAATTAATGTAATAAATTGAGATTTTTTTAAAGTGGGCTATTTTGAGTGTAAATAAATTTAATGGGCTGACATTCTGCCTAATTTTCCCAAAAATGTATCAATTAAATAGAAAAAAATGGTGTAAACTGTGAAGCCAATAATGACTTTACTCGATAATATTTCATATATACATACATGCCCATGGGATGGATAAATAATTGGATAAAGTTGTGTATTTGGTGAATCACACGATCAAAATTAGATATACTTAAATGTTCTCTCTCTTTGGAGCACAACTCTTTCGAGTTCAGAGAAAAAAATTGATTTGGCATTTCCATGTTTCACCCACCAACTTGTGTAAGATGTGAAGTTATAGGGCCATCTCAGCCAACGTGGAATTAGTATCTGTCCATGATACCATTCATTCAACTGTCCCTAGTGTTTCTACTATGTGAAAGGTATGAATGTGAGGGAATAAGGAGAGGTTCAGTGTGCTATATACCCAAAAAAAAAAAATATATATATATATATATATATATATATATATATATATACATATTATGATACATTATTTTAGCGAGATTGAAACTGTTTTATTTTCTCTCACTCAACTTTGTGATATATGACATTATATAAATATTGTGATAGTCTTTTATTATTTGATCTCAGATAATATTCTATATGGTATACAATTTGATAGAATGCATGAGATATGTGGAGGATTATTTTCAAAGTGGTAAAACATGAATTAGACTTGCATTGAAACTTGAAAATATTCTTGAGATCATGACAATAATAATTTAAATGTGGGGTTTTTTGACTTATGATAAAGTCAGTATTAGACAGACTTAGTGTCTAATTTAATTTGAAAGAATAAGATATGAAATCTAATGACATTCTTGTATTATGTTAAACCCGTAAAATCCTTGGAGGATATCTAATTTGGTGGTCGTTGAGTTTTTAACTAGCATATGACTGGTTTATAAACTATCAAATTGATATTTGAACACATAATTATTCAAAAGAGTTGTATTCTTTAATAAAAGGGTGACACTTGAAATGTCATGATTTTTCATGGAAAGATGCGTCTATTAAAATACAATTTGTCATGACCCATTTTCTCAGGTCATGATGGCATCTACAGCCCCCAGTAGGCGAACCATTTCCCATAGCCCAGAACGGTTAGTAATGGGATACTACCTAACCAATACGCACAATAAGCAGACATAAGCGAAAGCAGAATATACATACAAAGCTGAAGCAACAAAATAAATATATATAAACAAGGAAACTACACCAACCCCAAGACTTGGTATCGGTAGTACAAAAGCTTCTAATAGAATAAAAGTACTAGAAGTTACAAAATAGAGTATACAACTGTCTTCGAAAGTACAAAGAGTAATAGTGCAAAAAGATGAGATGTGATCAAGCCCCGGTTGTTAAACAACGGGTACCCAGTAGGCATCATCGGTCGACTGAACGCATATAAGATATAAAGATAGTAAGTAGCAGATAACAAGAAAATAGTCACCAAAGCAATAGAGAAAGCACATGGAAACTAGCACGGAGAATAGTCAACAAAGAGTTATAAGCATACAATGCTAGCACAGAAGATATACATAACACAAAAACACAGGTGAAAGAAAGAAGAACGCACCTGGAATCCTCGCAACAACAGTATATAAAGAGAGAGTTTAAGGAGAAGGGCGATGTACCGATAACCTCAAGTTAACAAGAGAAAGAAGGGAATCAATTAACATACTCAACTAGAAGCAATAAACTTAATGAAATCATACTAAAAACCCAACTTCAAGATAAGCATAAACATCAAAACAATCTCTTAAGTGCAACCCTAGGACGGAATAACTAAGCCACAAAGAACCAAGATCCACTAACCAATAACCACGATGGATAATAGAATCTGATAACCCACAACCACTCAGAAGGCCACAAAACAGTGCCTCAATAATGTAGGACTCACTAGCCCCTCAATAACCAAAGTATCCATCAATCGGAGCCTCAACAGGCTAAAAACTACTAATCCCACAACAACCGAAGGCTATAACAAGCTCTATAAGATGAAAGGAGTAATATAATTTACCTACAGTACCAACGGTCCTCCATACAACTGAGGAATGCAATCAAGTGAAAATAAACCCTCCGACCGCCCATACAACCGGAGAGTACATTGATCACACAACGAACAAAGGTGGAAACAAAATACAATATGCATGATGATGATATGATAGAACCAGGTGTGATAGTAGTGCCCTATGTTACCACCTCCGGTACCTAGAAGGCCCAATTGAGGCAGGATCCATGGAAGGCACACCCGTGTACCTCTACTGCACCATACACCCATCCTCCTAGTACACTCGTCGGCACATAGACATTGGCCCAGGAATGACAGGGTCAATGGAGGTCTACTCATAGAGCACATACTAAAATCGCGAATCTCAAAGTATATCTCAATAATTAGTATCTCGTAGTACGTGTCTGGAATTGAACTGAGTCTACGACAGTACTAGTGATTCCTAAATCCCGCCACAGGGTGCTTGAAGCGTATTCGAGTCTAAGTCAATAACCAAGTCTCAAAATTCCTAATCAGAGTGCTCGATACGTGTCTGGGTCTAAATCCATAGAAAATCATGTCTAGCGCTATGGCATAGCCGAGCCTAGTATATGTATGAAAACCATTGATAAAATCATCAAAATACCCTCTCTACCCAAGAGGTGTCATAAAAAATCAGTTCCAAAATCCTTTCATAATTATTTTACCAAAAATGGGCCCTCGGGGTCATGCAAACTTTAGAAACTTATTCTAAGTAGGCCCAAAGCCAAATCAGTAGCAAAATATGCAGAAAATCCTTTGCATGAATGATATGCTCGCAAATAATAGATTAGCTCAATGACTCACAAACATTCCTATCGGCCCTGCATCGGCACCATCAGTTCTACAGCACAGATAGCCAGCCTAAAGCAATATCATGATGTTCAGAGGACTCACATACATTTCTAATATCCCATCATCTATGGTCTAAAGGCATATACAAAGGCCACACGAGGCTACAAAGGTAATATAACAATACTACACGAATACTACAATCAACATATAAAATAAATGGACAAAAAAAGTGGACAAGGTCTGAGGGTACCAACCTAGAATATCAACCCAAAAAAGCTAATTAATGCAGTTACAACCTATATACGCAGAGTCTAGGTAGGCAAAGCCATAATCTACCTGTCGTCCGACGACTAACTGCGGAGATGGCATCGTCCAAGCTCGAACTACTCTGGAAAGCTTCAAATCATGAAAACACTATCAACACAATAATCTAGGCATCAAAATGAAGCTAACAATACCCATAATGCTATAAGCATAACCGAATCGAAATCTGGGTCACAAGCGGGCCCGTAAGCCTCGCAATCCAAAGCCAAATGAAAAATACCACAGTATTTCCCACAATTCTGGGAGCACATGCTCAAAAATTTAGCATAAACAGACCATGAATAAAGGCTAAAACAGTCCATAAACTACAAGAATCAAAGAGGGAAAATTATGGAGTTTTAACAAAAATTAACATGAGAACTAACCAATTCTAGAAGTCAAGAATGCTCACGGATCAACAACATATATTCCTCCAAGTTATGGGAGTGAGCTGGTGAAGAAATGAATGAATTTGGAGAAAAATGGAGGAGGAATCGATGTTGGAAGATGATGAGAAAAGCTGGAAAAAGGGAAGCCAACAACTATTTAAGGTGGCCCGCCAATGCCATGCCTACGCGGCCATGGCGCTGCCTACGCGGGCACGCGTATGTAGGCGGCACCGGCGAATGCATAGTCAAGGCGCTGGCAAGGACATGCTCTTTCCTAGCACGCACGCGGCCAGGCCACTACGTACGCAGCGATGCGCATGCGGCCCAGGCATTGCCTAAGCGATGGCCAAGAAATGGGGCGGCTATTCAAGAACACAAATGAGCTGATCTATTTAACTAGAAACAACATTCTAGATCCAACAAAATGAACGAAAATCCCATTGGAGGTCGATTTAATGAAAAGTGGGCCCCGTGCCCAAAATCAACATTTAGGCCAACTATTCCAAAACGGAACCTATGGGCCGAAATCAAGTATGGAAGCCTAAGGACTCAAACCAATGGTCCCTCTAGCCTAAACTCGACATTCTGGAGCTAACAGCACTGACGAAATTTTAATCTAAGGCCTTCTTCTCCAAATGTTCACCAAAGTCAACCAAACAAGCCTAACTAGCTTGAAAACACAAAACGAGAGAGACCTCCAAGCTGAATAGCTCCCAGATCCAGACCAAAGGTCCAGCTAGACCAAAGTCGACGCTCCGGAGCTAACAGAACTATCGGAATTCATTTTCGAGAACGATAGCTAAGAATGTTGACCGAATTCAACGATTTCCAATGTTAAAGTTGTAAAATAGGAAAACGGCCATAAAGACCAAACAAATGGCTCGGGACCAAACTATCTGTCCCAGAAAGTCATAAATGACTTGGGGCTGCTACAGGCAAGCTCTAATAGTACAAAGAAGGGGAAAACGCATAAATGACCAGAAGGGTCATTATATCATCCACTAATAAAAAGACTTTCATCCCCGAAAGTCAGGAAAGAAGGAAATACTTGGAGACTTAAGAAGAGCAGATACAAAGCCCGCACCACTCTCTCAAAAACCTGGGTAGCCTCCTCGATCGGACGGCACCCAACAGAATTAGACCATAGAAAAACAAACAAGCCTTAACTCCTCACTAGCCAAGCTAGACTCCAACCCTTAACTTTAAAACTCCAAAGGCTTATCAACCAAACCGAACCTCTAGAATCTCAACCAAAAAGTGCCGACACAACACCAAAACTAGAGAACCTAGGTGATCAACACACGAAACCTAAATCCTCGATACCACAACCAAGTTCACCCACAAAGTCACTGTCACGACCCAATTTCTCAGATCATAATGGCACCTACAATCCCCTAGTAGGCGAACCAATCCCCGTAGCCCAAAATGGTTAGTAATGGGCTACTACCTAACCGATACACAAAATAAGCAGAAATAAATGGAAGTAGAATATAAGGATAGACAAGTGGAAGCAAATAACCCGAATATACACAAAATAAAACTACACCAACCCCCAAGACTTGGTATCGATAGTACATAAGCTTCTAATAGAATACAAATGCTAGAAGTAACCAAATGATAAGCAAAATTGTCTCCGAGTATACAAAGAGTAACATTACAAAAGATGAGAGGTGGTCAAGGCCCGATCGTCAGGCGCTCACCCTAGTCTCGAATATCCAAAAGCTGCACGAATCTCCAATACAATCAATGGTGAAATCTCAACTAATATCTGCACCAAAAAGATGCAGAAGTGAAGTATGAGCACCAATACAATGGGTACTCAGTAGGCATCATAGGCCGATCGAGCGTAGAGAGATAATATATATATAAACAGATTACATGAAAGAAGCTAACTATACAAGGATCCACCTAAATCTAGTTATAAAACCGAAGGCATGCCAATAAACCAAAGAGGGTAGAGGAAAACAACATCAAGCCAAACTAGAGTCAATCCACATGTCATAGTAAATGCAATACGGTGCAAGCTGATGCAAGTATGAATGCAATATAATATAAACCTGAAACGATGCTTCGGGAGTCTGGATAGCGCATTGCACTAAATATATATAGATGATAAAGTAAAATACCCAGAATGTCTCATCGGTAGTCAGGAATGTCTCATAGGACTATATATATATATAGATGATAAAGTAAAATACCTGGAATGTCGCATCGGGAGTCTGAAATGTCGCATCGGACTATATGTATATGCAGAAAATAGTAGTTCCTCTTTTTCTTTCAAAAAACCAAGGTGATACTCAAAATAGCTCAATTTAGTTTGAAAAATCATCACAACAGTAGAGGAACCTCTTTTCAACCCAAAAACCTTTGAAAATCAATTCCTTGTTGTACCAATGATATGCCATGCGATATGAGTATGATTGTTCACAAACAGAGGAAAAACCACATCACAACAGAGGAAAACCACACTAACAGATCAAATAGGGCAAAAGCACCCTCCAAACCAAGAGAACTGACCTGGAAGCTCCGTCCAAATCCAAGCTATGGCCTCGAGCTCACAGTTACACATCACTAGCAATTGAAGCAGAACATAGAAGAAAGAAAAATACGAAAAACCACTACAAGCATCTACTCTACCTCTAAAGCCTCCCTAAAGCATACTAGGAATTCTAGGCTAGCTACAACAATACTACGAGCCTCTAAAACTAAGGGTAGCAGAAATAATCCTAACCTAATATCCGAAATGGCCAATTTAATACAAGCACAAGATTTAAGCCCACCTCTATCTAAAGTCCAACCTTACGTTCTAGTAATATGAATATATGTATAAAACCTAACTAACTCAGTCTAGAAGGTAAATCATAACCTACCGGAAAAGCCGAGCATGCTCGCACAATCCAATCCACAAGACCGGAGCCTATCTTCCCCAAGAAGTAACCGCAAGGTGCCCCACTATCAAAACAAGGATCTATACGTTTTATACGAAACTCGTACACTAGGGTTGGGAAATTATGAAGGAATACCCTGTGTCAATAGAGGATCTCTCAACTATAGAACGAAACCAACCTCGCTAAATCGTGCCAAGTCTGAATCAATAGAAAATGAATGAACCAGGGAAACCTGCCCAAAAGATCTAAACCAAAACCAAGACCCTGCAAGGAGTGTGGTAAGCCTACCATGAAGTCTGTAGCCAACAATCAAGCTCCAAGATCTAGAAGTACTGCTACTACTCCAATTACTCAAACACCATTCGGATTTAAGATTGCCTTACTAATATCAACTCAGAAAGAAGTCCACCATGCTGCGAATATCAAGTCAAACACTCTGTAGGCAAAGGAAAGATGTCTAATACCCAAGATCGCCATCTAGCTATCAATATTTTTGTGCAAACCTTCAACTCACCCCTTTAGCTCGAAACAACTGCTCTACCGCATCTGCAGACAAACTAACAACTTCGAAGAATACAACATACCAAACTTCTACTCCACATTGGCAAAGTCTAACAAATGCTAGAATCTCACACAATAGACCACCACTCGGAGAGTCCACCAAATCAAGCTTTCAACCCTCAGAATACAAAGGTGACCATCAAACTCAGTGCACCATCAAAATCCAAATAGCCTCGCTAATCTCAACCCGCACAACCTGACCACATATAACATACACCCCTTGATCCTTACTTACGCCACTGAATCGGTCCAACCAAGGTGGAATAGACCTCGTACTGACAAGAACATCACTAGGACATGAAATGTCCAGCCTAATCAACTGGTTGATCTAGGACAGGATGTCCAAGGATAACTAACACTCCAGAACTAAAATAGGGAAGTTAAGTTGTACGAACTCGCTACCTTCCATCCCAAGAAGCTGCAATCGAAGAGAACTGTCCACGAACCATCCGAAGTTGTCTGTTGGCCCAGGATTCTGAAACCTAACTCTAATTTCCAATCAATGCCTATGTCAAACCCATGAGTAGACCCATATGTTATCAATGAACACTGAGGAACCGGAGCCAACTAGGCCCTAAATACACAATTTTCCCAATTCATAGATTCTACTAAAATGTGGATCATTCAGAGGACATACCGAGGAAATCACAAGTAGTGCAAAAAGTCCCCAAAGGTAGTACTGGAAATGACCACTACCTCAATCTCATACTAGAAGGAAATTTGACCTCGAATCTATCAGAGGAATCGACATTATAATTTGAACTCAGTCGATGCAAGTCACAAACACACAAGCCAAAGCAACTCTCGGTCGTCACCTCAGTAAGCTACTAGAACACATATACACAAGCAAGAATCCATCTCCCTCCTTCGCAAACCAGACGAAGCCCTTTATTTATGGATACACTAAATTCTACAAATTCTTTCTCAGAAGACTCTGGAGCTATTCCTTTAGCTCCCACAGCTCTTGTTGGCAACACTTGATACGATGGAATGAAAGTAGGTTGAATGCCCAACTCAACTACAAAGCTACTAAGAACACCTAGCCATAATTTCCTAGTCAAAACTCAACCACAATACTATAGTCAACACTTAGCCAAAATGCTACAGTCTAAACTCGACCACCATGCCACAATCAATAGCTCGACCAGAATACAACCATCAACTCTCGTCCCAATTGGAACTGGGGAAAATAAGAAGGCAACCCAGCCATACTTAAAACATAAAAACAAGGAAAGCAACCCACACCTTCTAACCTCCTAAACCAACCAATGCTTACAGCATAACCAACACCACTCGACTTAAAATAGAACCTCAATCTCTGGCACAAACCATTGATATCTCATCGAACTAACACAAGGACCTCTAGCCAATGCTAGATAACGGCCAAGGCAATAACCATCTAGTACCGCTAGAAAAGAAAGACTCAACCCAAGTATAGAACCACAACGAGAACTGGAAACGAGGCTAGCAAGACCTACTCACGCGCTACAACTCTGGGAAATTACCTCTCAAGGATAGATCACCTCATCCACTACTAAAGAATAATCTACCAAGAAAAACACATGAATAAACACTATAACTCAAGTAGTAAAACAAATAAACAAGGAGAAGACGTAGGCATATAAGCAAAACACAAAAAGGGAGAATAATCAGAATACAACCAACATTAGCACTAGTCAAAGGTAACAAAAACCAGACCTGGAGCAATGATATCATGAACCTCAACCTCTGGCCTACCAAGAGGGGCATCGAACTAACAGAATCTCACTCTGGACTGAGTAGTCGAAGCTGAAGGCTCAATAGTCCCTCACTGAGGACAATCTCTAAAAAAAGTGACCAACCACTCCACAATCATAACACCCATGCTGATTGGGATACGCGAACATAGGGAAATCCCTAGCAAACTGCCCATGCTCACTGCACTGAAAACAAATCCCACTAAATGAAGTCAATGGAAAAGTCCCGATGAAGGTGACCGACCACCACGACCTACACACCTCGAATGTAAACCTCGAAGAACCTGACTCGTACCATATATCTCAGCTTAATATGCTCTGAACAACCACCCTCTGGAGACTGTGGAGCAACTAAAATTAGTTCGCTAGATAAGCAGCAATGGCATTAATCCTTAGCAGACAATCCCCTACCTCGAGTCTGAGAACCTTAGAAACTGCCCTGGTAATGATGCTTCTTGCTACTACCTTCATATGCCTCATGAAATAAACCTTTAACAACCCAAGCATGATCAACTACCTAAAGAAAGGTAGTCCCAACTGAAACCAAGTGCTCGGTCACCAAATGAAGCGGTGAAATCAAATATCCAACAAAGCTCTATACTCTCTCAAACTCTGAAGGCACAGTCCTAGAAGTATGCCTAACCATCTCGTGAAACCTCACCTCATACTCCAATACTAACATACAACCCCACTAAAGAACTGGAAGCCCAATCCTAACTGAAGCACTGCTTGAAGAATCAGGTACTGAAATACCCACCGAAGGACTCAAAGTCCTAACCATGGTGTCCTGAAAAATTGGGGTAGCACGAGACCTTACAAGAGGCTGGGCTGGCCCCACACCCCCTATCTTATGCAATCTTCTCTAACTCTGAAGTCTCGGCATTGACGAAAGAACTGAAGCAATAGGCATAGAAGCCTCAACACCTTCCGCGGTCATACTCATCTTAGGTATCTGGGAAGGAATGAAAAAAATGAAGTTCAAAAGTCAATAGAGCTAGGGACGCTTGATAAGGAGGCAAGAAGATGGGACTTTTCCTAACAATGCCCTGTAGCCTCCCATAGATAGGATATAGATGTCATCGTACCGATCCGCGAGACACTACTTAGACACTTTCTTCTGTACCACGATATCGGTGAACCTAGGGCTCTGATACCAAGTTGTCATGACCCAATTTCTCAGGTCATAATGGCACCTACAAACCTCCAGTAGGCGAACCAATTCCCATAGCCCAGAACGGTTAGTAATGGGATACTACCTAACTAATACGCACAATTAGCGGACATAAGAGAAAGCAGAATATACAGATAGAACAAAGCTAAAGCAACAAACTAAATATATATAAACAAGGAAACTACACCAACCCCAAGACTTGGTATCGGTAGTACAGAAGCTTCTAATAGAATAAAAGTGCTAGAAGTTACAAAATAGAGTATACAACTGTCTTCGAAAGTACAAAGAGTAACAGTGCCAAAAGATGAGATGTGATCAAGCCCCGATTGTTAAATGTTCAACCTAGTCTCGAATATCCAACATTGCATGAGTCTCCATGTGATTAACGATGAAATCTCACACTAATATCTGCACCAAAAAGATGCAGAAGTGTAGTATGAGCATTAATTGCAAAGAAACGGGTACCCAGTAGGCATCATCGATCGACTGAGCGCATATAAGATATAAAAACAGTAAGTAGTAGATAGCAAGAAAATAGGCACCGAAGCAATAGAGAAAGCACATGGAAACTAACACGGAGAATAGTCAACAAAAAGTATTAAGCATACAATGGTAGCAAAGAAGATATACATAATATAGAAACACAGGTGAAAGAAAGAAGAACACACCTGGAATCCTCGCAACAACGGTTTATAAAGAGAGAGTTTATGGAGAGAAGTGATGTACCGGTAATGTCAAGTTAACAAGAGAATGAAGGGAATCAATTAGCATACTGAACTAGAAGCATAAACTAAACAAATTCATACTAAAACCCCAACTTTAAGATAAGCATAGACATCAAAACAATCTCTCAAGTGCAACCGTAGGATGGAATAACTAAGCCACAAAGAACGAAGATCCACTAATCAATAACCACGATGGAGAATAGAATCCAATAACCCACATCCGCTCAGAAGGCCACAAAATAGTGCATCAATAATATAGGACCCGCTATCCCCTTAATAGCCAACGTATCCATCAATCCGAGCCATAACAGGCTAAAAACCACTAATCCCAAAAAAGCCAAAGGCTATAACAAGCTCTATAAGATGAAAGGAGTAATATAATCTACCTACAGTCCCAACGGCCGCCCATACAACTAAGAAATGCAATCAAGTGAAAACAAACCCTCTGTCCGCCCATACAATTGGAGCGTACACTGATCACACAACAATCAAGGGTGGAATCAGAATACAATATGCATGATGATGATATGATAGAACCAAATGTTATAGTAGTGTCGTATATTAACCCTTTCGATACCTAGAAGGCCCAACAGAGGTAGGATTCATAGAAGGCACACCCGCGTACCTCTACTACACCATACACCCCTCTTCCTGGCACACTCATTGGTCTGTAGCCATTGGCCTAGGAATGACAAGTTTCATGGAGGTCTACTTATAGACCACATACTAAAACTGCAAATCTCAAAGTATTGCTCAACAATTGGTATCTCATAGTATGTGCCCAGAATTGAACCGAGTCTAAAACAGTAGTAGTGATCCCAAAACCCCACCAAAAGGTGCCTGAAGTGTATCCGGGTATAAATCAGTAACCAAGTCTCAAAATCTCTCAACAGGGTACCCGACAGATATCCAGGTCTAAATCTGTAGAAAATCATGTCTAGTGATACGGCATAGCCGAGCCTAGTATCAGTATAAAAACTAGTGATAAAATCATCAAAATACCCTCTCTACCCAAGAGGTGTCATGAAAAATTAGTTCTAAAACCCTTTCATAATCATTTTATCGAAAACGAGCCCTCAGGGCCATGCAAAGTCTAGAAAAACATTCAAAGTAGGCACGATGCCAAATTAGTAGTAAAACATATAGAAAATCCTTTGCATGAATGATATGCTCGCAAACAATAGATTAGCCCAATGACTCACAAACATTCCTATCGGCCCTGCATAGGCACCACCAATTCTACAACATAGATAGCCAGCTTAAAGTAATATCACGATGTTTGAGACTCACGGACATCCCTAATATCCCACCGTGTATGGTCCAGAGGCATTTACAAAGGCCACACAAGGCCACAAGGGTAATATAATAATACTACACAAATACTACAATTAATGTATGAAATAAACAGACAAAAAAGGTAGACAAGGTATGAGGGTACCAACCTAGAAAACTAACCCAAGGAAGCTAACTAATGCAGTTATAGCTTATATATGCAGAGTCTAGGAAGGGAAAGTCATAACCTACCTGTCGACAACTAGCTGCGGGGATGATATCGTTCAAGCTCGAACTGCTTCAGGAAGCTCCAAATCATGAAAACACTATCAACATAATAATCTAGGTATCAAAATGAAACCAACAATACCCATAATGATATAAGCATAACTGATCAAAATCCAAGTTACAAGTGGGCCTGTGGGCTCTGTAACCCAAAGTCGGAAATGAAAAACACCATACTATTTCCCACAATCTCGGGAGTAGATGCTCAAAAATTTAGTAGAAACAGACCATGAATGAAGGCTAAAATAGTCCGTAAACTATAAGAATCAAAGAGGAAAGATTATGGGGTTTTAATGGAAATTAACACGGGAACTTACCAGTTCTAGAAGTCAAGAACGCTCACGGATTAGCAACATATATTCCTCCAAGTTATGGGAGTGAGATGGTGAAGAAATGAAGGAATTTGGAGTGAAAATGGAGGAGGAAACAATGTTGGAAGATGATGATAAAAGCTAGAAAAAAGGAAGCCAACATCTATTTAAGTTGGCCCGCCGATGCTATTTCTTTCTTTTCGTTTATCATAATAGCAATGAATACGTATCTCAAAAGCATCAAGTTCGGAGGCATCACTTGTAGTGAATCCAAACATTCTTACACACCCATGGAGCTGCCTACGCGAGAACGTGTATGGGAGTGACACTGGTGAACGAATAGGCAAGGCACTGGCAACGCCAGGCGCTTGCCCAGCGGGCACGCAGCCAGGCTACTACGTATGCGGCAGTGCGCATATGGCCCAGGCGCTGCCTATGCGATGACCAAGAAATGGGGTGGCTGATCAAGCTACTTTGTGTAGGAGGCCATGCCCACGCATAGGCATAGGCCTGCTGGTTTCATGACAGCAACCAGCTACCATCAGTCATGCCAACTTAGAATATAACCCCGACGGACCCTCGAGAATGCAATAGGGGTCCCGCAAATATAAATGAACTGAGCTATTCAACTAGAAATGGCATTTTAGATCCAACAAAAATGATAAAAATCCCATTGGAGGTAGATTTAATGAAAAGTGGGTCCCACGCTCAAAATCAACCTTTAGACCAACTATTCCAAAATGGAACCTAAAGGCCGAAATCAAGTCCGGAAGCCTCGATACCCAAACCAATGGTTTCTCAAGCCTAAAATCTACATCCAGAGCTAACAGCACTGACAGAATTTTCATTTGAGGCTGTCTTCTCCAAATGTTGACAAAAGTCAACCAAACAAGCCCAACTACCTAAAAACATAGAACGAGAGACACTTCCAAGCTAAATAGCTCTCAAATCCTGACCAAAGGTACAACTAGAAAGGTCCATGCTTCGGAGCTAACAGAACTGTCAGAATTTGATTTCGAGCATGATAGCTAAGAATATTGACTGAAGTCAACGATTTCCAAAGTTAAAGCTCTAAAACAGAGAAACAGCCATAAAGACCAAACAAATGGCCCGTGCACCAAACTATCAGTCCCCACAAGCCATAAATAATATATAGCTTCTACAGGCAAGCTCTAATAGTACAAAGAAGGTGAAAATGCGTAAATAACTAGAAGGATCATTACACAATTATTTGTATAAACGTGAACATGGGTGAAAGGCTACTGACCTTTTGTCGGTCGATAAAAATGAAGATAAATTAATCATTAATAATGATTAATGTCTTGTTAATGAGTTCTAATTTAGCCAAGAACTTGTGGCAGAAAGTTATTCTTATGGCTAGCCGAATATTCAATTGTGTGCCCCATAGAAAAACACAATTTATTTCATATGAAAAAATGGAAAGGAAGAAATCACTACTTGAATCACTTCAAAGTGTAGGGGTATATGGATAAAGTGTAAGTTTCTAAACCCAAAAGGATAAAATAAGATCAAAAATGGTTGATTAAATTTTTATAGAATATGCCACTAATAGTAAAGGATATTGATTTACGATAGAATCAGAAAATGCTAATTTATTGATATTAGTATAATATGACAGCCTCGTGATATATGTCTTTGGTGGGTATTGATTTGCTAGTTAGTGAAAACTTTCACGCAATTAGTTTCGTCTTAGTAAAGACTAGTTGTTTGAATTAGTCATTTGATAGCTGATCATATGTCTTTTCATTAAATATAATTGTAATGACCCTTCCGGTTATTTCTACGTATACATTTTCCTTGTACCGTTAGAGCTTATTTGTAGTGGCCCCAAGTCATTTAAGGCTTGTCGGGACCGGTATTTCGGTGCCGGGTCCATTTGTTTTATCGTACGTTTCTTTAATAAATTTTCTGAACTTTGGGTAAAATGTCTCAGATCTTTTCTCTCAATATATAAAGAGTTAGAAGTCCCCCAAAATACCAAATCGAAGGTCTACAAGTCTAGTTTCAAACGCAAAAAACCTCACGTCCAACTGATCTCGGAGTAAAACGTTATGACTGTTTTACCGCGGACTGTCTGGCAGAAACCGGGTTGCGAACCGGGTCGCGAACCGGGTCGGGTCAAAATCGGTTTAAAGCCTCAACTTCACGTTTTAAAATGCCATTTCAATTCTGAAACAGTGAGAAAACATAAGGGAGGGTTCCAAGAGAGTTCTTGAGTATCGAAATCGTGCGTACTTGAAAATTTTTAATTTAAAAGTTGAATGTGGTAGAAAGTTATATTATTATTACCTTTTCAAATATTCTAAAGGCTTATGAAAAATATTTTTGTTACGATATAATTGTATATGTATTTATTTTATAAGATTTTTATACATTGTAATATTTTAACGGAGATAGTAAATTTAGTTATGTTGAAAATTATTATTATAATATAGTAGGTTTTATTTAAAATGATTTTCTATTAATTATGATGTATTTAAAAAGTTATATTTATTTTACCATGATTTTATGCAACATCCGAGTACCTACGTAACGGGATTAAACTTGTTTTGATATGTCACCTCCACTTCCACGTGGAAGTGGAGGGAGTGTACAACAAGGTTGTTAGAGTACAAATGGCCACCATATGGAATTAAATGATAATTAGTATAGAAAGTCATCCATTCATTCTCTGTACATGGGCATTTATATAAATGTCCTTAAAATTCATTTGTTTGGAGGTGGCTTTTCAACTTTTCCATACCCATTCTCTTGAGAAATATTCTGCAAAACTACATACCCATATATGCACTGCTCCCTAGCACTTTCAAACGAATCTATCCCCAAGATAGATAGCTTCGTATGGTTATATATCAATTACGGAAAAGGTTTACCGGAGGAAAATTATTTAACATTTTGCTTTGATTACTAAAGGGGAAAATGGAAGAATTTAGTGGGAAAATATTTTGACACAGTGATCAATCACTGAAAGAAAATCGGTTATCTACATCAAGTTATTCAAGCCTAAATTCGTGTTTGACTTTGTTTTGGATCTTCTCGGAGTGGTTCGAGCTTTGACATCGCCGTTCTAGCAGCTTGTCATCGGACGACAGGTAGGTTACGATTTATTTTCCCTAGACTCCGCATATATAGGATAAAATTGTATTAATGGGCATCCTTGGGTTGGTTTATTAGGTTGGTACCACAGACCTCGACCGCTTTATTCATGTCCGCCTACTTTTGTTCCTCCGTTGCTTGTAGTACTTGCCGATATATTTTACTTACCCTTGTGGTCCTGTGAGGCCTTGTTGACTCTGGAACATAGAAGGTGGGATTTTGGGAATGTCCGTGAGTCCCGGGCATAGAATTATCCTTCTAGGCTGGTTATGCTTGCTGAGTAGCTATGGGCCTGTGCAGGGTCGATAGGTTGATTGTGAGCTGCTGGGCAGCTATTATGTGTGATCATACCATTTCCATGCATATAAAGAGGTTTTATCCATGTTTACTATGGTTTTGGCTTCGGGCCTACTGGCACCATTTTCTCACCTTGCATGGCCCCGGGGGCCAATTTGTAATGGAAGTGATTTGGAAATGGTTTGATTTAACTTGTGAATATTCCTGGGTAAAAGAAAGTAAAATTATGTTTTAAAACACCAGTTTTACGATGAACGCTAGACTCGGCAGGGCCGGGGTGCTAGTTGAGTTTTCTTGCTACTTGAGATGATTTTTAGCCTCGGTCGGACCGAGCACCTGAGATGACTTTCTACTGTTTAGACCCGGTTATGCCCGGGCACCCTTGGAGGGGTTTTTGAGATATTTTCCTACTACTTTAGTCCTGGACAGGGTCTGGGCATTGCATATTCGAGACTGGGTCTCTATCTTGATACCGGACTTGTTTTCGGACGACATGTTTGATACTGAGTTTTAGTATGGGGTCTGGGACCTCCATGGACCTTGCCATCCAGGCCAGGGGCTTCGGGCTGCGTGTGCCGGAGGAGGGGTATACGGCAGAGTAGAGGTATACGGGCAGTGTCCTTCCATGGAACCTACCTGCTGGGCCGGATCGGCGCCGGAGGAGGTACATACAGAGATACCATTTCACTTGAGATCTTCATGCATCATATCATTCATTGTTTGAGGCTCCACCCTTGTTTTTTGTTTGTTGATTGTACGCTCCGGTAGTATGGGATGCCGGAGGGTTTGTTTTCACTTGTTTGTGTTCCTCGGTTGTATGGGCGGCCGGGGGACTGTAGGTAGACTCTTGCTATTTACTTGTAGAATTGTTACCTGTTATGGTTAATTATGAAATTGGTTACTGCTAGACTGTTAGTTTCTGGATTGCGATTGATATGATTTGTTGAGTTTTATTCATGTCCTTGAGCATGCCTATCATCACTCTTTCCCTCTTCTTACACTTGAGGTTACCGGTATACCGTCCATTTCGTAAACTTATTATGTATACACTGTTATTGCAAGGACCCCAGGTGCATTGCTTTTTACTTTCACCTGTGCCTATGGTGTATATATTTTTCTTGCTAGCCTCACATGTGGTTCTGTTGATTTCCCTCTAGGCTAGTTCCTGTGTAACTTTTGTTGATTTCCGTGACTACTTGCTTCTATTCTGTCTGTTACTACGCTTTTATCTTATATGTGCCCAGTCGGCCTATGATACCTACTGGGTACCTTATGCTTCGCATTTGGTGCTCACCCTACCCCCTGCATCTTTGGGTGCAGATTCTAGCGTGGGCCATCGCCGTTAGATCGCTGTGATTCGTGCTTGGAGATTTGCTGGGGACTACTTCAGACTGAGGGTGAGCTCTTGGCGATCGGAGCTTAGCTTTAGTTTATCTTGTGCTTCATGTACTCTATTACCATTTAGATACATCTGTATATATTGTTTTGGATCGTTTGCACTCCATGTAGTTAGTTTTGGCTCTATACTATGATACCAGGTCTTGGGGTTTGGTTTAGTTTCCGCATATGTATATATATATCCCAGTTGTCTATTCTCTTCGTCTTGTTCCCATATTTGTTAGATAGTAGCCCATTACTAACTGTCCTGGGCTACGGGAATTGGTTCACCTATCGGGGGTTGTAGGTGTCATCATGACCGAGAAATCGGATTGTGACAACTTGGTATCAGAGCTTTAGGTTCACCGGTGTCATCGGTATAGTAGCCAATGTCTAGTAGAGTCCTGCGGATCGGGGCGGAGACGTCCGTACTCAATCTTTGGGAGGCTACAGTGACATTTTAGGAAATTTGACTCTTTCATTGCTTATGTGTCATGCGTAGAACCCTTGAAGTTTCTGGAAATCTCATTTGTTCTACTTCATTCTTCCGCAGATGGTTTGTACGAGATCATCGGCATCACGCGGAGATGAGCCTCCCACTCCAGCTAAGGGTCGAGGACGCCCTCGATCAGTGGCACCTGCTAGAGCTGCTAGGGTGGAGATAGAGCCCGAGCAGCATGTGGATCAGGGGGCAGCCTAGGTACCACCAGCTCCAGTACCAGCTCCATTGCCCACTTCTGTGCCAGCTCAGCCGCAGCTCAGTCTCCAGATATTCGGGGATTACTATTACAGCTTTTAGGTATGATTGGAGAGTGGCCTTCTGAGGTAGCGCAAACATCCTCTCAGGGGGCAGCCCTGGGTGCACAGAGTTCAGGAGCACAGCCTGCTACTATGGCTCCCCGTGCAGAGGTCATTCCGGTCCCGTCTGTTGCACAGCCTCTTGCTCCTCGCCCAGCTATGACAGAGTCGGAGCAAAAGGTGTTGGGTAGGTTTTTTAGGATAGCACCTCCGAGGTTTGCTGGTACTTTTGTACAGGATCCACATGACTTTATTACTACATGTGAGGAGATGTTGCATCATTTGGGTTTGTTGGAGACTCACGAGGTTGGTTATACTACCTATCAGTTAGAGGGCCCAGCGAAGTTATGGTGGAGGGCCCAGGTTGCTTGTAGACCACCGTCGTCCCCTCCTTTGACTTGGTCTGAGTTTTATGAGGCCTTTATGGCCAAGTTCTTACCTCAGAGTGATCGTGAGCATCGCAGGGAGCAGTTTACTCACCTTATGCAGGGGTCTACGACTGTCTCAGAGTAGAGACCCATTTTCATCAGCTAGCACCATTCAGAGCTATGATCATTCCTACCGAGGCAGATAGGATTCGCAGATTTGTATGGGGTTTGAGGCCAGAGATCAGGCAGCCATCTAAGATATTGATCGCCAGTGGTCGGTCATTTCAGGCTATCGTAGACTATGCCCGCACTGTAGAGGACTTACATCGACATGATCAGGGGTCCAGAGATAAGAGGCCTCGGCATCAGGGTGTCTAAAGTGGTTCCAGATATGGTGGTAGAGGTCCTGGCCAGTGGAGTCGGAGTTATCAGCCACAGCAGTACCAGGGTCAGTCCAGCCGATCGGTTCAGGCTTCCCTTCAGACTTTCGGTAGTACCCAGTTCGAGCAAGGTCAGAGCAGCCATCAGGGCTATGGCGGCCAGTCTTCGAGGGGTATAGTTTTTGGGGCATCAGGTCGTGGTGGTCATACGGGATCTGCTGGTTCATATCGACTGAGTAGGCCGTCAGGGGCTTTTTTTACTTGTGGTGTGATTGGTCATTTTGCTAGAGATTGCCCTCAGCAGGGTACAGTTCAGTTGGCCGAGCCTTTACGGGCAGTTCAGCCCCCGGCTAGAGGGGGTGGTCATCAAATTAGAGGTGGTGCTCCGCGTGGTAGAGCAGGTGGTAGGGACATCGGTCGGGCAGGTGGGGGTCGTCGTCAGCTTTACGCGGTCCCTAAGAGACCAGAGGCAGAGGCCTCAGATGCTGTGATTACAGGTACGATTTTTGTGTGCCATCAGTCTGCTATGGCTTTATTTGATCCTGGATCCACTTGTTCATATGTATCTGCCTACTTTGTACCTTGTTTGGGGTTGTCTAGTGAGCCATTATCTGTCCCTGTTTCTGTTTCGACCCCAGTAGGAGATTCTTTAGTAGTGGATCAAATTGTGAGATCTTGTATGCTATCTATTGGTGATTCAGAGACTTGGGGTGATTTGATGATTGTTGATATGCTAAATTTTGATGTGATACTGGGCATGGACTGGTTATCCCTTCACCGTGTGGTTTTGGATTGTTATGCCAAGACCATTACCATAGCTGTGCCCGGTGTATCTCCGGTTGTGTGGCAGGGTTCTGTTAGCCATGCACCATCTGGGATCATCTCTTATCTTCGAGCTAGGAAGTTGATCTCCCGTGGGTGTTTAGCTTATCTAGCATATGTCTGAGATGTTAGTGCTGACCCTACTTCTCCTGAGCCTGTTCCTGTGGTTAGAGACTTCCTCGATGTGTTTCCTACCGACCTGCCAGGCCTTCCACCTGAGAGAGATATTGCTTTTTCTATTGAGCTAGAGTCGGGCACTAGGCCCATTTCTATTTCTCCTTACCGTATGGCTCCTGCTGAGTTGAGGGAGCTTAAGGAGCAGCTCCAGGACCTGTTAGCTAAGGGGTTTATTAGACCTAGTGTGTCACCTTGGGGTGCTCCTGTTCTTTTCGTGAAGAAGAAGGATGGGTCGATGCGCATGTGTATTGATTATCGGCAGCTGAATAGGGTGATAGTGAAGAATAGGTATCTGATGCCGAGCATTGATGATTTGTTTGACCAGCTTCAGGGTTTAGTCGTGTTTTTGAAGATTGATCTGAGGTCTGGCTACCATCAGTTGAGGATTAGGGCGGAGGACATCCCTAAGACAGCATTCAGGACACGTTATGGCCATTATGAGTTCCTGGTGATGTCTTTTGGGTTGACTAATGCCCCCGCAGCCTTTATGAACTTGATGCTCAGGGTTCTTGGACCGTATTTGGACTTATTTGTGATAGTTTTTATAGACGACATCTTGGTATACTCGTGTAGTAGAGATGAGCATGAGCAGCACTTAAGGGTTATACTCCAGACTTTGAGAGATCATCGGCTTTATGCCAAGTTCTCAAAGTGAGAGTTTTGGCTTGAGTCAGTTGCATTCCTAGGGCATGTGGTGTCTAAGGATGGGATTAGGGTTGACCCGGGAAAGATTTCTGCAGTTTGTGATTGGCCTAGACTTACTACTTCTACCGAGGTCCGCAGTTTTATTGGTTTAGCAGGTTACTACAGACGGTTCGTCGAGGGATTTTCTTCCATAGCAACACCCTTGACTATGCTGACTAGGAAGGATGTCCCATTTCAGTGGTCGGATCAGTGCGAGGATAGCTTCCAGAGGCTTAAGGCCTTATTGACTTCAGCTCCAGTTTTGACTTTGCCGGTTGAGGGTCAGAGCTTCTCCGTGTATTGTGATGCTTCTGGGGTTGGTCTTGGTTGTATGTTGATGCAGCAGGGTCGAGTAATAGCATATGCGTCGAGGCAGCTGAAGGTTCACGAGCGCAACTACCCCGCTCATGACTTAGAGTTGGCGGCGGTAGTTTTTGCGCTTAAAATCTGGAGGCATTACTTATATGGAGTTCACTGTGAGATTTTCACTGATCACCGTAGTTCTTCAGTATATCACGAGTCATGCGAGAGTTGAACTCGAGACAGAGGAGATGGGTCGAGTTACTGAAGGACTATGATTCACTTTTCTGTTCATTTGGTGCAAGGCAAACCTGGTGGGATGGCCCTTGAGCGAAGCAGTGAGTATGGGGTAGCCTAGCTTCTCTTTCAGTTTCAGAGCGACATTGGCCTTGGACATCCAGTGCTTGGCTACGTTTGGTTAGGCTTGCTTGTCAGTCCTAGCAGAGTTGATCAGCGGTAGGTGCGAGGTATGTATGTCGTTGAAAGTGGGCGACTTTGATTGATCATATTCAGAGCCGTCAGTTTGAGGATCAGCAGTTGTGTGACCTTCATGATCGGGTTGTTCAGGGTGAGACCAGCCAGGCTACTCTAGATTCAGATGGGGTTCTGAGGTTTGATAGTTGCCTTTGTGTTCCGAGGATTAGTGATTTGATTCAGTTGATACTTCATGAGGCACATTGTACTAGATACTCCATTCACCCTGGCACAGAAAAGATGCATAGAGAATTGAGACAGCTTTACTGGTGGAGTGGTATGAAGCAGGATATAGCAGAGTTCATATCTCAGTGCTTCAACTGTCAGCAGGTTAAGTTCGAGCACATGAGACCTGGTGGTTTGATGCAGCGACTTCCCATTCCTGAGTGGAAGTGGGAAGGGATTACTATAGACTTCGTTGTTGGTTTGCCTCGTACTTCTCATGGGTTTGATTCCATATGGGTGATTGTTGATAGGCTGACTAAGTCAGCACATTTCTTGCCGGTTCAGACTTCTTATGGCGCAAAGAGGTTAGCTCAGATCTACCTTCGTGAGATTGTTCGGTTGCATGGGGTCCCAGCTTCTATTATTTCAGACCGTGGCACTCAGTTCACATCTCAGTTCTAGAGGGCTATTTAGCGAGATTTGGGTACAGAGGTTCATCTTAGTACCGCTTTCCACCCTCAGACAGATAGACAGTCCGAGAGGACCATTCAGATTCTAGAGGACATGCTTCGGGCCTGTGTTCTTGACTTTGGAGGTTCATGGGATTAGTTTGTTCCCTTGGCAGAGTTTGCTTATAATAACAGCTTCCATTCGAGTATCGGCATGGCACCTTTTGAGGCTTTGTATGGCAGGCGTTGCAGATCACCGGTAGGTTGGTTTGATGGTTTTAGTGCTGGGCCACAGAGCACAGATTTGCTTCGAGATTCCTTAGATCAGGTTCGAGCGATTCAGGACAGACTTCGGGCAGCTTAGAGCAGGTAGAAGAGTTATGCTGATCATAGGCTTCGTGCCTTGGAGTTTAGTGTCGGTGACTTGGTGTTTCTCCGTGTATCGCCCATGAAGGGCGTGATGAGATTTGGTAGGCGGGGCAAGCTTAGCCCCAGGTACATTGGGCCGTTTGAGGTTCTTCAGAGGGTTGGTAGCGTTGCCTATCAGTTAGCCTTGCCTCCGACGTTTTCAGCTATACATCCTGTATTTCATGTTTCGATGTTACGTCAGTATGTCCCAGATGAGTCTCATGTGTTGCAGTGGGATTCAGTTCAGTTGGGTGAGGGTTTAACCTTTGTTGAGGAGCCGGTGGCTATTTTGGCTAGAGATTTCAGGAGATTGAGGTCTGGAGAGATCTCGGTTGTTAAGGTTCAGTGGAGGCACCGTCCAGTCAAGGAGGCTACCTGGGAGACCGAGAGAGATATGCGGGCTCAGTATCCGCAGCTGTTTGAGCCTTCAGGTACCCCCTTGACCTTGACTTTCGAGGACGAAAGTCCTTTTTAGTAGTGGATGATGTAATAACCCTTCCGGTTATTTCCACGTATACGTTTTCCTTGTAACGTTAGAGCTTGTTTGTAGCAGCCCCAAGTCATTTAACGCTTGTCGGGACTGGTATTTCGGCGCCGGGTCCATTTGTTTGATCGTACATTTCTTTAATAAATTTTCTGAACTTTGGGTAAAATATCTCAGAGCTTTTCTCTTAATATATAAAGAGTTAGAAGTCCCCCGAAATACCAAATTGAAGGTCTACGAGTCTAGTTTCTAACTCACAAAACCTCACGTCCAACTGATCTCGGAGTAAAAAGTTATGACTGTTTTACCACGGACTGTCTGGCAGAAACCGGGTTGCGAACCGGGTCGCGAATCGGGTCGGGTCAAAATCGGTTTAAAGCCTCAACTTCACGTTTTAAAACGCCATTTCAATTCTGAAATAGTGAGAAAACATAAGGGAGGGTTCCAAGAGAGTTTTTGAGTATCGAAATCGTGCGTACTTGAAAAAATTTAATTTAAAAGTTGAATGTGGTAGAAAGGTATATTATTATTACCTTTTCAAATATTTTAAAGGTTTATGAAAAATGTTTTTGTTACGATATAATTGTATATGTATTTATTTTATAAGATTTTTATACATTGTAATATTTTAACGGAGATAGTAAATTTAGTTATGTTGAAAATTATTATTATAATATAGTAGGTTTTATTTGAAATGATTTTCTATTAATTATGATGTATTTAAAAAGTTATATTTATTTTACCATGATTTTATGCAACATCCGAGTACCTACGTAACGGGATTAAACTTGTTTTGATATGTCACCTCCACTTCCACGTGGAAGTGGAGGGAGTGTACAACAAGGTTGTTAGAGTACAAATGGCCACCACATGGAATTAAATGATAATTAGTATAGAAAGTCATCCATTCATTCTCTGTACATGGGCTTGTATATAAATGTCCTTAAAATTCATTTGTTTGGAGGTGGCTTTTCAACTTTTCCATACCCATTCTCTTGAGAAATATTCTGCAAAACTACATACCCATATATGCACTGCTCCCTAGCACTTTCAAACGAATCTATCCCCAAGATAGATAGCTTCGTATGGTTATATATCAATTACGGAAAAGGTTTACCGGAGGAAAATTATTTAACATTTTGCTTTGATTACTAAAGGGGAAAATGGAAGAATTTAGTGGGAAAATATTTTGACACAGTGATCAATCACTGAAAGAAAATCGGTTATCTACATCAAGTTATTCAAGCCTAAATTCGTGTTTGACTTCGTTTTGGATCTTCTCGGAGTGGTTCGAGCTTTGACATCGCCGTTCTAGCAGCTTGTCATCGGACGACAGGTAGGTTACGGTTATTCTCCCTAGACTCCGCATATATAGGATAAAATTGTATTAATGGGCATCCTTGGGTTGGTTTATTAGGTTGGTACCACAGACCTCGACCGCTTTATTCATGTCCGCCTACTTTTGTTCCTCCGTTGATTGTTGTACTTGCCGATATATTTTATTTACCCTTGTGGTCCTGTGAGGCCTTGTTGAGTCTGGAACATAGAAGGTGGGATTTTGGGAATGTCCGCGAGTCCCGGGCATAGAATTATCCTTCTAGGCTGGTTATTCTTGCTGAGTAGCTGTGGGCCTGTGCAAGGTCGATAGGTTGATTGTGAGATGATGGGCAGCTATTGTGTGTGATCATACCATTTCCATGCATATAAAGAGGTTTTATCCATGTTTTACTATGGTTTTGGCTTCGGGCCTACTGGCACCATTTTCTCACCTTGCATGGCCCTGGGGGCCTGTTTTTAATGGAAATGATTTGGAAATGGTTTGATTTAACTTGTGAATATTCCTGGGTAAAAGAAAGTAAAATTATGTTTTAAAACACCAGTTTTATGATGAACGCTAGACTCGGCAGGGCCGGGGTGCTAGTTGAGTTTTCTTGCTTACTGTGTGTTGAGAGATGCATTTTTAGCCGTCGTCGACCGAGCACCTGAGATGACTTTCTACTGTTTAGACGCCGGTTAGTGCCCGGCACCCTTGGAGGGGGTTTTGAGATGTTTTCCTATCTACTTGTAGTCCTGGACCAGGTCTGGGCATGCATATCGAACTGGGTCTCTATTCTTTTAACCCGGACTTGCTTCGGGATGACATGTTGTTGAAAACTGGAGTTTTAGTATGGGTCTGGGACCTCCATGGACCTTGCCATCTGGGCCAGGGGCTATGGGCTGCATGTGCCGGTGGAAGGGTATACGGTGGAGTAGAGTATACGGGCAGTGTCCTTCCATGGAACCTACCTGCTAGGCCGGATCGGCGCCGGAGGAGGTACATACGGAGATACCATTTCACTTGAGATCTTCATGCATCATATCATTCATTGTTTGAGGCTCCACCCTTGTTTGTTATTTGTTGATTGTACGCTCCGGTAGTATGGGATGCCGGAGGGTTTGTTTTCACTTGTTTGTGTTCCTCGGTTGTATGGGCGGCCGGGGGACTTTAGGTAGACTCTTGCTATTTACTTGTAGAATTGTTCCCTGTTATGGTTAATTATGAAATTGGTTACTGCTAGACTGTTAGTTTCTGGATTGAGATTGATATGATTTGCTGAGTTTGATTCATGTCCTTGAGCATGCCTATTATCACTCTTTCCCTCTTCTTACACTTAAGGTTACCGGTATACCGTCCATTTCATAAACTTATTATGTATACACTGTTATTGCAAGGACCCCAGGTGCGTTGTTTCTTACTTTCACCTGTGCCTATGGTGTATATATTTTTCTTGCTGGCCTCACATGTGGTTCTGTTGATTTCCCTCTAGGCTAGTTCCTGTGTAACTTTTGTTGATTTCCGTGACTACTAGCTTCTATTCTGTTTGTTACTTCGCTTTTATCTTATATGTGCCCAGTCGGCCTATGATACCTACGGGGTACCTTATGCTTCACATTTGGTGCTCACCCTACCCCCTGCATCTTTGGGTGCAGATCCTAGCATGGGCCATCGCCTTTAGATCATGTGATTCGTGCTTGGAGATTTGCTGGGGACTACTTCAGACTGAGGGTGAGCTCTTGGCGATCAGATCTTAGCTTTAGTTTATCTTGTGCTTCATGTACTCTATTACCATTCAGAGACATCTGTATATATTATTTTGGATCGTTTGCACTCTATGTATGTAGTTTTGGCTCTATACTATGATACCAGGTTTTGGGGTTTGGTTTAGTTTCCGCATATGTATATATATCCCTGTTGTCTATTCTCTTCGTCTTGTTCCCATATTTGTTAGATAGTAGCCCATTACTAACTGTCCTGGGCTACGGGGATTGGTTCACCTACCGGGGGTTGTAGGTGCCATCATGACCGAGAAATCGGGTCGTGACAATAATTTTTTGTAATTTAATAAACAGACATCACTTGAAAGGGTGTGACTTTCATGATAAGATGTGTTTGTTCAAAGACAACTCTTTGAAAAGATAAGACGGTACATTGAATGTATAAGTTTCACTGGTCGATGAATCAAAGAACAAATTAAAAATAATGATAAATATCGATAATAGCTTGGATTTTGACATTTGTGAATGTGCTATTAGTTGGATATTTGAAGAATTGGAATGATTGAAAAATATATATTGTTAAAAGATTGTGGACACAATTGAGATCAATCATCCAAAAGTATGATATCACAAGGACGTCACTTTAAATTTAGTCATCAGTCTATGATATTGTACTTTTTAAGTGTGTTTTACACTATTGACATAATAATCTTAATGTGTTAAGTTTTGAAGACTAAAACCTTTATGGTTTTCTACCTTGGTTGAACTCAAATTCTGATTTGAAGAATATAAAAGCTTCGTCAGAATATTAAAGTTTAATTTATTAGAAATTTAAAGAATATAAAAACTTCATTGTTAACTTTTGAAAAAGTTTTAATTCTTCTAGAAAATGAGCCTCAAATATTTAAGAAAGCCATGTCTTCTGCAGACTCATTACTTTGAAAAGAGGCAGTCAATAATGAGTTTGAATCCATAATAAATAATCATACGTGGAAATTGATTAATCTTCCTCAAGGAAACAAATCTTTAGGTTCGAAATAGATTTTCAAAAGGAAAATGAAAGATGATAGAACTATTGACAATATAAAGCAAGACTTACCATCAAAGGATTTAGATAATGTAAGGATCTTGATTATTTTGATACGTACTCACCGGTAAAAAAAAAGTATGTAGATTTAAGTGTTAATAGCATTAGTCTTCATGTACGGTCTTGAAATCCATCAAATGAATGTGAAAATAACCTTCTTAAATAGAGATTTGGAGGAAAAAATCTACATAGAACAACCTGAAGGGGTCGTGGTTCTTTGAAATGAAGAGAAGGTGTGTCAACTTTTTAAGTCTTTATATGGACTAAAACAAGCACCCGAACAATGGCATATGAAAGTTGACCATACAATATTATCAAATGGTTTCAAAATTAAAGAGTGTGACAAATGCGTTCATATTAAGAAAACTCCAAATTAAGTCATCATTGTTTGTTTGTATATAGAAGATATATTGATAATGAGTAATGATATTGCTAACATAAATGTTACTAAGCGTACGCTTGCTAGTAAATTTTATTTGAAAGATTTAGGAGTTGCCAATTTGATATTAGAAATTAAGATTCACAAAACTCCTCAAGGTCTAGCATTGTCTCAATCTTATCATATACAAATGGTGCTTGAAAAATTCAAGTATTCGGACTTTAAAGTTGCAAAAAGAATACCAATTGATGTGAACCTTGTTCTTTTTAAGAATAACAGTAAAAGTCAGTCTCAATTGGATTATGCCAGAGTGTTTTAAAGTTTTATGTACATCATGAATTATACACGATCAGATATACTTTGTGTTATAAGTAAATTAAGTTGATACACAATTAATCCCAAACAGAATTATTGAATGACTAGAAATGAGTTTTGGGATATTTGAAACACACTCAAATTTTATTTTGCATTATAACAAGTATCTAGAAGTTGTTGAAGGATATGATGATGCAAATTGGACCACCGGGTCAACTGAAACTAAATCCACAAGTGGATATATTTTTACCATTAATGGAAGAGCAGTGTCTTAAAAATTATCCAAATAAACACGGATCACCCGCTCTATAATGGAGTATGAGTTGATAGCTTTAGACAAAGCCGGAGAAAAATTTGAATAACTCTGAAATGTCTTAAGCCATTGACACACATATACATACATTGCGATATTCAATTATTTATAACAAAAAATCTTGTCATATACGAAAAAGATATAATACCATTACACAACTATTCTCTAGTGGAATTATCACAATTGACTATGTAAAGTCAAGAGATAATATGTTGGATCCACTTTAAAAAAGCGCTAACTAGAGAGGTAGTCAAAGGATCATCAAATGGAATGAGACTATGGTCGAGGACAAATTATCATGGCAGAACTCTATGTAATGGCCCTTCCGGTTATTTCCACGTATACGTTTTCCTTGGACCGTTAGAGCTTGTTTGTAGCGGCCCCAAGTCACTTAAGGCTTGTCAGGACTGGTATTTTGATGTCGGGTCTATTTGTTTGATCGTATGATAAGTTTTGAAGATGAGTAAGTCGGCAAAAGTAATCGTAAGTTCCTTTAATAAATTTTCTGAACTTTGGGTAAAATGTCTCAGGGCTTTTCTCCCAATATATAAAGATTTAGAAGTCCTCCAAAATACCAAATCGAAGGTCTACGAGTCTAGTTTCCAACGCACAAAACCTCATGTCTAACTGATCTCGGAGTAAAAGGTTATGAATGTTTTACCGCGGACTGTCTGGCAGAAACCGGGTCGGGTCAAAATCGATTTAAAGCCTCAACTTCACGTTTTAAAATGCCATTTCAGTTCTGAAATAGTGAGAAAACATAATGGAGGATTCCAAGAGAGTTCTTGAGTATCAAAATCGTGCGTTGGTGAATTACGAGCCTAAGTTTGAGAATTTATTAACATCGCGTGTATTTGAAAATATTTTATTTGAAAGTTGAATTTGGTAAAAAGTTATATTATTATTACCTTTTTAAAATATTTTAAAGGTCTATGAAAAATATTTTTGTTACGATATAATTGTATATGTATTTATTTTATAAGGTTTTCATACATTGTAATATTTTAACGGAGATAGTAAATTTAGTTATGTTGATAATTATTATTATAATATAGTAGGTTTTATTTGAAATGATTTTCTATTAATTATGATATATTCAAAAAGTTATATTTATTTTACCACGAACCTACGCAATATCCGAGTGTGTACCTAATGGAATAAAATGAAGTGTGGTGGTGACACACCATCATTGCATGGAGGCATATGAAAGTGACAGCATGTGTTATTAGATGCTCTAATGTTGCCACCTACATTACTTACCTAACTAGTGATTATTATAAGTAGTATGTATTTAATTCATGCTGAATTTCTAATTCACAGAGGATCGAGATATATAATCTCAATTTGTCCTCTTCTAACATTCTATTAGTGAGTAAGATATTGTATGATATATGCTACAGCTAATTCCTCAAGTCACGTTGACAAGGAATTTTGTGGGAAAATATCTTGATAATTTATTCGCTCATCGAAAGGAAATCGATTATCTACGTCAAGTTATTCAAATCCCAAGTTCGAGTTTGATTTCGTGTTGGAGCTTTTTCGGAGAGGTTCAAGCTTGTCATCGGACGACAGGTAGGTTACGGTTTATTTTCCCTAGACTCCGCATATATAGGATAAAATTGTATTAATGGGCATTCTTGGGTTGGTTTATTAGGTTGGTACCACAGACCTTGACCGCTTTATTCATGTCCGCCTACTTTTGTTCCTTCGTTGCTTGTAGTATTTGCCGATATATTTTATTTACCCTTGTGGTCCTGTGAGGCCTTGTTGACTCTGGAACATAGAAGGTGGAATTTTGGGAATGTCCGCGTGTCACGACCCAATTTTCTCGGTCATGATGGCACCTACAACCCCCGGTAGGTGAACCAATCCCCGTAGCCTAGAACAGTTAGTAATGGCAACTATCTAGCAAATAAGGGAACAAGACGAATAAAATAGATAACAGGGATATAAATATATACATATGCGGAAACTAAACCAAACCCCAAGACCTGGTATCACAGTATAGAGCCCAAACTACTTACATGGAGTGCAAATAATCCAAAATAATATATACAGATGTCTCTGAATGGTAATAGAGTACATGAAGCAAAAGATAAACTAAAGCTAAGCTCCGATCGCCAAGAGCTCACCCTCAGTCTGAAGTAGTCCCCAACAGATCTCCAAGCACGAATCACAGCGACCTAACGGTTATGGCCCACGCTAGGATCTGCACCCAAAGATGCAGGGGGTAGGGGTGAGCACCAAATGCAAAGCATAAGGTACCCAGTAGGTATCATAGGCTGATTGGGCACATATAAGATAAAAGTGTAGTAATAGACAGAATAGAAGCAAGCATTCACAGAAATCAACGAGAGGTACACAGGAACTAGCCCAGAGGGAAAACAACAGAACTACATGTGAGGCTAGTAAGCAGAATATACACACCATAGGAACAGGTGAAAGTAAGAAACAACGCACCTAGGGTCCTTGCAACAACAGTGTATACAAAATAAGTTTACGAAATGGACGGTATACCGGTAACCTCAAGTGTAAGAAGAAGAGAGAAAGAGTAATAGTAGGCATGCTCAGAGACATGAATCAAAACTCAACTTAATCATACCAAATCTCATACCTTATCCATAAGGAGACAATTCGTAAGTAAATGGCAGAAGTCTACCACAGTCCCCGCGCCCCCATACAACCGGAACACAAACAAGTGAAAACAAACCCTCCGGCATCCCATACTACCAGAGCGTACAATCAACAAACAACAAACAAGGGTGGAGCCTCAAACAATGAATGATATGATGCATGAAGATCTCAAGTGAAATGGTATCTCTGTATTTACCTCCTCCGGCGCCGATCCGACCCAGCAGGTAGGTTCCATGGAAGGACACTGCCCGTATACCTCTACTCCACCGTATACCCCTCCTCCGGCACACGCAGCCTGTAGCCCCTGGCCCGGATGCCAAGGTCCATGGAGGTCCCAGACCCCATACTAAAACTCAGTATCAACACATGTCATCCGGAAACAAGTCCGGTATCAAGGTAGAGACCCAGTCTCGAATATGCATGCCCAGACCCTGTCCAGGACTAAAGTAGTAGGAAAATATCTCAAAAACCCCTCCAAGGGTGCCCGGGCATAACCGGGTCTAAACAGTAACAAGTCATCTCAGGTGCTCGGTCCGACCGAGGCTAAAATCATCTCAAGTAGCAAGAAAACTCAACTAGCACCCCGGCCCTTCGAGTCTAGCGTGAATCGTAAAACTGGTGATTTAAAACATAATTTTACTTTCTTTTACCAAGAATACTCACAAGTCAAATCAAACCATTTCCAAATTATTTCCATTAAAAATGGGCCCCCGGGGCCATGCAAGGTTTAGAAAATAGTGTCAGTAGGCCCGAAGCCAAAACCATAGTAAAACATGGATAAAACCTCTTTATATGCATGGAAATGGTATGATCACACACAATAGCTGCACAGCAGCTCACAATCAACCTATCGACCCTGCACAGGCCCACAGCTACTCAGCAAGCATAACCAGCCTAGAAGGATAATTCTATGCCCGGGACTCGCGAACATTCCCAAAATCCCACCTTCTATGTTCCAGAGTCAACAAGGCCTCACAGGACCACAAGGGTAAATAAAATATATCGGCAAATACTACAAGCAACGGAGGAACAAAAGTAGGCGAACATGAATAAAGCGGTCGAGGTCTGTGGTACCAACCTAATAAACCAACCCAAGGATGCCCATTAATACAATTTTATTCTATATATGCGGAGTCTAGGGAAAATAAACCGTAACCTACCTGTCATCCGATGACAAGCTTGAACCTCTCCGAAAAATCCCCAACACGAAATCAAACTCGAACTCGAGCTTGAATAACTTGACGTAGATAATTGATTTCTCTTTTCGGTGCTCAAATATAAGAGCAAAACAAGAACAATAATGCTTTCTCCACCAAATATCCCTTCATTAGTGCTTCAGGAGCTAATATACATATGTATATATATACAACACTCATGGCTAAAGATGATAATAAATTATTGGTTAGTAACCCACTTGCTAACAGAAAAGGCAGCGTTTTGGCATATACTAATGCCACCACTAAAGTAGGGTTATGGTGTCCACTCCCTCCACTTCCACGTGGAGGTAGAGGTGGCACCAAGATATTCATTCCCCAATACGTATATATTCGGGTATTGCATAAATTCGTGGTATAATAAATATAATTTTTGAATATACCATAATCATTAGAAAATTATTTCGAATAAAATCTACTATATTATAATAATAATTTTTAACATAACTAAATTTACTATCTCCGTTAAAATATTACTGTGTAAAAAAACTTTATAAAATAAATACATATACAATTATATCGTAACAAAACTATTTTTCATAAACCTTTAAAATATTTTAAAAAGGTAATAATAATATAATTTTCACCAAATTCAACTTTTAAATAAAATATTTTTAAATACACGCGTGATGCTAATAAAATTCTTAAGCTTAGGCTCGTAATTCATTATCGCACGATTTTGATATTCAAGAACTCTCTTGGAACCCTCCCTTATGTTTTCTCACGGTTTCGGAACTGAAATGGCATTTTAAAACGTGAAGTCGAGGCTTAAATAGAGTTTAACCCGACCCGGTTCGCGACCCGGTTCGTAACCCATTTTCTGCCAGACAGTCCGCGGTAAAACAGTCATAACTTTTTACTCCGAGATCAGTTGGACGTGAGGTTTTGTGCGTTAGAAACTAGACTCGTAGACTTTCGATTTGGTATTTTGGGGGACTTCTAACTCTTTATATATTGAGAGAAAATCCCCGAGACATTTTACCCAATGTTCAGAAAATTTATTAAAGAACTTACGATAACTTTTGCCGACTTGCTCGACTTCAAAACTTATAATGCGACCAAACAAATGGATCCGACACCGAAATACCGGTCCTGACGAGCCTTGAATGACTTGGGGCTTCTACAAACAAGCTCTAACGGTTCAAGGAAAATGTATACGTGGAAATAACCGGAAGGGTCATTACATCATCCACTACTAAAAAGGACTTTCGTCCTCGAAAGTCAAGGTCAAGGGGGTACCTGAAGGCTAAAATAGTTGCGGATACTGATCCCGCATATCCCTCTCGGTCTCCCAGGTAGCCTTCTCGACTGGACGGTGCCTCCACTGAACCTTAAACACCGGGATATCTCGAGACCTCAATCTCCTGACATCTCTGGACAAAATAGCTGTCGGCTCCTCAACAAAGGCTAAACCCTCATCCAACTGAACTGAATCCCACTGCAACACATGATACTCATCTGGGACATACCGACGCAACATCGAAACATGAAATACAAGATGTATAGCTGAAAACATCGGAGGCAAGGCTAGCTGATAGGCAACGCTACCAACCCTCTGAAGAATCTCAAATGACCCAATGTACCTGGGGCTAAGCTTGCCCCGCCTACCAAATCTCATCACGCCCTTCATGGGCGATACACGGAGAAACACCAAGTCACCGACACTAAACTCCAAGGCACGAAGCCTACGATCAGCATAACTCTTCTTCCTGCTCTGAGTTGCCCGAAGTCTGTCCTGAATCACTCGGACTAGGTCTAAGGAATCTCGAAGCAAATCTGTGCTCTGTGGCCCAGAACTAAGACCATCAAACCAACCTATCGGTGATCTGCAACGCCTGCCATACAAAGCCTCAAAAGGTGCCATGCCGATACTCGAATGGAAGCTGTTATTATAAGCAAACTCTGCCAAGGGAACAAACTAATCCCATGAACCTCCAAAGTCAAGAACACAGGCCCGAAGCATGTCCTCTAGAATCTGAATGGTCCTCTCGGACTGTCTATCTGTCTGAGGGTGGAAAGCGGTACTAAGATGAACCTCTGTACCCAAATCTCGCTGAATATCCCTCCAGAACTGAGATGTGAACTGAGTGCCACGGTCTAAAATAATAGAAGTTGGGACCCCGTGCAACCGAACAATCTCACGAAGGTAGATCTGAGCTAACCTCTCTGCGCCATAAGAAGTCTGAACCGGCAAGAAATGTGTTGACTTAGTCAGCCTATCAACAATCACCCATATGGAATCAAACCCATGAGAAGTACGAGGCAAACCAACAATGAAGTCTATAGTAATCCCTTCCCACTTCCACTCAGGAATGGGAAGTCGCTGCATCAAACCACCAGGTCTCATGTGCTCGAACTTAACCTGCTGACAGCTAGAGCACCGAGATACAAACTCCGCTATATCCCGCTTCATACCACTCCACCAGTAAAGCTGCCTCAAGTCTCTATACATCTTTGCTGTGCCAGGGTGAATGGAGTATCTAGTACAATGTGCCTCGTGAAGTATCAACTGAATCAAATCACTAATCCTCGAAACACAAAGGCGGCTATCAAACCTCAGAACCCCATCTGAATCTAGAGTAGCCCGACTGGTCTCACCCTGAACAACCCCATCACGAAGGTCATACAACTGCTGATCCTCAAACTGACAGCTCTTAATCTGATCAATCAAAGTAGAACGAACCTCAACGCTGGCGAGAACTCTGCTAGGATCCGACAAGTCAAGCCTAACCAAACGGTTAGCCAAGGACTGGATGTCCCATGCCAACGGTCGCTCTGAAACTGAAAGAGAAGCTAGGCTACCCATACTCACCGCCTTCCGGCTCAAGGCATCCGCTACCACGTTTGCCTTGCCCGGATGATACAGAATAGTGAAGTCATAGTCCTTCAGTAACTCGACCCATCTCATCTGTCTCGAGTTCAACTCCCGCTGACTCGTGATATACTGAAGACTACGGTGATCGGTGAAGATATCACAGTGAACTCCATATAAGTAATGCCTCCAGATCTTGAGCGCGAAAACTACCGCCGCCAACTCTAAGTCATGAGTGGGGTAGTTGCTCTCGTGAACCTTCAGCTGCCTCGACGCATATGCTATTACTCGACCCTGCTGCATCAACACACAACCAAGACCAACCCCAGAAGCATCACAGTACACGGAGAAGCTCTGACCCTCTACCAGCAAAGTCAAAACTGGAGCTGAAGTCAATAAGGCCTTAAGCCTCTGGAAGCTATCCTCACACTGATCCGACCACTGAAATGGGACATCCTTCCTAGTCAGCATAGTCAAGGGTGCTGCTATGGAAGAAAATCCCTCCACGAACCGTCTGTAGTAGCCTGCTAACCCAATAAAGTTGCGGACCTCAGTAGCAGTAGTAAGTCTAGGCCAATCACGAACTGCAGAAATCTTTCCCGAGTCAACCCTAATCCCATCCTTAGACACCACGTGCCCTAGGAATGCAACTGACTCAAGCCAAAACTCATACTTTGAGAACTTGGCATAAAGCCGATGATCTCTCAAAGCCTGGAGTATAACCCTCAAGTGCTGCTCATGCTCATCTCTACTACGCGAGTATACCAAGATGTCGTCTATAAAAACTATCACAAATGAGTCCAAATATGGGCCAAGAACCCTGTGCATCAAGTTCATAAAGGCTGCGAGGGCATTAGTCAACCCAAAAGACATCACCAGGAACTCATAATGGCCATAACGTGTCCTGAATGCTGTCTTAGGGATGTCCTCCGCCCTAATCCTCAACTGATGGTAGCCAGACCTCAAATCAATCTTTGAAAACACGACTGAACCCTGAAGCTGGTCAAACAAATCATCAATCCTCGGCATCAGATACCTATTCTTCACTGTCACCCTATTCAGCTGCCGATAATCAATACACATGCGCATCGACCCATCACTCTTCATCACGAAGAGAACAGGAGCACCCCACGGTGACACACTAGGTCTAATAAACCCCTTAGCTAACAGATCCTGGAGCTACTCCTTAAGCTCCCTCAACTCAGCAGGAGCCATACGGTAAGGAGAAATAGAAATGGGCCCGGTGCCCGGCTCTAACTCAATAGCAAAATCAATATCTCTCTCAGGTGGAAGGCCTGGCAGGTCAGTAGGAAACACATCGAGGAAGTCTCTAACCACATGAACGGATTCAGGAGAAGTAAGGTCAGCACTAACATCTCGGACATATGCTAGATAAGCCAAACACCCACGGGAAATCAACTTCCTAGCTCGAAGACAAGAGATGATCCCAGATGGTGCATGGCTAACAGAACCCTGCCACACAACCGGGGATACATCGGGCACAGCTATGGTAATGGTCTTGGCATAACAATCTAAAACCACACGGTGAGGGGATAACCAGTCCATGCCCAGTATCACATTAAAATCTAACATATCAAGAATCATCAAATCACCCCAAGTCTCTGAATCACCAACAGATAACATACAGGATCTCACAATCCGATCCACTACTAAAGAATCTCCTACTGGGGTCGAAACAGAAACAGGAACAGATAATTGCTCACTAGCCAACCCCAAGCAAGGCACAAAGTAGGCAGATACATATGAACAAGTGGATCCAGGATCAAATAAAGCCATAGCAGACTGATGGCACACAGAAATCGTACCTGTAATCACAGCATCTGAGGCCTCTGCCTCTGGTCTACTAGGGACCGCGTAAAACTGACGACGACCTCCACCTGCCCGACCGCCATCCCTACCACCTGCTCTACCACGTGGAGCACCACCTCTACCCTGACGACCACCCCCTTTAGTTGGGGGCTGAACTACTTGTAAAGGCTCGGCCAACTGAACTGTACCCTGCTGAGGGCAATCTCTAGCAAAATGATCGATCACACCACAAGTAAAACAAGCCCCTGGCGGCCTACTCGGTCGAGATGAACCAGCAGATCCCGCATAACCACCACGGCCTGATGCCCCAGAAACTGTACCCCTCGAAGATTGGCCGTCATAGCCCTGATGGCTGCTCTGACCCTGCTCGAACTGGATACTACCAAAAGTCTGAAGGGAAGCCTGGACCGGTCGGCTGGACTGACCCTGGTACTGCTGTGGCTGATAACTCCGACTCCACTGGTCAGGACCTCTACCGCCATATCTGGAACCACTGTAGACACCCTGATGCCGAGGCCTCTCATCTCTGGACCCCTGATCGTGTCGCTGTAAGTCCTCCACAGTGCGGGCATAGTCTACGATAGCCTGAAATGATCGACCACCGGCAACCAATATCTCAGCTGGCTGCCTGATCTCTGACCTCAAACCCCATACAAATCTGCGAATCCTATCTGCCTCGGTAGGAATGATCATAGCTCCGAATGGTGCTAGCTGATAAAAATGGGTCTCATACTCCGAGATAGTCGTAGACCCCTATACAAGGTGAGTAAACTGCTCCCTGTAACGCTCTCAATCACTCTGGGGTAGGAACTTGGACATAAAGGCCTCATAAAACTCAGACCAGGTCAAAGGAGGTGACGACGGTGATCTACAAGCAACCTGGGCCCTCCACCATAACTTCGCTGGGCCCTCCAACTGATAGGTAGTATAACCAACCCCGTGAGTCTCCTACAAACCCAAATGATGCAACATCTCCTCACAGGTAGTAATAAAGTCATGTGGATCCTGCCCAGAAGTACCAGCAAACCTCGGAGGTGCTAACCTCAAAAACCTACCCAACGCCTTCTGCTCTGACTCTGTCATAACTGGGCGAGGAGCAAGAGGCTGTGCAACAGATGGAACCGGAATGACCTCCGCACGGGGAGCCATAGTAGCCGGCTGCTCTCCTAAGCTCTGTGCACCCAGGGCTGCCCCCTGAGCGGATGTCTGCGCTACCTCGGAAGGCCGCTCTCCAATCATACCCAAAAGCTGTAATAGTAATTCCCAAATATCTGGAGACTGAGCTGCGGCTGGAGCTGGCACAGAAGTGGGCACTAGAGCTGGTACTGGAGCTGGCGCTGGAGCTGGCGCTGGAGCTGGAGGCTCATCTATGCGTGATGCCGATGATCTCGTACGAACCATCTGCGGAAGAATGAAGTAGAACAAATGAGATTTCCAGAAACTTCAAGGGTTGTACGTACGACACAGAAGCAATGAAAGAGTCGAATTTCCTAAAATGTCACTGTAGCCTCCCAAAGATTGAGTACGGACGTCTCCGCCTCGATCCGTAGGACTCTACTAGACATTGGCTCCTATACCGATGACACCGGTGAACCTAAAGCTCTGATACCAAGTTGTCACGACCCAATTTCTCGGTCATGATGGCACCTACAACCCCCGGTAGGTGAACCAATTCCCGTAGACTAGAACAGTTAGTAATGGGCTACTATCTAGCAAATAAGGGAATAAGACGAATAAAATAGATAACAGGGATATAAATATATACATATGCGGAAACTAAACCAAACCCCAAGACCTGATATCATAGTATAGAGCCCAAACTACTTACATGGAGTGCAAATAATCCAAAATAATATATACAGATGTCTCTGAATGGTAATAGAGTACATGAAGCAAAAGATAAACTAAAGCTAAGCTCCGATCGCCAAGAGCTCACCCTCAGTCTGAAGTAGTCCCCAATAGATCTCCAAGCACGAATCACAGCGATCTAACGGCGATGGCCCACGCTAGGATCTGCACCCAAAGATGCAGGGGGTTAGGGGTGAGCACCAAATGCGAAGCATAAGGTACCCAGTAGGTATCATAGGCCGACTGGGCACATATAAGATAAAAGTGTAGTAATAGACAGAATAGAAGCAAGCAATCACAGAAATCAACGAAAGGTACACAGGAACTAGCCCAGAGGGAAATCAACAGAACCACATGTGAGGCCAGTAAGCAGAATATACACACCATAGGAACAGGTGAAAGTAAGAAATAACGCACCTGGGGTCCTTGCAATAACAGTGTATACATAATAAGTTTACGAAATGGACGGTATACCGGTAACCTCAAGTGTAAGAAGAGGAAAAGGGTGATGATAGACATGCTCAGGGACATGAATCAAACTCAACTAATCATACCAATCTCATACTTATCCATAATAGAGGACAATTCTGTAAGTAAATACCAGAAGTCTACCTACAGTCCCCCGGCCGCCCATACAACCGAGGAACACAAACAAGTGAAAACAAACCCTCCGGCATCCCATACTATCGGAGCGTACAATCAACAAACAACAAACAAGGGTGGAGCCTCAAACAATGAATGATATGATGCATGAAGATCTCAAGTGAAATGGTATCTCTGTATGTACCTCCTCCGGCGCCGATCCGACCCAGCAGGTAGGTTCCATAGAAGGAAACTGTCCGTATACCTCTACTCCACCGTATACCCCTCCTCCGGCACACGCAGCCCGTAGCCCCTGGCCCGGATGGCAAGGTCCATGGAGGTCCCAGACCCCATACTAAAACTCAGTATCAACACATGTCGTCCGGAAGCAAGTCCGGTACCAAGGTAGAGACCCAGTCGCATGCCCAGACCCTGTCCAGGACTAAAGTAGTAGGAAAATATCTCAAAAACCCCTCCAAGGGTGCCCGGGCATAACCGGGTCTAAACAGTAACAAGTCATCTCAGGTGCTCGGTCCGACCGAGGCTAAAATCATCTCAAGTAACAAGAAAACTCAACTAGTACCCCGGCCCTGCCGAGTGTAGCGTGAATCGTAAAACTGGTGATTTAAAACATAATTTTACTTTCTTTTACCAAGAATACTCACAAGTCAAATCAAACCATTTCCAAATTATTTCCATTAAAATGGGCCCCCGGGGCCATGCAAGGTTTAGAAAATAGTGCCAGTAGGCCCGAAGCCAAAAACATAGTAAAACATGGATAAAACCTCTTTATATGCATGAAAATGGTATGATCACACACAATAGCTGCCCAGCAGCTCACAATCAACCTATCGACCCTGCACAGGCCCACAGCTACTCAGCAAGCATAACTGGCCTAGAAGGATAATTCTATGCCCGGGACTCGCGGACATTCCCAAAATCCCACCTTCTATGTTCCAGAGTCAACAAGGTCACACAGGACCACAAGGGTAAATAAAATATATCGGCAAATACTACAAACAACGGAGGAACAAAAGTAGGCGAACATGAATAAAGCGGTCGAGGTCTGTGGTACCAACCTAATAAAACAACCCAAGGATGCCCATTAATACAATTTTATTCTATATATGTGGAGTCTAGGGAAAATAAATCGTAACCTACCTGTCGTCCGATGACAAGCATGAACCTCTCCGAAAAATCTCCAACACGAAATCAAACTCGAACTCGGGCTTGAATAACTTGACGTAGATAATTGATTTCTCTTTTTGGTGCTCAAATATAAGAGCAAAACAAGAACAATAATGCTTTCTCCACCAAATATCCCTTCATTAGTGCTTCAGGAGCTAATATACATATGTATATATATATATAACACTCATGGCTAAAGATGATAATAAATTATTGGTTAGTAACCCACTTGCTAACAGAAAAGGCAGCGTTTTGGCATATACTAATGCCACCACTAAAGTAGGGTTATGGTGTCCACTCCCTCCACTTCCACGTGGAGGTAGAGGTGGCACCAAGATATTCATTCCCCAATACGTATTTATTCGGGTATTGCATAAATTCGTGGTATAATAAATATAATTTTTGAATATACCATAATGATTAGAAAATTATTTTGAATAAAACCTACTATATTATAATAATAATTTTTAACATAACTAAATTTACTATCTCCGTTAAAATATTATGGTGTATAAAAACTTTATAAAATAAATACATATACAATTATATCGTAACAAAACTATTTTTCATAAACCTTTAAAATATTTTAAAAAGGTAATAATAATATAATTTTCACCAAATTCAACTTTTAAATAAAATATTTTCAAATACACGCGCGATGCTAATAAAATTCTTAAGCTTAGGCTCGTAATTCATTATCGCACGATTTTGATACTCAAGAACTCTCTTGGAACCCTCCCTTATGTTTTCTCACTGTTTCAGAACTGAAATGGCATTTTAAAACGTGAAGTCGAGGCTTAAATCGAGTTTAACCCGACCCGGTTCACGACCCAGTTCGTAACCCATTTTCTGCCAGACAGTCCGCGGTAAAACAGTCATAACATTTTACTCCGAGATCAATTGGACGTGAGGTTTTGTGCGTTGGAAACTAGACTTGTAGACCTTCGATTTTGTATTTCAGGGGACTTCTAACTCTTTATATATTGAGAGAAAATCCCCGAGAGATTTTACCCAATGTTCAGAAAATTTATTAAAGAACTTACGATAACTTTTGCCGACTTGCTCGACTTCAAAACTTATAATGCGACCAAACAAATGGACCTGACACCGAAATACCGGTCCTGACGAGCCTTGAATGACTTGGGGCTGCTACAAACAAGCTCTAACGGTTCAAGGAAAATGTATACGTGGAAATAACCGGAAGGGTCATTACACCGCGAGTCCCGGGCATAGAATTATCCTTCTAGGCTGGTTATGCTTGCTGACTAGCTGTGGGCCTGTGCAGGGTCGATAGGTTGATTGTGAGATATTGAGCAGCTATTGTGTGTGATCATACCATTTCCATGCATATAAAGAGTTTTTACCCATGTTTTACTATGGTTTTGGCTTCGGGCCTACTGGCACTATTTTCTAACCTTGCATGGCCCCGGGGGCCTGTTTTTAATGGAAATGATTTGGAAATGGTTTGATTTAACTTGTGAATATTCCTGGGTAAAGGAAAATAAAATTATGTTTTAAAACACCAGTTTTACGATTAACGCTAGACTCGGCAGGGCCGGGGTGCTAGTTGAGTTTTCTTGTTACTTGAGATTCTTTTTAGCCTCGGTCGGACCGAGCACCTGAGATGAATTTCTACTTTTTAGACCCGGTTATGCCCGGGCACCCTTGGAGGGGTTTTTGAGATATTTTCCTACTACTTTAGTCCTGGACAGGGTCTGGGCATGCATATTCGAGACTGGGTCTCTATCTTGAACCCGGACTTGCTTCCGAAAGACATGTTTTGATACTGAGTTTTAGTATGGGGTCTGGGACCTCCATGGAACTTGTCATCCGGGCCTGGGGCTTCGGGCTGCGTGTGCCGGAGGAAGGGTATACGGCGGAGTAGAGGTATACGGGCAGTGTCCTTCCATAGAACCTACCTGCTGGGCCCGATAAGCACCGGAGGAGGTACATACAGAGATACCATTTCACTGGAGATCTTCATGCATCATATCATTCATTGTTTGAGGCTCCACCCTTGTTTGTTGATTGTACGCTCCGGTAGTATGGGATGCCGGAGGGTTTGTTTTCACTTTTTTGTGTTCCTCGGTTGTATGGGCGACCGGGGGACTGTAGGTTGACTCTTGCTATTTACTTACAGAATTGTTCCCTGTTACGGTTAAGTATGGAATTGGTTACTGCTAGACTGTTAGTTTCTGGATTTGAGATTGATATGATTGGTTGAGTTTGATTCATGTCTCTGAGCATGCCTATTATTACTCTTTCCCTCTTCTTACACTTGAGGTTACTGGTATACCGTCCATTTAATAAACTTATTATGTATACACTGTTATTGCAAGGACCCCAGGTGCGTTACTCCTTACTTTCACCTGTGCCTATGGTGTGTATATTCTGCTTACTGGCCTCACATGTGTTTCTGTTGATTTCCCTCTGGGCTAGTTCATGTGTACCTTTCGCTGATTTCTGTGACTGCTTGCTTCTATTCTGTCTGTTACTATGCTTTTATCTTATATGTGCCCAGTCGGCCTATGATACCTACTGGGTACCTTATGCTTCGCATTTGGTGCTCACCCTACCCCCCTGCATCTTTGGGTGCAGATCCTAGTGTGGGCCATCGCCGTTAGATCGCTGTGATTCGTGCTTGGAGATCTGTTGGGGACTACTTCAGACTGAGGGTGAGCTCTTGGAGATCGGAGCTTAGCTTTAGTTTATCTTTTGCTTCATGTACTCTATTACCATTCAGAGACATCTGTATATATTGTTTTGGATTATTTGCACTCCATGTATGTAGTTTGGCTCTATACTATGATACCAGGTCTTGGGGTTTGGTTTAGTTTCCGTATATGTATATATATATATATATATCCCTGTTATCTATTATTTTCGTCTTGTTCCCTTATTTGTTAGATAGTAGCCCATTACTAACTGTCCTGGGCTATGGGGATTGGTTCACCTACCGGGGGTTGTAGGTGCCATCATGACCAAGAAATCGGGTCGTGACACTCTACCTAGAAGACTGGAGATCCCAAGATATAGGTTTATGGAGATCAAATAAAGTCATTTATGATGATTCGACATTGTCAAAAATAACTTTTTGGTCCATTCATGTGATGAGAGAATGTTCAGTATCAAGGATAAAGCGTTAAGACTTTTTAATAATTTTTATGTTTGATACGAGATATATCAAATAGTGTATCTATGGGATGACACATTTAGGAATCACCTATGTAAGTGTGAAATGTAGGCCGCTTCAAGGAGAATTCTCTATGGCTAATTCTCTATGCACTTATGAACCAGGTTGTTTTCATGGCTGAAACGAATAAAACAATGAGAATCGATGATGGTTAAAGGGTTGATTGTGTGACATATTATTATCTAGATATACACTAAAGCTCGACGGTTCAAAGATATCAAATCTATTGATTGGCGGAGTATATCTGACATATATTCACTATGAAAAGTTCAAAGGAAAACCTACTTTTCTAGATGCTATTAATCCTTATTTATGAATCACACGGTTTTTATGCAATTTTTTTTATCATATAGTCATTTCTCATTTATGTGAGTGATTGTTGGGTTTTTAATAGGTGTGAATAGAAAATGAATAGGTGTTTTCGCAAAAAACACCAGCCACTTTGTAATGGTTGTAACCTTTCAGAGGTGTTGTGACTTTTCCTATAGGTTGTGACCTTTTTAACTGGTTGTGAATTTTTCTATATGTTGTGATTTTTCCTATAAGTTGTGACTTTTTTGATAAGTCACAATAAGTACTTATTCATACTATGTAACGACCGAGTCCGTCGTTATGGGTAGTCCAATCGTGCCAAGTTTTAGAGTTAGAAATCTCTGAATTTGGGAGTTTGAAATTTTGGGCTAGGCTAACCTAGCCTCGTCCAGTTTTGGAGCGAGGTAGAGTCTAGGGAAATTCAAGTAAGGATTGGTTTATGTGTATTGTTTCGAGTTAGTTCTCCGTGTATCCAAGACATAGAGGAGTCCGGAGGACTTTTCGAAATTGAATTTGGGTAAGTAGAACTCTCAGAATCGCGTTTGATGTGAAGGGGTTATTTCAGGTCATCAGGGAAAGCAAGTGTGTTGTAAAATGGCCAAAACTGGGAGATTTCCTGACATTCTATCCATGACGAGCATAACGGTCCTCCGTAGCGACCTCTGCTATAGCGGTGGTCAAGGCGGTCAACACCTACTTAAGACGGCTATAGCAAAAGTCGTCCGCTATAGCGGGACCGCTATAGCGGAGCGGGGACCACTATATCGGGCCGACTGGTTTTTAATGCAAAAACTTCCCCAAAATAGTTCAGTTTTCTACAATTCATTTTGGGAGAAGGTCTAGTCGATTCCAGGCATTTTTCTTCCTTTTTCCGTCAAAATTCTTCCCTAAGGTAAGGTTCTTATTCCCCAATCTTTGTAATACGTTTCCTATGTGGTAGAATTGCTAGGAGGGAATTTGGGGAAAGGTTGGAATAACCTAGAAATGGTAGAATATGGGTAAGAAAGGGGATTCCAAGCATGTATGTTCTTGGGTATTGATAAAAGTATATTTTTATGATCATAGGTTGGTTAATTCTCTGTTTTTACTCCTTAAAATGATAGAACTAGGAGAATTAATGGTGGAAAAGCCTGGGAAAAGGGTGGGATGAACATGGGTGGCCTGCGGTTTGGGGATTTGGTATAATCTGGGTAATGTGCAGGCCTTGTGTGTTAATTGTATGTACTGTGTGTTGTTTTTAGATCAAGAACGAGAGAGAAATCTGGAACACGGGAAAGCTCAGGTCGAATAGAGCTTGGATCATTTCGAGGTAGGTGATGGCTTATGATTTTGGTGAATGTTGTATATTCTTGTACTCATATCTAAGTGATTGTATGAATTACATTGCTTAGGGAAGTTGTGTAGGATGTCTAAGGTTCCTGTTTTATAGTCTGTGATTTGAACGGTATTTGCTTGTTGGTTTACAAGTTGTGTGTTCATGCATTTGACAGTGGATTATTGACATTCGGTTGGCTTGGGTATCACGCCTGGTATGAGTATAATAAATGGTTGGCACGGGTACCAAGCCTGCTTATTGAAATGTGTTATTGGTTTGGTGGTCCTTGAGAGGCCAGGGAAATTCTGGCTAACTGTTGTGTTGGTCTTGGTTTAGGCCGGGTTGTTCATTGACATTTGTGTTGGTCTTGGTTTAGGCCGGGTTGATTCAAGGTACATGTGTGTAGTCTAGAGGGGATCCCAGGGTAGGTCCGGGCTAGACGGAAAGGTATAGTTAATGGTATATGGTTATGGCTTAGAGTTAGGTGGTGGATTCATGCGGGAATAGGCTAAGTAGAGACTGGTAGTCTAAGTATGTATGTGGTTATTTATGCATGTTTTCCATACCTTATACTTGATATTGTTGTACTATTATACACTGTTTATTTGAAAATTGGCTGATGATCCTACCAGTACACAGTGGTAGTATACTAATACTGCACTTGCTTATCTTTTGGTGAGTACAAAAAATCTTCCAACGGCTGAGACGCGACCTCACCTTTAGCACCAACGATTCCTGACTTTCAAGGATGAGTTGCTTGATTCGAGCTACCTTGGGTTATCTTCAGAGTTTCAGTCCACTTGTTTCGAACATAAAAGCACTTCGTATTTTCTTTTTGGGTTGCATCCCCATATTCTAGATATTGGTGTTGATGTTTGGTACAACGACTTTCAGTTCCTAGGTGGGATTTTTTGCAAGTTAATGATTATGCTTTAGTTTTTGCTTATTTTGATTGCTAGTTCACTTTCTATTGCTGGTTTTAGGCTGTTAGTCTAGGCAAAGGGTTGAACTCTATTGGTTCGCTCATCCGGGTGTTGGGTGGGTGCCACTCATTATGGGTTGGGTCATGACAAAGATGGTATCAGAGCCTAGGTTCATTGATCTCGTCGTACCATACAGGTCTAGTAGAGTAGAGTCTTGCAGAATGGTATGGAGACATCCGTACTTTTCTTCGAGAGGCTATGGGCTTTAGGAAAATCCATCTCTTCCTTCTTTCCTTTGTGTTATAACTCGATTCTAATTGGTATCTGGTGATACAAATTGGTATCTAAGCTCATTCACTCTTCTATCCGCAGATAGTTACTACAAGGAATAATGGAGCAAGGCCAGCAGGCCTGGCAATTCATAGCGGAGGTAGGGGAAGAGGTAGGGGACGAGCTGGAGCCGCACCCGCCAGGGGTGGATCTCGAGATGCTGCTGCACGTGAGGTAACCCCTCCCCCACCTCAGGATCATATGGCTGAGGAAGTTGAAGAAGTGGTTGTAGAGGATGGAGGGGCTCTAGCGGAGGCGGCACCAGTTGGGGGTGCAGGCCTTCCTACTATGACACCGGAAGCTTCTAAGCAGGCGTGGGATATTCTGAGTGGGTTGGTTGGTGCTGGAGCTATACCCACAGCTTATGCAAATCAGGCCTTGGATACTCAGCCAGCGATTGCTACAACACCCCGGATGGACGCAGCTTCTGGCACAAATGATCTCTTCAGGACAATGTTCGTCCCAGTGATGACAGGGAATGAGCATGAGATGTTGACTAAGTTCCTTAAGCTGAAACCTCCGACGTTTCAGGGTACAGTCAAGGAGGATGCCTATGAGTTCATCCTGGATTGCCATGAGAGGTTACACAAGTTGGGTATTGTACATCAGCATGGAGTTGAGTTTGTCACTTTTTAGCTGCAGGGTCATGCCAAGCAGTAGTGGAGGTCTCATGTTGAGTGTCGATCTTCTATTCTACCTCCACTGACTTGGGAGCAGTTCCACGCATTGTTTCTAGAGAAGTGTATTCCCTGTACTTTGAGAGATCGGAAGAAGGATGAGTTTCTGAACTTGGAGCAGGGTAGCATGTCGATCACAGCTTATGAGTCTAAGTTCCACGCGTTGTCTCATTTTGCTACACAAATGTTGGGTTCTGAGGAGGAATGGGTCCAGTTGTTCATCAAGGGTCTAAATAGTGAACTGCAGGTACTGTCAGTGCATATAACTTCTTCAGGAAAGGGCTTTAATGATGTGATGGATTATGTGAAGAAGATTGAGGAATTCAGGCAAGCGGGGCAGGCTAAGGCTTTAGCCAAGAAGCCCCGAAATGAGGGAAACTATGGTGGTTCATACTCCAAGGGCCAGCATCAGCAGGCTTATCTGGCCCATCCTATTCAGTCAGCTCTGCTAGCTACTACAGGTGGTCGTCTTTAGCTCCTAGAGGCTAGGGAGCATCCTATACATCAGCTAGCAGACCTACTCTTGACCGTGGTTGCTTCCATTGTGGTGAGCTGGGCCACTTTAAGAGAGAGTGTCCACATAGGCAGACAGGTAATCAGGGTCACCAGTAGACTAGAGTAGTGGTTCCGGCAGGCAGAGGCGGTAATGTTAGGGGTCATCCATAGGGTGGGTGAGGTAATTTCAGAGAGGCCGGGGAGACTGAGGGAACGGCGGTGCAGGCAGGGGTGCGGTGCAGCCAGCCTGGGATATTGCCCAGATTGATGATTGGGCTCATTGCTATGCTTTTCCAGGGAGGACAGAGGCGGAAGCCTCAGATGCAGTGATCACAAGTACTATTCTTATCTGTGATAAAATTGCTTCGGTATTATTTGACCCAAGCTCTACATATTCTTAAGTGTCTATGAGTTTTGGTTGACTTTTGTGGCATTCTTGGGGCATGTAGTGTCAGAAAAAGGGGTGATGGTGGATCCCCAAAAAATTGAGGCAATCAAGAGTTGGGTTCGGCCTAGCTATATGACTGAGGTAAGGAGTTTTGTTGGGCTTGCGGGGTACTATCGGAGGTTTGTTATGAATTTTGCTTCTATTTCTACTCACCTGACCAGGCTGACCCAGAAGGAGGTACCGTTTGTGTGGTCCGACAAGTGCGAGAAGAGCTTCCAAAAGCTCAAGACACTTTTGACCACAACCCCCATATTGTCCTTTCCGATTGAAGGTAAAGACTTTGTTGTTTACTATGATGCTTCACATTATGGTTTGGGTGTTGTGTTGATTCAGGATAGGAATGTGATAGCCTATGCATCCAGGCAGTTGAAAGTGCATGAGAGGAATTACCCGACTCACGATTTAGAGTTGGCAGCGGTGGTTTTTGCATTGAAAATTTTGAGACACTACCTTTATAGTGTCAAGTGTGAGGTATTTACAGATCATCGCAGTCTGCAACATGTTTTCACTCAGAAGGATTTGAATCTGAGGCAGAGTAGGTGGATGGAGCTATTGAAGGATTATGATGTGACCATTCAGTACCATCCGGGTAAGGCTAATGTGGTGGCAGACGCGTTAATCCAGAAAACTGGTAGCATGGGTAGCTTGGCTTGTTTGCGGTGTCCAAATATCCACTAGCTAAGGAGATTTGAGCTTTGAAGGCCAAGTTCATACACTTGGGTGATTCAGATCAAGGTGGGTTATTGGCCAGCATTGAGGTCAAGGCCAACTTTATAGAGGACATAAAGGAAAAACAGTTTCAAGATCTAAAACTGGGTAAGTTGCGAGGTAAGGTAATATCCAGGGAGTCCAGAGATGTCATGTTAAACTCTGGTGGAGTGTTGCATTTAAGGGAGAGGATTTGTGTTCCTCGGGTTAATGATATAATTCAGAGAATCTTAGCGGAAGCCCATGGTTTGCGGTACTCAATTCATCTGGGTGTGACCAAAATGTACAGGAACTTGAGGCAGCGTTGTTGGTGGCCCGGGATAAAAAGGGACATAGTGGATTATGTGTCCAAATGTCAGAACTGCCAGCAGGTGAAGTATGAACATCAGAGACCTGGAGGGCTACTTCAGAGAATGTCAATTCTAGAGTGGAAGTGGGAAAGGATAGCCATGGATTTCGTGGTGGGTCTTCCCAAGACATTGGTGAAGCATGACTCAATTTGGGTCATTGTTGATAGGCTGACCAAGTCCGATCATTTCATTTCGGTCAGGTTAGATTACAATTTGCAGCAATTTCCTAAGATCTACGTGAAGGAGATTGTGAGACTACATGGGGTACCACTGTCTATCATTTCAGACAGGGGTACGCAATTTACTTCTAAGTTCTGGGGTGGGTTACATGAAGAGTTGGGTACACAACTCACTTTTAGCACAGCCTTCCATCCTCAGACTGATGGTCAGTCGGAAAGGACAATCCAGGTATTGGAGGACATGCTGAGAGCATGTGTGATGGACTTCGGGGGTCATTGGGACCAGTTTCTACCATTGTGCAAATTCTCGTATAATAATAACTACCACTCCAGTATTAACATGGCACCGTTCAAGGCACTGTATGGGAGGAACTGCATATCACCGGTTGGGTGGTTTGAGTAAGGCGATGTAAAGCCTCTGGGCATAGACTTAGTGAAGGAAGCACAGAAAAAGGTAAGGGGCATACAGACCAATTTGTTGGCTGCTCAAAGAAGGCAGAAGTAGTATGCAGACCGCAAGGTTCGGGACATGGATTTTTAGGCTGGTGAACAGGTATTGTTGAAGGTGTCACCAATGAAAGGGGTTATGTAGTTTGGTAAGAAGGGCAAGCTTAGCCCTCGGTTAATCGGTCTGTTTGAAGTTCTTAAAATTGTGGGGCCAGTGGCTTACAGGTTAGCACTGCCACCTAGTTTGTTGGGCGTCCATACGATATTCCATGTACCATGCTTAAGTTATACCATGGGGATTACATCATCAAGTGGGATGAGGTACTTTTCGATAAGGATCTTTTCATTATGAGGAGGAACCAGTTTTGATTCTTGCTCGGGGTGTCTGGAGGTTGAGGACAAAGGTGATTTATATGGTTAAGGTTTAGTGGAAGCATCGTCCGGTTGAGGAAGACACTTGGGAAACCGAGAAGTACATGCGGGACAAGTACCCTCAACTGTTCAAGAATTCAGGTACTACACTTTCCTCCTTTTGTTTTCATAATTTCGGGTTTGATCATTCGGGGATGAACAATGGGTAAATTGGTATCTGTTGTAATGACTGGGTCCATCGTTATGGGTAGTCCAATCGTGCCAACTTTTAGAGTTAGAAAACTCCGAATTTGGGTGTTTGAAATTATGGGCTAGGCTAGCCTCGGCCGATTTTGGAGTGAGGTAGAGTATAGGGAAATCTGGATAAGAATTAGTTTATATGTCTTGTTTCGAGATAGTTTTTCATGTACCCAAGACATAGAGAAGTTTGGGGGACTTTTCATAATCAAATTTGGGTAAGTAGAACTCCCCGAATCGAAGGAGTTATTTCGGGTCATCGAGGAAAGCAAGTGTGTTGTAAAATGGCCAAAACTGGGAGATTTCCAGACATTCTGTACGTGAAGAGCATAACGGTCCATCGTAGCGACCTTCGCTATAGTGGTAGAAAATATTGCTATAGCGGTGGTCAAGGCGGTCAACACCCACTTAAGACCGCTATAGCAGAGCGGGGACCGTTATAGTGGGTTGATGGGTTTTTACTGCAGAAACTTCTCGAAAATAGTTCAGTTTTCTACAATTCATTTTGGTAGAAGGGCTAGGCGATTTCAGGCGTTTTTCTTCCTTTTTCCGTCAAAATTCTTCCCTAAGGTAAGGTTCTTGTTCCCCAATCTTTGTAATACATTTCCTATGCGGTAGAATTGCTAGGAGGGAATTTGGGGAAAGGTTGGAATAACCTAGGAATGGTAGAATTCAGGGAAGAAGGGGATTCCAAGCATGTATGTTCTTGGGTATTGATAAAAGTATATTTTTATGATCATGTTTTCCATACCTTATACTTGATATTGTTGTACTGTTATACACTGTTTATTTGAAAACTGGCTGATGATCCTACCAGTACACAGTGATGGTGTACTGATACTGCACTTTCTTGTCTTTTGGTGAGTACAAAAAATCTTCCAGCGGCTGATATGCGACCTCACTTTTAGCGCCGATGATTCCTGACTTTCAAGGGTGAGCTGCTTGATTTGAGCTACCTTGGGTTATCTTCAGAGTTTCAGTCCACTTGTTTCGGACTTAAAACCACTTCGTATTTTCTTTTGGAGTTGCATCCCCGTATTCTAGATATTGGTGTTCATGTTTGGTACAACGACTTTCAGTTCCTAGTAGGAATTTTTCGCAGGTTAATGATTATGCTATAGTTTTTGCTTATTGTGATTGCTAGTTCACTTTCTATTGCTGGTTTTAGGCTGTTAGTCTAGGCAAAGGGTTGAACTCTATTGGTTGGCTCATCCAAAGGTTGGGTGGGTGCCACTCACGATGGGTTGGGTCGTGACCTTTTCATTGCTTATAAATTCAGAGAACTAGCCTCAGTTTTCTGCACTTTCTCTGTATATTTTTTCTTATAAACAAAAAATATAAAGTCATGTGTGATTTGTTACTATTCATTGAGTTCAACGAAGTCGTTGGCATTTGAGTTACCATTACTCTAGCGACAGGTATATCCATTTTATCCCTGGGAAGAAGTAATCCATAACCTCGGGTACAGTGAGGGGATTAAATTCTTTAAGGACACATAAGAAAATTATGGATTCGGATATTTTATTTAGAGTTTTTTGCTTTTCTATTTTTCATCGATTTTCTGATTTACTAATTTGAACACAGGATACCAACATAGAATCACCATCTAATTTTATTTTGGATTATAGGAACCTATTTTAAAAAGATTTTTTTGTTAAAAGGTTTATGATTCAAATGATTTCCTATAAAAGTTTGAGGCACTTTGAGAGATCCATAAAGACGGTTACTGATAAAGTTTTAAAAATTGAGGCTAAAATGAAACTTTGTTTAAAATTGAGGATTTGAAAATATTTTAAAGTTAAACTTATAAACCCTTATACTTAAGTCAATATTTGAAGTAAGTACAAATAGATCATAATTTAACATCAATTTAGCACATAATTATCTGAGTTAATTCAAATAATTAATTAACTTCATTTGGTTATTTTTGAAAAATGACTCTTATTCTTTGAAAATCTGTGTGTCTAAACATACTTATATGAATTTATACTTTAGATTAAATAATTAAATTCAACTTCAAAGTCATTTTAGTATGAGACTTTGCCTTCTTTCTTAACAACTTTGAAAGATATGACTCATTTTTAAGTCACTTATAAGTTTGAATTTGTAGACATTCACAATTTAACTGACATGAGTTTGTTTTGAATATTATGTACATAATGGGCCCAAAATAAAGGCTGAAATAGGCCTAATAGATTTTATGGAATTTGAATTTCTCTTTTGAAGAGTTTCTTAGTTCAGACATTGTAACATCAAAATTCTATTCTGAGATTCATTTTCTATTGTGAAATCTGAAAACGTAGTTAAAGACTTCACTTATTCAAATTTCCAAAAAGGTATATCCTTATGCTTCAGAACCCCATAGTAGCAACAATAAACGTTCTAAGCTATTAACATACTGATTTGAAAATACAATCAGAGGTATGAATGAGAAAATGCAATTGAAAAGTTAATTTTAACTAAACTGATAAGCTAAAATTCATTGGTGGGTTCAATTTTATTTAAAAAGACTTATTTGAAGCTCAAATCTATTTGCATTACTTGTAGCGCAGACTTACTTTACTACACGATTTTGAATTTAACACTAAATGATATTTATTTTTGTTGAAAAATCTAATGAACTAGAATAAAACTATATAGCAACGGATAATGTTCACTTTCTGTTGGGTTCATCTGGTCCAAATAAAATAAGATTTTTATGATCCAAAATTTCATTAAGTTGCGAGGACACACATCATTTTTCAGTAGGCGAACACTATTCATTATAAATTATTTTAATAAGAGAAATAGATAGTGTTATGATTTCCACATCGGATATAAAATGGGTAATTGGTCTCCTTATAAGGCTTGGACAATTCTCCTCCCTTTGAGCTAGCTTTTGGGGTTTGAGTTAGGCCAGGACCTAAGTTGTAATGACATGTTCTGTTGTTACAGAAAATATCTGCGATAAAGGTATATGAATCTCATTCATCATAGGGTTAGGATTAATTCCTTGGTATGTGAGTGCATTAGTTATGAATTAAAGTCATACAATGCCCCTAGCACAAAGTTAAGTTGAAAGTGCCCTCACCGATTTAGTTTCTGGCTAAGTTTAAACTAAGGTTAACTTCAAATGAGCATTCATCCTAGAATATAAAAAGTTATGAGTCCCAATACCCACTAAATTAAATATCCCTGAGTCTCCTTTCCAACTCCACCAACTGTTCATTAATCCACTTTCTGAGCAAAAAGTTATGACCATTTTACTTAAGACAATCCATGCTGAAAAGCTGAAGCAGCTGTAGCGGGTTCAGTTCGATATAGCGGGGCTGCTATGGCGGAAATTTTCCTACTATAGTGAGACAATGGTAGTTTATAAGCTTAATTTAATGGGTTTCAGTCCATAAACACTAAAATTTCATTCCTAAGCCCTAGCAAGGGCGATTTGCTCATGGTTTGGGTGGAAATCCTTTGTTGAGGTAAGATTTTTACTCACTTTTAACATTGATTAATTTGTTCTTCTTCTAGAATCATTAAAATGAACACACATTGCAATATCTTGAAAACTCTACTAGGCCAGAGCCTTCTCATTTTCTGAAGCCTTCGCTTGTTTTTGGTCTAACAATGATTACAAAACATACCAAAATTAGTTCAATGGCCTAAAATTACCAGGATTATACTCAAATTCTAATCCCCAGGCTGAACCATGATCATTCTACCCATCTCTGAGATTTCCCACCATTAATTCACCTAAAACAACCGTTTTACTGATACAATAAGCAAATAATGGTGTTTTAATCATGAATAAGTGATAAAAAAACATAACCCAAGAATTCTACAACCTAGAATCTCATTTTTCCATTGGATTCTACCATCCTAGGTCAATCCAAATCTTCCTCCAAGCCTAAGATTATAGTTTCTAAGGTCTGAGAATCGAAATACGGAAGTGGAAAATAAAATCCTTACATTTTCAATGGAGTTTGGTGAAAAATAAATGAAAATCACCTCCCTTCGCCTATGCCTTTTCCCAAAATATTCTTGAGAATTTTTTAACTTTTTTGAGGAAGTTTTTGCATTAAGTGTGACTAATTTTGCTATAGAGGTTCGTACACCGCTATAGCGGCGCCACCGTACACTACTAAAAAAAGCTAAAAAGAGACGGCCAAAAGGGACGCTGGCCATCGCTTTTTTGGCCAAAAGCGATGGAAAAGCGACGGTGTCACTTTCGTGGGGAAATGGCCCTTCGCTTTTCCAAAAGCGACGGACAACGTCGCTTTAAAAGCGACGGACTGCGTTGCCAAGTAAAAAGCGAAGAATTTTTTTAAAATTATTTATTCAGAAAACCGACGGACGCCGTCGCTTTGTTCTTGAACTTGAAGAACAAAGCGACCGACATCGTCTCTTTTCCTGGTAAAATTTTTCCAGGAAAGCGACGCTGTCCGTCGCTTTTTCTGGGTATTTTTTTTAAAATATTCCAGAAAAGCGAAGGACATCGTCACTTTTTCTGGGAATATTTTTTTAAAAATTCCAGAAAAGCGACGGACAAAAGAGACCCTGTCCGTCGCTTTTCTGCATTTTTTCCAGCTGCAAAAAACTGCATTTTCAATATGCACTACCTGCGATTTATAAAACTAATTCAAAACAGTCCAAATCAGCACTAATTGCTGCCACAACATTCATAATAAGATTTAATCATAACAAGAAACTAAATACAAAGTAATAATATCACTAAATACATAAAAGATCGACCAAAAGGACTTATAAATTATTCAATAACTTAAAAAAGTGTCAAAATATCAAAAACTATAGGGAAATGATAGCAAACATTAACCTAAACTAAGGTTCACAAAGACTAACCTAAACTACCAAGCTATTCAAGGTTCACAAACTAACATTAATGTAATAAACTAACACTTAACATAAAAAAGAACTTATATAATTCAAGTACCTAATTCAAGAACCTATATAATTCAAGTTTTAAAAAAGAACTTAAAGTTGAAAACTTCTTCACCCAAAACTAACAATTTAAACTAACAAAATTAACTTAAAAAAACTAAGATTCAAGAACCTAATTCAAGAAGTTAAAGTTGAAAACTAATTCAACATTCTAAAACAAAACCCTAATTCAAGAACCTATTTCAAATTCAAAGTTTCCAAATTCAAGTTAATAATCTAATTCAAGAACCTAATTCTAAATTCAAGTACCTAGCTAATTCAAGAACCTATATAATTCAAGTTCAAAAAATAACCTAAAGTTCAAAACTTCTTAACCAAAACTAACAATTTAAACTCACAAACTTAACTTTAAAAAGCTTAACTTAAAAAAACTAAGATTCAAGAATCTAATTCAAGAAGTTAAAGTTGAAAACTAATTCAACATTCTAAAACAAAACTCAAAACTAATTCAAGAACCTATTTCAAATTCAAAGTTCTCAAATTCAAGTTAATAATCTAATTCAAGAACGTAATTCCAAATTCAAGTACCTAGCTAATTCAAGAACCTATATAAGTCAAGTTAAAAAAAGAACCTAATGTTGAAAACTTCTTAACCCAAAACTAATAATTTAAACTAACAAACTTAACTTAAAATAGCTTAACTTAAAAAAACTAATATTCAAGAACCTAATTCATGTTAATAATCTAATTCAAGAACCTAATTCCAAATTCAAGTTCCAAATTCTAATGCCAAATTCAAGTACCTAATTCAAAGTTCCTCATTTTCTTAACAATAACACTTACATATAAATATTCACATAACTCACAAGACTAACCTAAACTAATTAAGGTTCACAAGTCTATCCTAAACTAACAAGCATTATTCAAAGTTCACAAAAAAGAACCTAAAGTTGAAAACTAATTCAAGAGTATAAAAACTAAACCCAAAACTAATTCAAAAACCTATTTCAAATTCAAAGTTCTCAAATTCAAGTTATAATCTAATTCAAGTTCCAAATCCTAATTCCAAATTCAAGAACTTAATTCCAAATTCTAATTCCAAATTCAAGTACCTAATTCAAAGTTCCTCATTTTCTTAACAATAAAACTTACATATAAATATTCACATAACTCACAAGACTAACCTACTAGTTAAAATTCACAAGACTATCCTAAACTAACAAGCATTATTCAAGGTTCACAAAAAAGAACCTAAAGTTGAAAACTAATTCAACAGTATAAAAACTAAACCCAATACTAATTCAAAAACCTATTTCAAATTCAAGTTATAATCTAATTCAAGAACCTAATTCCAAATTCAAGTATCTAATTCAAGAACCTAATTCCAAATTCAAGTATCTAATTCAAGAACCTAATTCCAAATTCAAGTTCCAAATCCTAATTTCAAATTCAAGTTCCAAATCCTAATTTCAAATTCAAGTTCCAAATTCAAGTACCTAATTCAAGTTCAAAAAAGAACCTAAAGTTGAAAACTAATTCATAACTCAAAACTAATAATTTAAACTAACAAACTTAACTTAAAAAAGATTAACTTAAGAAAACTAAGATTCAAGAACGTAATTCAAGTTAATAATCTAATTCAAGAACCTAACTCCAAATTCTAATTTCAAATTCAAGTACCTAATTCAAGTTCAAAAAAGAACCTAAAGTTGAAAATTAATTCTTAACTCAAAACTAACAATTTAAACTAACAAACTTAACTTAAAAAAGCTTAACTTAAAAAAACTAAGATTTAAGAACCTAATTTCAAATTCTAATTCCAAATTCAAGTTCCAAATTCAAGTACCTAATTCAAGTTCAAAAAAGAACCTAAAGTTGAAAACTAATTCTTAACTCAAAACTAACAATTTAAACTAACAAACTTAACTTTAAAAAGCTTAACTTAAAAAAACTAGGATTCAAGAACCTAATTTAAGTTAATAATCTAATTCAACAACCTAATTTCAAGCTCTAATTTCAAATCCTAATTCCAAATTTAAGTTCCAAATTCAAGTACCTAATTCAAGTTCAAAAAAGAACCTAAAGTTGAAAACTAATTATTAACTGAAAACTAACAATTTAAACTAACAAACTTAACTTAAAAAAGCTAAGATTCAAGAAACTAATTCAAGTTAATAATCTAATTCAAGAACCTAATTTCAAATTCCAATCCCAAATCCTAATTCCAAATTCAAGTATCTAATTCAAGTTCAAAAAAGAACCTAAAGTTGAAAACTAATTCTTAACTCAAAACTAACAATTTAAACTAACAAACTTAACTTTAAAAAGTTTAACTTAAAAAAACTAAGATTCAAGAACCTAATTCTAAATTCTAATTCCAAATCCTAATTCCAAATTCAAGTACCTAATTCAAGTTCAAAAAAGAACCTAAAGTTGAAAACTAATTCTTAACTCAAAACTAATAATTTAAACTAACAAACTTAACTTAAAAAAGCTTAACTTAAAAAAACTAAGATTCAAGAACCTAATTCTAAATTCTAATTCCAAATCCTAATTCCAAATTCAAGTTCCAAATTCAAGTACCTAATTCAAGTTCAAAAAAGAAACTAAAGTTGAAAACTAATTCTTAACTCAAAACTAACAATTTAAACTAACAAACTTAACTTAAAAAAGATTAACTTAAAAAAACTAAGATTCAAGATCCTAATTCAAAAACCTAATTCTAAATTCTAATTCCAAATCCTAATTCCAAATTCAAGTACCTAATTCAAGTTCAAAAAAGAACTTAAAGTTGAAAACTAATTCTTAACTCAAAACTAACAATTTAAACTAACAAACTTAACTTAAAAAAGCTTAACTTAAAAAAATTAAAACCTAATTCAAGACCCTAATTCTAAATTCTAATTCCAAATCCTAATTCCAAATTCAAGTTCCAAATTCAAGTACCTAATTCAAGTTAAAAAAAGAACCTAAAGTTGAAAACTAATTCTTAACACAAAACTAACAATTTAAACTAACAAACTTAACTTAAAAAAACTAAGATTCAAGAACCTAATTCTAAATTCTAATTCCAAATCCTAATTCCTAATTCCAAATTCAAGTACCTAATTCAAGTTCAAAAAAGAACCTAAAGTTGAAAACTAATTCTTAACTCAAAACTAACAATTTAAACTAACAAACTTAACTTAAAAAAGCTTAACTTAAAAAAACTAAGATTCGAGAACCTGATTCAAAAAGTTAAAGTTGAAAACTAATGCAAGATTCTAAAACAAAACCCAAAACTAATTCAAGAATCTATTTCAAATTTAAAGTTCCCGAATTCAAGTTAATAATCTAATTCAAGAACCTAATTCCAAATTCAAGAACCTGGCTAATTCAAGAACCTATATAATTCAAGTTCAAAAAAGAACCTAAACTAAGGTTCACAAGCTAATAGCAAATATTACCTAAACTAAGGTTCACGAACTAATAGCAAGCCTAAACTAAGGTTCACAAACTAATAGCAAGCCTAAACTAAGGTTCACAAGCTAATAGAAAGCATTACCTAAACTAAGGTTCACAAACTAATAGCAAGCATTACCTAAACTAATGTTCACAAACTAATAGCAATCCTAAACTAAGGTTCACAAACTAATAACAAGTCTAAACTAAGGTTCACAAACTAATAGCAAGTCTAAACTAAGGTTCACAAACTAATAGCAAGCCTAAACAAATTAAAGTTCATAAATTAAGAATATAATCTAAAAAATGAATTTTTCACTATCAATTTTTTCATATATCAATTTACACAAACAATTTTTCAAACTAATCTAGAATTCAACAATTACAACAACAACATATACACCCTAGTCTAGAATTCAACAACAACAACATACCATAGTCTAAAATTCACTATCCATTTTTCAAAATAAAAATACCCAAATTAAACCCTAACTTTCAAATAAACAAAACAACTAACCTCAAAATTGGAGGAGGTTAGAGGGAGGAGGCTGACAGTGGAAGGAGCGGCGGAGCAGTGACGGAGAAGAGGAGAGGAGGAGAGAAAAGAGAAAGAGAGAAATGAGGGAAAGAGACCCCGTCAGGTCTCTGTATAATTAATGAAGCGACGGACAGCGTCGCTTTTGTCCGTCGCTTTTCTATTTTTTTTAATATAAATTAAATTTTAAAGAAAGCGACGGACAGTGTCTCCTTATTTAAAATTATTTTTTAATTTTTTTAATATATGCGACGCTGTCCGTCGCTTATAATAAAAAATAAAAAATAATTATTTGTAAATAATTTTGGCACAAAAATCTGCCAAAAAAAGCGACGGAAAAAGAGACGCTGTCCGTCGCTTTTGTAAAAAAATAATTATAAATTAAAAAAAAAAGTGATGGACAACGTCGCTTTTCAAGAGCGATGCTTTCCGTCGCTTTCCTATCCGTCCCTTTTTGAGCTGTTTTTAGTAGTGGTAGTGGACTCGACCACTATGGCAGTTCTGACTGACTTTGACTTCTGCTATAGCGGTCATTGTTGTAGCATGGTGTCAACCACTATGGAAGTTGACATGGGATAGAAACTCAGAAAATTCCCCAAAAGTGTCCATTTTACAACACACTTCAAATCCTGATGTTCCGAGATAACCCTTTCACGTCAACTTTGATACCGAGAGTTCTACTCACCCGAATTTACTTCTGAAAAGTCCCCCAGACTCCTTAATATCTTAGCTAATAGAAAAACTTACTCAACATAAGATATATTACCCAATCCTCACCTGGATTTCCCTAGACCATACCTCGCTCAGAGTCCGTCCGAGAGTAGCCTACCCCAAATTTCCCGACTCCCAAACCTAGAAGTTTTCTAACCTAAAATTTTGCACGAATGGTTTACCCATAATGACAGAATGACAGAACCAGTCGTTACAACAGATACCAATCTACCCATCGTTCATCCTTGAATGATTAAACCTAAAAAAGATGATTTAAAAAAGAGAAAGTGTAGTACTTGAATCCTCAAACAAGTGAGGGTAATTGTCCCACGTGTCCTTCTTGGTTTTCCAAGTGGCTTTTTCGACCGGATGATGTTTCCATTGAACTTTTACTGACCTGATTTCCTTTGTCCTCAATTTTTGAACATCCCGATCAAGAATAGCAATCAGCTCCTCCTTATACTGAAGATCCTTGTCTAGCAAGATCGAATTCCACTTGATGATGTACTCCCCATGTCACGACCCAATTTCTCGGTCATGATGGCACCTACAACCCCCCAGTAGGCGAACCAATCCATGTAGCCCAAGATAGTTAGTAATGGGCTACTATCTAACAAATAAGTGGAAGAACAGTTTAATAAGCAAAATTAAGGGAGCAAGATGAAGAGAATAGATAACAGGAATATATATATATACATATGCGTAAACTAAACCAAACCCCAAGACCTGGTATCATAGTATAGAGCCAGAACTACATATAAGGAGTACAAACGATCCAAAACAACATATACAGATGTCTCCGAATGTTAATAGAGTATATAAAGCAAAAGATAAACTAAAGCTAAGCTCTGGTTGCCAAGAGCTCACTCTCAGTCTGAAGTAGTCCCTAAAATATCTCCAAGCACAAATCACAACAATCTAGCGGCGATTTCCCATGCTAGGATCTGCACCAAAATATGCAGGGGGTAGGGTGAGCACCAAATGTGAAGCATAAGGTACCCAGTAGGTATCATAGGCCGACTGGGCACATATAAGATAAAAGCGTAGTAACAGATAGAATAGAAGTAAGTAGTCACAGAAATCAACAAAAGGTACACAGGAACTAGCCCAGAGGGAAGTCAACAGAACCACATGTGAGGCCAGCAAGAAGAATATATACACCATAGGCACAGGTGAAAGTAAGAAACAACGCACCTGGGGTCCTTGCAATAACAGTATATACATAATAAGTTTACGAAATGGATGGTATACCGGTAACCTCAAGTGTAAGAGAAAGAGGGAAAGAGTAATGATAGGCATGCTCGGAGACAGGAATCAAACCCAACTAATCATATCAATCTCAAATCCAGAAACTAATAGCCTAGAAGTAACCAATTTCATACTTAACCATAACAGGGATCAATTCTGTAAGTAAATAGCAAGAGTCTATCTACAGTCCCCAGGCCGCCCATACAATCGAGGAACACAAATAAGTGAAAACAAACCCTCCAGCATCCCATACTACCAGAGAGTACAATCAACAAATAGCAACCAAGGGTGGAGCCTCAAACAATGAATGAAGTGATGCATAAAGATCTCAAGTGAAATGGTATCTCTGTATGTACCTCTTCCGGTGCCGATCGGGCCCAGCAGGTAGGTTCCATGGAAGGACACTTCCCGAATATCTCTACTCTGCCGTATACCCTACCTCCAGCACACGTAGCCCGACCCCCAGGCCCAGATGGCAAGGTCCATGGAGGACTCAGACCCCATACTAAAACTCAGTATCAAGACATGTCATCCGAAAGCAAGTCCGGGTTCAAGATAGAGACACAGTCTTGAATATGCATGCCAAGACCCTGTCCAGGGCTAAAGTAGTAGAAAATGCCTCAAAAACTCCTCCAAGGGTGCCCGGGCGTAATTGAGTCTAAACAGTAGAAAGTCATCTCAGGTGCTCGGTCCGACCGAGGCTAAAATCCATCCCAATTTAATAAGAAACTCAACTAGCACCCCGGCCCTGCTGAGTCTAGCATTAATAGTAATACTGGAGATAGAAATCAGAATTTTATCTTCTTTTACCCCAAAAATATTCACAAGTTAAATCAAACCATTTCCAATTCATTTCCATAAAAAAGGGGCCCCCGGGGCCATGCAAGGCTTAGAAAACAATTTTCGTAGGCCCGAAGCCAAAACCATAGTAAAACATGAATAAAGCCTTTTTTATATGCATGGAAATGAATGATCAACACAAATAGCCTCCCATCAGCTCACAATCAACTTATCGGCCCTGCACAGGCCCACAGCTACTCAGCAAGCATAACCAGCCTAGAAGGATAATTCTATGCCTGGGACTCGCAGACATTCCCAATATCCCACCTTCTATTTTCCAAAGTCAACAAGGCCTCATAGGACCACAAGGGTAAATAAAACGTATCGGCAAGTACTACTAGCATCGGAGGAACAAAAGTAGGCGGACATGAATAAAGTGGTCAAGGTCTGTGGTACCAATTTAATAAACCCAACCCAAGGATGCCCATTAATACAATTTTATCCTATATATGCAAAGTCTAGGGAAAATAAACCGTAACCTACTTGTCGTCCGACGACAAGCTGCTAGGACGACGATGTCCAAGCTCGAACCTCTCTGAGAAGCTCTGAAACACAAAAATACCTTCCAACGAATATCTGAATGCCCGTAGTTCATTCACGGAAATTGTTCCTTACTTCCTAAGCTTCGCAAACACTATATATACGCAGATTATACTCACCTATAAACAGTTCATAATTAAGTTTAAATCGACAGATTTCCCAAAAGGATCATAACTTGACGAAATATCTGTAGAACTTCATTAAAACGATCATAAAAGAGCCCCGAGATGGTTACCTTAGAAAACCAAGTGTAAAGCTTGGAGAACCACCAAGAAATACCAAGTACTAAATTCTGAAACCAGCTCCAAACGTTGCTTATCGAAGGGGAAAATGATTGCCACGCGTAGAGATCGCATTTCTAGGCATGGGGGCAAACTTTAGCGATAAAAATCACCAAAAACGCACCTTGATCACTCAAGAACTCTCTTGGAACCCTCCCTTATGTTTTCTCTCTGTTTCAGAACTATTTTGGAGTTTTAAAACGTGAATTTGAGGCTTTAAATCGATTTTGACGCGACTCGGTTCGCGACCCGATTTCTGCCCAGACAATCCGTGGTAAACCAGTCTTAACTTTTTACTCCAAGATTGGGTTGATGTGAGGTTTTATTTGTTGGAAACTAGACTCGTAGAACTTCGATTTGGTAGGTCGGGAGACTTCTAACTCTTTATATATTGAGAGAAAAGCTCTGAGACATTTGACCCAAAGTTCAGAAAATTTATTAAAGAAACTTACGATAACTTTTGCCGACTTGCTTGACTTCAAAACTTATCATACGACCATAAAGACCAAACAAACGGCCCGGGAACCAAACTACCGTTCCCGACAAGCCTTAAATGACTTGGGGCTGCTACAGGCAAGCTCTGACGGTACAAGAAAGGCAAAAATGCGTAAATGACCGGAAGGGTCATTACATCATCCACTAGTAAAAAGGACTTTCGTCCTCGAAAGTCAAGGACAAGGAAGTACCTGAAGGCTCAAACAACTGCGGGTACTGGGCCCGCATATCTCTTTCAATCTCCAACGTAGCCTCCTAAACTGGACGATTTCTCCACTGAACTTTATCAACCAAAATCTCCCTAGATCTCAATTTCCTGACATCTTTGGCCAAAATAGCTACCGGATCATCAACAAAGGCTAAACTCTCATACAGCTAAACCGTCTCCCACTGCAACACATGAGACTCATCTAGAACATACCGGCGCAACATCGACACATGGAAAACCAGGTGCATAGCTGAAAACATCGGAGGCAAAGCTAACTGATAGGCAACACTACTAACCCTCTGGAGAATCTCAAACGGCCCAATGTACCTGGGGCTAAGCTTGCCCCTCCTACCAAATCTCATTACGCCCTTCATGGGCGATACATGGAGAAACATCAAGTCACCAACACTAAACTCCAAGGCACGAAGTCTACGATCAGCATAACTCTTCTGCCTGCTCTGAGCTGCCCGAAGTCTATCCTGAATCACTCGGACTCGGTTTAAGGAATCTCAAAGCAAATCTATACTTTGTGGCCTAGATTCAAAACCATCAAACCAACCAACCGGTGATCTGCAACGACTATAATACAAAGCCTCGAAAGGTGCCATGTCAATACTCGAATGAAAACTATTATTATAAGCAAACTCTGCCAAAGGCACAAACTGATCCCAAGAACCTCCAACGTCAAGAACACATGCCCGAAGCATGTCCTCCAGGACCTGAATGGTCCTCTCGGGCTGGCCATCTGTCTGAGGGTGGAAAGCAATACTAAGCTAAACCTTTGTACCCAAATCTCACTGAATAGCCCTTCAGAACTGAGATGTGAACTGAGTTCCACAGTCTGAAATGATAGAAGCTGGGACCCCATGCAACTGAACAATCTCGCGAAGGTATATCTGAGCTAACCTCTCTGCACCATAAGAAGTCTGAACCGGCAATAAATGTGCTGACTTAGTCAGCCTATCAACAACCACCCATATGGAATCAAACCCACGAGAAGTACAAGGCAAACCAACAACAAAGTCCATAGTAATCCCTTCCCACTTCCATTCAGGAATGGGAAGTCATTCCATCAAACCACTAGGTCTCATGTGCTCGAACTTCACCTACTGACAGTTCAAGCACTAAGACACAAACTTAGCTATATCCCGCTTCATACCACTACACTAGTAAGGTTGTCTTAAGTCTCTATACATCTTTGCTGCGCCAGGATGAATTGAGTATCTAGAATAATGTGCCTCACAAAGTATCAAATGAATCAGATCCTCAACTCTCGGAACACAAAGGCGACTATCAAACCACAGAACCCCACCTGAATCTAGAGTATCCCGACTGGCCTCACCCTGAACAACCTGATCACGAAGGTCACACAACCGCTGATCCTCAAACTGATGGCTCTGAATCTGATCAATCAAAGTAAAACAAACCTCGACACTGGCGAGAACTCTGCTAAGATCCAACAAGTCAAGCCTAATCAAACGGTTAGCCAAGGACTGGATGTCCAAGGCCAAGGGTCGCTCTGAAACTGAAAGAGAAGCTAGGATACCTATACTCACTGACTTCTGGCTCAAGGCATCCACTACCACGTTTGCCTTGCCCGGATGATAGAGAATAGTAAAGTCATAGTCCTTCAGTAGCTCGACCGATCTCCTCTGCCTCGAGTTCAGCTCTCACTGACTCATGATATACTGAAGACTACGGTGATTAGTGAAGATCTCACAGTGAACTCCATATAGGTAATGCCTCCAGATCTTAAGCGCAAAGACTACTGCTGCTAACTCCAAGTCATTGGTGGGGTAGTTGCGCTCGTGAACCTTCAACTGTCTCGATGCATATGCTATCACTCGACCCTACTACGTTAATACATAACCAAGACCAATCCCGAAAGCATCATAATACACAGAGAAGCTCTGACCCTCAATCGACAAAGTCAAAACTGGAGCTGAAGTCAATAAGGCCTTAATCCTCTGAAAGTTATCCTCGCACTGATCCGACCACTGAAATGCGACATCCTTCCTGGTCAGCATAGTCAAGGGTGCTGCTATGGAAGAAAATCCCTGAACGAACTATCTGTAGTAACCTGCTAACCCAATAAAGCTGCGGACCTCAGTAGCAGTAGTAGGTCTGGGCCAATCACAAACTGCTGAAATCTTTCCCAGATCAACCCTAATCCCATCCTTAGACACCACGTGCCCTAGTAATGCAACTGAATCAAGCCAAAACTCGCACTTTTAGAACTTGGTATAAAGCCGGTGATCTCTCAAAGTCTGGAGTATAACCCTCAAGTGCTGCTCATGTTCATCTCTACTACGCGAGTATACCAAGATGTCATCTATAAAAACTATCACAAATGAGTCCAAATACGGGCCAAGAATCCTGTGCATCAAGTTCATAAAGGTTGCGGGGGCATTAGTCAACCCAAAAGACATTACCAGGAACTCATAATGGCCATAACATGTCCTGAATGTTATCTTAGGGATGTCCTCAACCCTAATCCTCGACTGATAGTAGCCGGACCTCAAATTAATCATCTAAAACATGGCTGAACCCTAAAGCTGATCAAACAAGTCATCAATCCTCGGCATCGGATACCTATTCTTCACTGTCACCCTATTCAGCTGCCGATAATCAATACACATCCGCATCGACCCCTACTTCTTCTTCACGAAGAGAACAGGAGCACCCCCGGCAACACACTCGATCTAATAAACCCCTTAGCTAACAGATCCTAGAGATGTTCCTTAAGCTCCCTCAACTCAGCCGGAGCCATATGGTAAGGAGAAATAGAAATGGGCCTGGTGCCCGGCTCTAACTCAATAGAAAAATCTATATCTCTCTCAAGTGGAAGGCTTGGCAGGTGGGTAGGAAACACATCGAGGAAGTCTCTAACCACAGGAACAGACTCAGTAGACGTAGGGTCAGCACTAGCATCTCAGATATATGCTAGATAAGCTAAACACCCACGGGAAATCAACTTTCTATCTCGAAGACAAGAGATGATCCCAGATGGTGCGCGGCCAACAGAACCCTGCCACACGATCGGGGATACACCGGGCACGGCTATGGTAATGGTCTTGTCATAACAATCCAAAACCACACGATGAGGGGATAACCAGTCCATACCCAGTATCACATCAAAATCTAGCATATCAAGGATCATCAAATCACCCCAAGTCTCCAAATCACCAACAGATATCAGACAGGATCTCACAATCTGATCCACTACTAAAGAATCTCCTACTGGGGTCGAAACAGAAACAGGAACAAATAATGGCTCACTAGCCAACCCCAAACAAGGCACAAAGTAGGCAGATACATATGAACAAGTGGATCCAGGATCAAATAAAGCCATAGCAGACTGATGGCACACAGAAATCGTACCTGTAATCACAGCATCTGAGGCCTCTGCCTCTGGTCTCCTAGGGACCGCGTAAAACTGACGACGACCTCCACATGCCCGACCGCCATCCCTACCACCTGCTCTGCCGCATAGAGCACCACCTCTACCCTGACGACCACCCCCTCTAGCCGGAGGCTGAACTGCTCATAAAGGCTCGGCCAACTGAACTGTACCCTGCTGGGGGTAATCTATAGCAAAATGACCCATCGCACCACAAGTAAAACAAGCCCCTGACGGCCTACTCAGTCGAGATGAACCAGTAGATCTTGTATGGCCACCACGGGCTGATTCCCCAAAAGTTGTACCCCTCAAAGACTGACTATTATATCCCTGATGGCTGCTCTGACCCTACTCGAACTGGGTACTACCAAAAGTCTGAAGGAAAGCCTGAACCGGTTGGCTTGACTGACCCTGGTGCTACTGTGGCTGATAACCCCGGCCCGACTGGCCTGAACCTCTACCACCATATCTGAAACCACTGTAGCCACCCTGATGTCGAGGCCTCTTATCTCTGGACCCCTAATCATGTCGCTGTAAGTCCTCCACAGTACGGGTATAGTCTGTGATAGCCTGAAATGACCGACCACCGGCAACCAATATCTCAGTTGGCTACCTAATCTCTGGCCTCAAACCTCATACAAATTTGCGAATCCTATCTGCCTAGGTAGAAATAATCATAGCTCCAAACGGTGCTATCTGATGAAAATGGGTCTCATACTCTGAGAAAGTCGTAGACTCCTACATAAGGTGAGTAAACTGCTCCCTGCATCGCTCACGATCACTCTGAAGTAAGAACTTGGCCATAAAGGCCTCATAAAACTCAGACCAGGTCAAAGAAGGTGACGATGGTGGTCTACAAGCAACTTGGGCCCTCCACCATAACTTCGCTGGGCTCTCCAACTGATAGGTAGTATATCAACCCCGTGAGTCTCCAACAAACCCAAATGATGCAACATCTCCTCACAGGTAGTAATAAAGTCATGTGGGTCATGTCCAGAAGTACCAGCAAACCTTAGAGGTGCTAATCTCAAAAACCTACCCAACGTCTTCTGCTCTGACTCTATTATAGTTGAGCGAGGAGCAAGAGGTTATGCAACTGATGGAACTGGAATGACCTCCACACGGGGAGCCACAGTAGCAGGTTGTGCTCCTGAACTCTGTGCACCCAGGGCTGCCCCTTGAGCGGATATCTGTACTACCTTAGAAGGCTGCTCTCCAATCATACCCAAAAGCTGTAATAGTAAACCCCGAATGGCTGAAGACTGAGCTGGGGCTGAGGCTGGCACAAAAGTAGGTGATGGAGCTGGTACTGGAGCTGGTGCTACCTGGGTTGCTCCCTGATCCACATGCTGCTCGGGCTCTATCTCAACTCTAGCGGCTCTAGCAGGTTCCACTGCTCGAGGGCATCCCTGACCACTAGCTAGAGTCGGAGGCTCACCTCCGCCTGACGCCGACGCTCTCGTACTGACCATCTGCGGAAGAATGAAGTAGAACAAATGAGATTTCAAGATATTTCAAGGGTACTACGCATGATACAGAAGCAATGAAGGGGTCGTATTTTGTAATATGTCACTGTAGCCTCCCGAAGATTAAGTACGGACGTCTCTGCCCTGATCTACAGGACTTTACTAGACATTGGATCCTATACTGATGACACCGGTGAACCTAGAGCTCTGATACCAAGCTGTCACGACCCGATTTCTTGGTTATGATGGCACCTACAATCCTCCAGTAGGCGAACCAATCCCCATAACCTAGGATAGTTAGTAATGGGCTACTATCTAACAAATAAGCGGAAGAATAGTTTAATAAGAAAAAGTGAGGGAACAAGATGAAGAGAAAAGATAAAAGGAATATATATATACATATGCGAAAACTAAACCAAACCACAAGACCTGGTATCATAGTATAGAGACAGAACTACATATAAGGAGTACAAACGATCAAAAATAACATATACAGATGTCTCCGAATGGTAATAAAGTACATAAAGCAAAAGATAAACTAAAGCTAAGCTCTGGTTGCCAAGAGCTCACCCTCAGTCTGAAGTAGTCCCTAAAATATCTCCAAGCACAAATCACAATGATCTAGCGGCGATGGCCCATGCTAGGATTTGCACCAAAAGATGCAGGGGGTAGGGTGAGCACCAAATACGAAGCATAAGGTACTCAGTAGGTATCATAGGCTGACTGGGCACATATAAGATAAAAGCATAGTAACAGACAGAATAGAAGCAAGTAGTCACAGAAATCAACAAAAGGTACACAGGAACTAGCCCAGAGGGAATTCAACAGAACCACATGTGAGGCCAGCAAGAAGAATATATACACCATAGGCACAGGTGAAAGTAATAAACAACGCACCTGGGGTCCTTGCAATAATAGTATATGCATAATAAGTTTACAAAATGGACGGTATACCAGTAACCTCAAGTATAAGAGGAAGAGGGAAAGAGTAATGATACGCATGCTCGGAGACAGGAATCAAACCCAAATAATCATATCAATCTCAAATCCAGAAACTAACAGCCTAGCAGTAACCAATTTCATACTTAACCGTAATAGGGAACAATTATGTAAGTAAATAGCAAGAGTCTACCTACAGTCCCCCGGCCGCCCATACAACCGAGGAACACAAAAAAGTAAAAATAAACCCTCCTACTTCCCATATACTGAAGCGTACGATCAACAAACAGAAAACAAGGGTGGAGCCTCAAACAATGAATGATGTGATGCATAAAGATCTCAAGTGAAATGGTATCTTTGTATGTACCTCCTCCGGTGCCGATCGGGCCCAGCAGGTAGGTTCCATGGAAGGACATTTCCCGTATACCTCTACTCCGCCATATACCCTCCCTATGGCACATGCTGCACGAAGCCCCAGGCCCGGATGGCAAGGTCCATTGAGGTCCCAGACCCCATACTAAAACCCAGTATCAAGACATGTCATTCGGAAGCAAGTTCGGGTTCAAGATAGAGACACAGTCTCGAATATTCATGCAAAGACCCTGTCCAGGACTAAAGTAGTAGAAAATGCCTCAAAAACCCCTCCAAGGGTGCCCGGGCTTAACCGGGTCTAAAAAGTAGAAAGTCATCATAGGTGCTCGGTCCGACCGAGGCTAAAATCCATCCCAAATTAATAAGAAACTCAACTAGCACCCCGGCCCTGCCGAGTCTAGCGTTAATAGTAAAACTGGCTATAAAAATCATAATTTGACCTTCTTTTACCGCAGGAATAGTCACAAGTTAAATCAAACCATTTCCAATTCATTTCCATCAAAAATGGCCCCCGGGGCCATGCAAGGCTTAGAAAATAATTCCCGTAGGCCCAAAGCCAAAACCATAGTAAAACATGAATAATGCCCTTTTTATATGCATGGAAATGAATGATCAACACAAATAGCTGCCCAACAGCTCACAATCAACTTATCGGCCCTGCACAGGCCCACAGCTACTCAGCAAGCATAACCAGCCTAGAAAGATAATTCTATGCCTAGGATTCGCAGACATTCCCAATATCCCACCTTCTATTTTCCAGAGTCAACAAGGCCTCATAGGACCACAAGGGTAAATAAAACATATCGGCAAGTACTACAGGCATCGGAGGAACAAAAGTAGGCGGACATGAATAAAGCGGTCAAGGTCTGTGGTACCAACCTAATAAACCCAACCCAAGGATGCCCATTAATACAATTTTATCCTATATATGTGAAGTCTAGGGAAAGTAAACCGTAACCTACCTGTCGTCCGACGACAAGCTGCTAGGACGACGATGTCCAAGCTCGAACCGCTCTGAGAAGCTCCGAAACACAAAAATACTTTCCAACGAACGTCCGAATGCCCGTAGTTCATTCACGGAAATTGTTACTTAAGTCTTAAGCTTCGCAAACACTATATATACGCAGCTTATACTCACCTATAAACAGTTCATAATTAATCTTAAATCGGCAGATTTTCCAAAAGGATCATAACTTGACGAAATGTCTGTAGAACTTCATTAAAATGATCATAAAAGAGCCCCGAGATGGTTACCTTAGAAAACCAAGTGTAAAGCTTGAAGAACCACCAAGAAATACCAATTCCTAACTTTTGAAACCAGCTCCAAACTTGGCTTATCAAAGGGGAAAATGATTGCCACGCGTAGTGATCGCGTTTCTAGGCACGGGGGCAAACTTTAACGATAGAAATCACCAAAAATGCACTTTGATCACTCAAGAACTCTCTGGGAACCCTCCCTTATGTTTTATCTTTGTTTCAGAACTGTTTTGAAGTTTTAAAACGTGAATTTGAGGCTTTAAATCGATTTTGACGCGACTCGGTTCGCGACCCGGTTTCTGTCCAGACAATCCGCGGTAAAATAGTCATAACTTTTTACTTCGAGATCGGGTTGACGTGAGGTTTTGTGCATTAGAAACTAGACTCGTAGACCTTCGATTTGGTATGGGAGACTTCTAACTCTTTATATATTGAGATAAAAGCTCTGAGACATTTGACCCAAAGTTCAGAAAATTTATTAAAGAAACTTACGATAACTTTTGCCGACTTGCTTGACTTCAAAACTTATCATACGACCATAAAGACCAAACAAATGTTTCGGGCGCCAAACTTCCAATTTCGACAAGAATTAAATGACTTGGGGCCGCTACAGGCAAGCTCTAACGGTACAAGAAAGGCAAAAATGCATAAATGACCGGAAGGGTCATTACACCCCATCCCTATGGTATCGCTTTAGCATGGACACATAGAAGACTGGATGGACCCCAGATAAACTGGGTGGCAGTGCTAACCTGTATGCCACTGGTCCTACCATCTCAAGGACCTTGAATAGACTGATGTACCAAGGGCTATGCTTACCCTTCTTGTCAAATCGCATTACCCCTTTCATTGGTGATACTTTCAACAACACTTGTTTACCAACCTAAAAGCCATGTCCTTTATCTTGCGATCTGCATAATCTTTCTATCTGCTTTGGGCTGCTAGCTTGGTTTGAATTCACCTTACTTTTTCATGATCTTCCCTCACCAAGTCCACACCCAAAGGTTTCACATCGCCTGCCTCAAACCACCATATGGGTGATCTACATCCGCTCTCATAAAGTGCCTCAAATGGTGCCATGTCAATACTGGAGTGATAGTTGTTGTTGTATGAGAACTCACACAATGATAGAAACTGGTCCCAATGACCCCCAAAGTTGACTACATATGCTCTCAACATGTCCTCCAATACCTGAATTATCCTCTCCAATTGACCGTCCATTTGGGGATGATATGTTGTGTTGAAAGTGAGTTAGGTGCCTAACTCTTCGAGCAACTTGCCCTTGAACTTGGAAGTAAACTGCGTACCTCTGTCTGAAATGATGGACAGTGGCACCCCATGCAATCTCACAATATCTTTAACATAGATCTTGGCCAACTGTTACGAATTATAGTCTACCCTTACCGAAATGAAATAAGCAGACTTGGTCAGCCTGTCCACAATGACCCAAATGGAGTCATACTTTCCCAAGGTCTTAGGAAGACCACAACAAAATCCATGGCTATCCTTTTCCACTTTCACTCCGGAATAGGCATCCTCTAAAGCAATCCAATAGACTTTGGGTGCTTATACTTAACATGTTGACAATTATGACACTTAGACACATAGTCAGTTGTGTCCCTCTTCATCCCAGGCCACTAATAAAGTCCGCTTCAAGTCTCGGTATATTTTTATTACGCCCAGATGAATGGAATACCGCGAAACATAAGTCTCTGCTAGCACATTCTGAATTAAGTCATCAACCCGAGGCACATAAATCCTCCCTCTGAAACTCATCACCCTGCCACTGTCCAACGTGGTATCCCCAAACTCTCTAGATACCACCTTTCTTCAAATCTTGTTTAATTGTGCATCGTAAAACTATTTGGCTTTAATTTCCTTTATAAACGTGGGTTTAAACTCAATACTGGTCAACACCCCACCCTATTATGAGAAACCCAACTGCATGAACTTAGATTCTAGAGCCCGAATCTCCCTAGACAAAGATCGTTTGGACACCCACCAAGCAAGCCAAACCGCCTATGCTAATTGCTTTCCGTCTCAATGCATCTGCCACAACATTAGCCTGGTCACATCATAGTCCTTCAACAATTCCATCCACCTTGTCTGTCTCAGATTAAAATCTTTCTGAGTAAATACATGTTGTAGGTTGCGATGGTCTGTGAACATTTCACACTTGACACCATAAAGGTAGTGTCTCCAAATCTTTAGTGCAAAAACCACGCTGCCAACTCCAAATCATGCATTGGATGATTTTTCTCATGGGGCTTCAACTGCCTTGAAGCGTAAGCTATAACATTCCTTTCCTGCATCAACATAACACCCAAACCCGAATGACAAGCATCACAAAACACAACAAAATCCTTACCTTCCATAGGGAATGATAGGATGGGAGTCATAGTTAGAAGTGTCTTGAGCTTTTGGAAGCTCTCCTCACACTTGTAAGACCAAACAAAAGGTACCTCCTTCTGAGTCAACCTTGTCAAGTGAGTAGCAATGGATGCAAAGTCTTTGACAATTCTGTGATAGTAACCTGCAAGCCCCACAAAGCTTCTAACCTCAGTCACTGAGCTAGGTCGAACCCAACTCTTAACTGTGTCAATATTTTAGGGATCCAGCATCACCCCCTTTTCTAAAACCACATGCCCTAAGAAGGCAACCAAAGACAACTAAAATTCACACTTCGAAAACTTGGCATACAATTTTTGGTGCCTCAATATCCCCAAAACAATGTGAAGATGCTCTACATGCTCTTCCTTACTCCTATAGTAAATTAGGATATCATCTATAAACACAATCACAAAGGAGTCCATATACGACTTAAAAACACCATTCATCAAACTCATAAATATCATCGGCACATTGTTCACCCAAACATCATTACCAGGAACTCATAATGCCCATATCGAGTCCAGAATACCATCTTAGGTATATCCTCAGGCCTAATCTTTAGCTGATAGTACCCTGACCTCAAGTCAATCTTCAAAAACATGGAAGCACCCTATAATTGGTCAAAAAGGTCATCAATGCGGGGTAAGGGATACTTATTTCGAATGGTAACCTTGTGAATTTGCATGTAGTCTATATACATTCTCATACTATTATCCTTCTTCTTCACAAACAATATCGGAGCACCCCAAGATGAAGCACTGGGATGAATAAATCCCTTACCTATGAGTTTCTAAAGTTGAGTCTTAAGTTCTCTTAACTCTATCGGAGCCATATGGTAAGGAGGAATAGAGATTGGGTGAGTGCCCGGCTCCAAATCTATACAAAAGTCAATGTCTCTATCTGGAGGCATGCCAAGCACATCCGCCGAAAGCATCTCCTGAAACTCAAAAACCATCGGAACTGACTCAATCGAAGGGGACTCCACACTATCATACCGTAAATGTTCTAAAAAGGCTAAACAACCTTTCCCCACTAACTTCCTAGCCCAAACAAAGGATATCATCTTCGCCAGCTTAGGCATGTCCACAATTTCCCACTTTAGCTTATCCTTACCCGGAATCTCTAGAGTCATTGTCTTAGCATTACAATTCAATACAGAATGATATGGAGACAGCCAAGTCATACCCAAAATAACATCAAAATCCAGTATGTCCAGAATAACCAAATCTACCCAAGTCTGAAAACCCACAAAAACAACCGGACAAGTATGATATACATGGGTTACTACCACAAACTCCCCAACTAGGGTAGAATCATAAATAGGGAAATCTAGGACATCAAAAACCAAATTTAGACCTAAAGCAAATTTCACAAAAACATACGAATAAGTAGAAGCTGGGTTAAATAATACAGAAGACATCTTGTCACATACTAGAATTGTACATGTGATCACAGCATCTGATGCCTCAAACTCATACTTCCCTGGGAATGCATAACAATGGGCCCTGTCATCAATCAAAGCAACCTTCTTGGCTGGGTGCGCTATTTCCCCTACCCGCGCCACTATTTTCTCTATTTTCTCGGCCTCTCTAAAAGTTACCTCGCCTACCCTGTGGACGACCTCTATCATTGCCACCTTTACTTGCCGGAACCATAACTTTGGTCTGCTGCTAAGCCTGATTTCATGTCTTCCTGTGAGGGCACTCCCTCTTGAAGTGACCTGGATCACTATAATGAAAACATCTGCAGTCAAGGGAAGGCCTGTTAGTACAATTATAGGAAGACTCCTGGCCTCTAGAAGCTGAAAACTGTTGATTGGCTCCCGAACGACCACCTGCAGAAGCTGGAAGGGCTAACTAAAGAGGATGAATAGAATACACTTGTTGGCTATTACCCCTGGAGTATGAACCACTGAAGTTACCTTCATTTTGGGACGTCTTGGCTAGCACCTTAGCCTGCCTAACCTGCCTGACCCCCTCCAGTTTCTTCATATAATCAGTCACCTCATTAAAAATCTTTCCTTCTAGGGTCATATGCATAGACAACACCTGCAACTCAGTATTCAGGCCCTTCACATACAGCCAATTATCTCCTCCTCAGTACCCAGAAGTTGAGTAGCATAGCATGACAAGGCATGAAATTTAACCTCATAGGATGAAACAGACATGCTACCCTGCTCAAGAGCCAGAAACTCATCCTTCTTGCAATCCCTTCAGGTGCGAGGCACATATTTCTCCAAGAATAAAGCAGGGAACTGTGCCCAAGTTATTAGAGGCAAAACTGATGGTCGACATTCTACATGAGCTCTCCACCACTACTTGGCATCACCTTGAAGCTGAAATGTGACAAACTCCACCCCATGATACTGCACAATGCTCAACTTATGTAGCCTCTCATAGCAGTACAGAATAAACTCAAATCCATCCTCTTTATCAGTACCCTAAAACATCATAGGTTTTAGTTTCAAGAATTTGGTCAGCATATCATGCTCATTCCCAGTCATAACAGGGCCTAGCATCAGATGGAAGAAATGATCAGTGCTCGATGCTACATCCATTCTGGGAGCTATTATGACAGCTGGTTGAGTGCGTGAAACCTGATTTATTATACCAGTGGGGTTGGCTCCAGCACCTACCATCCCACTTAGAAAAGCCTACACTTGCTTAAATGCCTCGGGTCATATAAGGGGAAGGCCTGCACCTCAAGCCAGTGTCGCCTCCTTGTGTTCCGCCCCTTCCTCAAGAACATCCTCAACTTCCTCCTCAATAGGATCCTAGGGTGGGGAAGAGGTCCCCGCCCTTGGCCCTGCTATTTCTTGAGCTTCACCCCTGGCGGGTGTTGCTCTTTCCTTGCCTCTGCCCCTGCCCGTACCCCTTTCTCATCCTCTGACTATGGGTTCCGCTACTGGAACTGCCGCTCTCGCTCCACTGCACCTAGTGTTAACCATCCGCGGACAAAAGAGTGAAAGAAGTTAGACACCAATTTGTATCATAAGATACTAATTGGAATCAAGTTATAGCACGAAGGAAGAAAGAAGAGATAGTTTCCTAAAGTCCTATAGCCCCTCAAAGAAAGGTACAGACATCTCCGTACCATTTCGCAAGACTCTACTTCACCTGTTTTGGTATGATGAGATCAACGAACCTAAGGCTCTAATACCATCTTTGTCAAGGCCCAACCCGCTGCGAGTGGCACCCACCCGAAACCCTCAGATGAGCGAACCAATAATTAACCCAATACTTAGTGAAACTAGCAGCTCAAAACCAATTGCATTAAAATAAATGAACATTCACAACCAAAATACTAATAAAATATGATCCTGCTGAAATACTGTTAGAAACTGAAAGTCATTGTATCCAAACATCTACTAATATCTAGAATGCGGGGATGCAACCCTAAAATAAAAGAGTGTAAGCACGAAACAATGGACTAGAGAATGTACTGGATGAAACCATGGCAGCTCGAAAGAAGTAACTCACTCTTGGAATCTGGGAATGCTGGGACTATAACCGAGGTCGCGTAGCAGCCACTGAAAGGTGTCCTGTAATCACAAAAAGAAATCAAGTGCAGAATCAGTATATCACCACAGTGTACTGATAGAATTATCGGCCAGCTCAAATAAACAATATATGAACAATAAACCAAAACTGGGTAAGCAGTACAAACATATGGTAACAAGCCAATAATATCATTCCAGACTTTTAGTCTTCCCTCTAACTTACCAACTACATAAAACAGTTCCACAACTACTACAACAACAACAATGGCAAGTAAGCATACACCCTTTTTAAGCAACCCGGACCAACCAAGGATTCCTAGAGTAACACGTAAGTGTTTAACATGCAATTCCCGATCTATACAAGGACCAACCCCACATTTAAACACAACTATACGGCCTCTCATGGACTAATATGTAACAATCACAGTCTCAAATAATTAACTCGGTCCACTCATGAAACCATCAACAAATGCAATCAACAATATAAATAAACCCGTACCAGGTATGGTACCCGAGCCAACTATTATAGAACCTGTACCGGGCGTGGTACTTGAGCTAATCGATAAATATCCCATACCAAGTGTGGTACCTGAGCCAACCAATAGGTATCTTGTACCAGGCATGGCACCCGAGCCAAGAGAATGTCACACAAGTCCAACAATCAATAATTAAATAAATAATATCACACTTGTAAAACCAAGAAACAATAAAACCAAGTTCATTTCACATGATTGACACCCGGATACTTAGATATTCATAATTTCATTCCCTAAACAAGAAAACACATACATTACTAAGCTAAAGTTACATGCACACACATTGCATTTTGAAAGACAATAACCACCACCTACCTCGAATAGCTTGAAAACTCTATTGGGCCGGAGTCTTCCCATTTTTCGAAGCTTTCACTTATTCTTGGTCTAACAATGATTACAAAACATACAAAATCAGTTCAATTACCCGAATTATACTCAAATCCTAATCTCCAAGCCAAACCATGATCATTTCACTCATTCCCGGGTTTTTTCACCATTAATTCACCTAAAATTTACTATTTTACGGATACAATAAGCAAATAATAGCGTTTTAATCAAGAATAAGTGATAATAAACATAACCCAAGAATTCTACAACCTAGAATCCCTTTTTCCACTGGATTCTACCATTCTAGGTCAATCCAAACCTTTTCCCAAGTCCGAGTTTATAGTTTCTAAGGTCTGGAAATCGAAATACGGAAATGGGGAACAAAATCCTTACCTTTTTTAAGGAGTTTGATGGAAAATCAATTAAAATTTCCTCCCTTCGCCTATGCCCTTTCCCAAATTATTCTTGAGAATCTCTGAATATTTTTGGAAATTTTTTTGTATTAACTGCAATAATTTTGCTATAGCGGCACCGCCGTAATGGACTCAGCCGCTATGGCAGTTCTAACCGACTTTGACTTTTGCCATAGCGAGAATTTTTCCGCTATAGCGGTCGTCACTGTAGAGCGATGTCAAAAAATCTCCCAAAAGTACCTATTTTACAACACACTTTATATCCTGACGTTTTGAAATAACCCTTTCACGTCAACTTTGATACCGGGAGTTTTACTCACCTGAATTCACTTCGGAAAAGTCCCTTGGACTCCTTAATGTCTTAGCTAACAAAAAAACTAGCGCAACATAAGATATATTACCCAATCCTCACCCAAATTATCCTAGACCATACCTCGCTCCGAATTCATCCGAGACTAGCCTAGCCCAAATTTTCCAACTCTCAAATCCAGAAGTTTTCTAATTCAAAATTTCGCATGAATAATTTACTCGTAAAGACGAAAATGGTCATTACATTATCTTACTTTAATATATGGATTGTGAATGTGACATACGATTCGTATCGTCCACCGTGCTTGAGCGGCTCCTAATTTCAACCTATTGGATTGTGACCAATAAATTCCACGCCAAGATAATTGAGTCGTACATGTGAGTCACAGTCATGATTTGTTCTACACATTGGCCAATTTTTCAAGTCCAATCTCTAAGTCCTATCGACAATAGCAAGTACAACTCGTACATTAGAAGTACGACTCATGCATTACCCAAAACTGGATGCTTTGCCTTGTTTTTCTTGTTAGGTGCAATTTAATTTGAAATACCTATAATGCATCACTCTAACATTAGACACACATAAAAATAAGCTAAAAGACATCGAAAACTCATGTAAAAGATATAAAAATTGTCATAATTTCATGACACATCACATATTCTTAACTAAAGTTGCCAATACGGGCTGGCCCAGCCCATCCGGGCTAGCCCCCACGGGCTTTGAAATTTGACGGGTCAGGCCGGGCTGGCCATTAAAATAATGGGCTCTAAAAAAACAAGCTCAACCCATCACTCCATGGGCTACAGGCCTCGAGGGCCAACCCATTTTTTAAAAATAATATTATTTTTATTATTTCTTAAATTTAAATTTAATTTTAAATTGTTAATAACATAAATATTCACAAGACAATATTGCCTGATGTTACTACTTGCAAATTAAGTTCAAGTTTACAAAAAAAAATCATAATAATATGTGAAACTACATAACTTTTGACATGATATTGTTCGAATCTTACATATTTTATAAACATAATTAATATTTAAATATTTATTATGGTTTAAATAGCCTTTGAGTTTGGACTCATCTTGTTCTTTTTAGTACTCTATTTTATTTTTATTTTTTAATTATTTTTATTTAGCCCACGGGCTGGCCCAACCCATATTGCTAAAGCCCTACAAGCCAACGGGCTTATCCAGGCCAGGCTAAAGAGCCATGTTCTTAAATGAGCTGCAAAAATCTTAGCCCAACCCTATCAAATTACAGGCTGGGCCGAGCCAGCCCAACGGGCCTATCCCATATTGACGGCTCTATTCATAACTATGTAGATAGAGGAGATATATCTAGTTAAGGATGCACATGTAGAAAAGTTGCAAGAGAATGACTATCATCACAATCAAGTGATTTTTTGAGTGACCCCAGAAGCACATGCATTGTGATGTCATGTACATGTGTGCAAAGGGTTTTTATGAAAAGAATGTTAGTCACGATGGGTTAGACATAATTAAATGAATAGGTAGGTGGAAACAAGCTTTCTGTATTTAAGTATCACTTTCCTAAATCTTAACCCTATTTTGTGAAACACGAGTCAATTTATGGTAAGCCTGTCAAACGGGCCGGTTCGGGTCAGACCGGCCCACTAAAGTTGCAGCCCACCGGGTTCACGGACTGGGCCGATCCGGGTCCAAAATAAATGGGCCGGTCCGGTCCGGGCTGTGTTGAGCAAAATGCTCAGCCAGCCCAGCCCAGGCCCGTCACCCATTTTTGGACCGGGTTTCACGGTCCGGTCCGGTCCAATTAAGTGGGCCTTCATGGGCCGGGTTTGGGGGCCGGTCCATGGGTTTCACCTTCTTTTTTTTTAGTTTTAAATTTAAAAATTGAGTTCTAATCATGTAATGTAGTGTTATCAATTTTAAAGTGTGATATAATTTTAATCGTTTTAAATTTAAAATTTCAAATTTGAATTATATATTTATATTTTATAATAATGTAGCGTACTAGTGTAGTAATATTTTATATTTTATAATCATGTAATTTGAAAATATGAAATTTGAAATTCAAAAATTTAAAATTCTAAATCCAAACACTCCAAACTTCAAATTTCAAAGTTAAAGTTCAAATTTTAATGCATTGAAAGTTGAAATTTTAATTTTCAAAGTTCAAATTTCAATTTTCAAAGTTGAAATTTAAAATTTGAATTTTGAAATTCAAATTTCAAAACTTCCTATCTTCTCAAAATATTCTCCATCTATAAATAATACTACATTCCAAACACTCCACCTTTTTTATTTATTTTAAATTTAAAAATTGAGTTCTAATCATGTAATATAGTGATATACATATGATATATATAAAATATTCACAATATGATATACTTGTGATGCATATAGAATATTCACAATATGATATACTTGTGATGCATATAGAATATTCACTATATGATATACTTGTGATGCATATAGAATATTCACAATATGATATACTTGTGATGCATATAGAATATTCACAATATGATATACTTGTGACGCATATAGAATATTCACAATATGATATACTTGTGACGCATATAGAATATTCACAATATGATATACTTGTGACGCATATAGAATATTCACAATATGATATACTTGTGATGCATATAGAATATTCACAATATGATATACTTGTGATGCATATAGAATATTCATAATATGATATACATGTGATGCATATAGAATATACATATAGTATGTTATACTTGTGATGCATATAGAATATACATATAATAGGATATACTTGTGATGCATATAGAATATTCGCAATACGATATACTTGTGATGCATATAGAATATTCACAATATGATATACTTGTGATGCATATAGAATATTCACAATAGGATATACTTGTGATGCATATAGAATATTCACAATACGATATACTTGTGATGCATATAGAATATACATATAATATGATATACTTGTGATGCATATAGAATATTAACAATATGATATACTTGTGATGTATATAGAATATTCACTATATGATATACTTGTGATGCATATAAAATATTCACAATAGGATATACTTGTGATGCATATAGAATATTCACAATATGATATACTTGTGATGCATATAGAATATACATATAATATGATATACTTGTGATGCATATAGAATATTCACTATATGATATACTTGTGATGCATATAGAATATTCACAATACGATATTCACAATATGATATACTTGTGATGCATATAGAATATTCACAATATGATATACTTGTGATGCATATAGAATATTCACAATATGATATACTTTTGATGCATATAGAATATTCACAATATGATATACTTGTGATGTATATATCATATTCAAAATATGATAAATGTGATATATATAGAATATTCATATAGAATACACAATATGATATACATATGATGTATATAGAATATTCACAATATGATATACATGTGATATATATAGAATATTCATATAGAATATTCACAATATGATATTCATATGATATATAAAAAATATATACATATAACAAATATATATAAAATATATATAAAATAGATGATAGACAAGAATTAAAATTAAAATTTTATGAGAGAAAAAAATTAAAAATGCAAAGACTCAATGAGCCTTTGACTTTATTAAAAATATATTGATTGAAAAATAAAGTTGAAATTCAAAGGTTACAAATACTTTTCTCCAACTTCATAAACTAAAACAGTAAAACTAGAAAATGAAAATTTAATAGATAAATTGAGAAATCTACATATTTCGAATCATTTTCTCTAATTCTTCCGTATTAACATGGGCAGGAATGGGATCATAATTTTCAAAATCAACAACTCCATGCGCTGGACTTGATTGTGTTGAAGGATCTCCAATTGACATTATTTCTTCAAGTGGTTCTTCTTCATCCGGTTCAATTGTCATTCCTTGATTTCTTCGCTCCGCTCTAATCCAATCTCTGAGGCAAACTAAAACATTCATGGCATTGCTTCCTAATGAGTGTCGATTGTCTCCGAGCTGCTGCCTTCCTTGACTAAATGCGCTCTCTGATGCAACGGTTGACATTGGAACATTTAACACATCTCTAGCCAATGTTGAAAGTACGGGATATTGTCTTTGATTGTTCTTCCACCACTCCAGTGTTGGAGTTTGATTTTTATAGTCCTCCACGGGTGATCTCAAATATAAATTAAGCTCATCGCGATTTATGCTTCCTTGCGCTGTAGGCTGTAATCTTGACCAAACAGATAAATTAGTTACACCATAAGCAGGCACACCTTGTGCCTGTCTTTTGGAAGATGATGGTTCGTCCGAAGGATGAGATAAAGGAGCATTATGAGTCGGTTTAGCATTATTAACTAAGGTAACATAATGATTAAATAAATTTTCCATGTAAATATTCGCATTAATAGTAGCATCAGATATAATAGGTACTTCATCATTCTTAATTTCTAAATTTTTATAAATCATAGCAACAAATTCACACATATTAACAAATTTCATACATGGATTTAAAATAGCACCAACTAAGTAAATAGGTGGAATCGGAAAAAAATATTTTTTGAATTTTTCGATCATTTTAGTGATAGCTTCCGAGTAACCTCTTTTAAGCTTATATTCACTAAGCAATATAGAGAGATCGGCTATATAAGCTAAAATATTAGAAGCAGTAGGATAATAAGCACCGGAAAATTCAACAGTAGCTAAATAAAATGAGTTTAAAAAATCAACAACATCTTTAATTTTTCTCCAATCGGCTTCTTGTAACATAAGTTCAGGAAATTCGCTAGCATATTGGTTAAAAGTCGTAGTAATAGGAACTTTATAAATATAGCAAGTATTTAAAAAATTAAAAGTAGAATTCCACCTAGTGTCTATTTCTTCAGGCATTAATCTTGGTCTAAGATTATTGTCCTTACATTTTCTTTTAAATTCAGTAAGTCTAAGCTTTCTATTATTTCCTTGAATAAAGCCAACTGCATGCCTAATTTTTTCAATCACAGGTTCAAAAAAATCAAGACCATCTTTTACAATTAGATTGTATATATGACAAGCACACCTAACATGAAAAATTTCTACACACGGAGGAGTAAGCATAATTTTTAAATCATCAATAGCAGCGGTGTTGTTAGATGCATTATCAAAAGCCATACATAAAACTTTTTCATTAAGACCATAATAATCTGTAACCACTGAGATAGATTTAGAAATAAAATCCGCAGTATGCCTACGATCTTCATCATATCGAAATGCCAAAATACGTTTTTGCATGAAAAAATTACTATCTATCCAATGACAAGTAATTGTTAAATAATCATTTTTATTAACCGCACGACCAAGATCAGAAGTAAGAGAAACTCTACATGGAAGATTTGTTAATAACCAACGTAAATAAAATGCATATTGTCCATGTAGTCTAAAAATATCTGATCGACAAGTACTTTTAGGAATACCGGTAAACATTGGGTTATAAATAGATTGTATGTAATGAACAAAAGCATCAGAAGAAGCAAACGTGAAAGGCAAACAACCCAATGCTATCATTTTCGCTAACTCTTCACGGTCTTTCTTTTTATTATACGTCCCAACTAATTTACCGGTATGTGGGTTCATTTTAGTTTGTCTATGTGTTCCACCAGCCCCACCTTCTTTTAAAAGTTGTTCCCAACCTACATGATCGGTTCTCAAATGTCTCATCAATTGACCCGTCCCTCCGGAATTACCCCCGGTCTTATGCTGATATTGTTTATGACAAAGATTGCATTCAACAAGAGTTGTTCCTTCTAATTTAGTATAAAATTCCCATGCAACACTAGTTAATTTACGGGGCTTTCTAGGCCGTGGAGGAAGATTAGGAGTACGAGATTGAGCATTATCAATAACGGGACTAGTGGGTTCATCATCATCATTCATCATCATCACCATCATCATCATCATTATTATTATTATGTACACTTACGTCAACTTCATTTTCTTCTTCAATTCCATAATTTTCTTGTGCCTCAAAATAATTCATATCATGTGCACCCACAGGAATATCTCGTTCTCCTATCTCACTAGGTGATGGTGGAGGCACACGAGAATAATTATTTCTACCGCTTGTACTACCTCTACCAGAAGTGATTTTTTTCTTACTACCACTACTACTTCCGGGACATAAATTTTTAACACTTTTACCAAGTCGTCTTACTTTATCCATTTTATAAATTAAATTAATAAATATTAAATACGCAAAAAATAATACAAAAAGATATTCAACAAATAATATACTAATTAAAAGTAAGAGATAGAACGATTATACCAAATTATCGGAGACAAATAAGTAATTAAGCAACCGTAAATTGATGAATTGAACGCTTGAACTTTCTCCAACTTGATGTTGTTGATAGCAAAATAATAAAGTAGATATTGCTAGAAATCAATAGAGAAAATCAGAAAATTGAGAGAGAATGAGAAGTATTTTGTAATAAAAATGATGAAATTTAGAAGGTATTTATATATGAAAAATGGGTGAATTTTTAAAATGGAGGAGAATTGAACGTTGGCCCAAACGGCATTGTAACCGTTGGACCAACGTTCAACAATAAATGAAAAGGCTGCCATTATCAACATAGCCTGAAAAGGCTATTATAGGGCCTAGGGGCTAGGGCCTGCAGCGGCCCACAGCAGGCCTAGTGACAGCGGCCCACGTGGGCTGTCAGCAGCCCAAGTCCCAAAGCCCAAATGCCCATTCAAATATTTTTTTTTTTTTAATAACCGAGCCGGTCCGGTCCGGTGCACCGGTGGGCCAGGTCCGGTCTCAGAACTGGGCTGGTCTCCCGGGTTGCCAGGCCTGGCCAGCCCAGCCCATGTCCGGGCCCACGAACCCGAGTCCCTTTTCCGGTGTTGGGCCAGCCGGTCCGGTTCGCTATTTGGGCCTGTCTTACCGGTCCGGTCCTGGTCAGACCGGCCCAGTTGACACTCTTAATTTATGGAGAACACGAACAATTGTTTTTGTATATGTAAGAATCGTTGACATCTCCCTCAATATACATGGTACCAAAAATACATGTTTGGTTAGGGCACACGTGAACAATCGTCGTACATGATAAATTAAAGTGAATTAAAATAAATTTTAACTCATTGTTTGTATTATATCTCAAATTTTGCACTTTTCTGAATTTAACACCTAATAATAAAGATCCTTTCTGAGTTAGAGTTGCCATTATTGAAATCTTTTCGATATTCATGTTGTCTAATAATATGTGTAACTTCAACATGTGCTCGCATGACAATTGTTTACATCTATCAAATACATGTTATCAAAAAATATACGTCAGTTAGGGCACACACGAACAACTGTTGTTGTAAGCATGACAATTGTTTACATATCCTAAACATGTACTTGTTATAAAAGAATGCACGTAGGTTAGGGCACACGTGAATAACCGCCGTACATGATAAATTGAAATAAACTAAAAGAAGAAAAGTTGAATATTTTCCGCAAGTTGAATATGAAGTTTAATTCTTCGCTTTTATTTTACCCCTTTGCACTATCCTAAACTTAAACCCTAGTCATGAAGTTTTTCTCAGAGTTAGAATTACTATTGTTGACATCTTTCAAATTTATATGTTTTCTAGAAACATGTGTCACTTTACTATATGAACTATTAGCGTTCTATGCATGTCTACATATCTCAAATACGTGTTTCAAATAAATGTACAACAATCAGGAACTCACGAATGACTTTTGTTGTACGTACGACAGTTGTTTACATCTCCCAAATATATATTTGTTACAAAAAAAATATACGTCAGTTAGGGAACACACGAACAACCGTTGTACGTGACAAATTGAAGTATACTAAAACAAGAAAAGTTGAACATGTGCAAGTTGAATTTAAATTTTAACTCTTTGCTTTTATTATACCCCATTTTTGCACTTTACTAAATTTAAACCCTAATCATGAAGTTTTTCTTCGAGTTACAAATGTCATTATTTAAATCATTCAAATATCATATTGTCTAGAAATATGTGTCACTTTAACACACAAACAATTGATGTTATATGCATGACAATTACTTATATTTTTCGAACATATACATGATACAAACAAATACATGTCAGTTAGGACGTACGTCAACAACCGTCATACATGACAAATAAAGTAAATTAAAACAATAAAAGTTGAACATTGTCCACAAGTTGAATATAAATTTTAACTCATTGCTTTTATTATAGCCCAATTTATTGAACTAGATATACTTACAATAAATTAAGCATCCACTAGATGATCTTGTTATATGTAGCGTCCATAAAAAAATAAAAGAAAAAACTATTTATTTGCATCAAAATGCTTGATCCCCTTAGACGCTTCCACTATTTAATTTTTAGTTTTTATACTAGATTTTTGATACATGCAGTACATACTATGGCAGAGTTATAATGTTACTAGAGTGGTCAATCGAATACCTTTCATCAAAAATTGTACTGTGTTTCTAGGTAAAATGATATTAAATATGGTTCGATACTACATTCTGATCACTCTTGACACTACTAGTTGAGGCGGTCCAACAGTGAAGGGTGTTCAAAAAAGGTTTTACAAGAGTTATTCCCGCGAATTCGATTTTTGGTTGTGGCTTTTTAGTTTTTTTTTTACTTTTTATATTTTTTACATTCAGTTCTTAGTAGATTAATTGGTTATAAACTTATAAGGCTATATGATCCATGTTTTATTTCTAGTGGCCATTATAGCATTTTTAGGTTCAATTCTTAGTAGCATTAATTGGTTATAACTTGTATGGCGTACTACTTTTCTTTTCTTAAAATCCTATTCATATAAAGTATTATTTTACTAGTATTGCATTGTTCAAGTTTAAAATTTTCAATGCAACCAATCATAAGAAAAATATTGATACAAAACTTGAACATCCTTCATGAAATTATTGGTTACGCCACTGGATACACATTATTTCATAACAATTAAATAAAATTTTATTAAAAAAACACATAAAAATTATTTAAAAATATGTTTGAACAATAAAATAAAGATGAGAAAAAATTCATGTTGTGGAAAATGATGAATGTACATTCCTATATTTAGTTAGCTCAATAAAAAATATGTATCCACCTATCGTGAGATTATTCCTCTGGTGTATACTAAGTTTCTTGTATTAAGTTTCAATGACGATCATCAAATGATTACCACTTCTCCTAGAAGGTTGTTCCTGTCCTAGGTAACCTCTTTTCTCCATAATATATATGGCATGAAAATCATTGAGAGGTGAATCAATTGCATATTCACGAAATGTATTATCTTGAGTGCAATAGTCATTGGAGAAAAACTACAGAAATTCATAGCAACAACACTAGAATCTGGTCCACTAGTTGTGAGGCGTGATCGAGCCATTATTATGGAATAATAAAGTTTTATTTGATTGAGTGAGAGTAATTTTGTGCGTTGAATTTTGGTTAATTAAAGGCTAGAGTTTTAGTCTTTGTTGAGTTTATCAGTTGGAGTAAACTATAAAAATTGAGGTACTAGAGTTAATCCCTTAGATTGTTGAGTTATAATCTAAAATCGCTCTTTGAGTTAGTGAATTATGTTGGAAACCTGCACATCGTAGGTCGTAGCTTTTACTCCCTAAAGTAAGGAGGTTTTCCACGGTAGATCATGTGTTCTTTACTGTTTTGTTCAACACTTTGTTTCAGTAGTGGAATCTGATTTACGTACCTCAAATTTACTGTTTATACGAACTTAAGGAACTTAGTTCCTAAAGATTAGTAGTTATTCCTATAATCTTTTCTATTCTCAAGTTTCTTTGTTCTACTCTTTATAAATATTTTAATTCATTTTTGACTTATTGTATAGTCAAAAGAGAGAAGAGAGAAAAAATATTATTTGGTCAGGTCTTGTATTGAGAGGTGGTGTCATTGTTCATTTTTTTGGTGAGCTAGTGAAAATCAACCTTGCACGTTATTGGTGAGCGTGTCAAAATCAACCCTTATTTTTATTGGTGAGCTAGTGAGAATTGATATTGTAAAGATTGGTGGTGAACGCGAAAAATAAATGTTGTACTAAACTAAAGTTACAAAGAGCTTAAAGAGATAACCTTCTTGCAACCCAACGAATTGGACTAAGATACCACATTGATTTTGAACCAGTATAAAAATCTCGTTTTCATTTATTTTATGTTCTCATAATATACTCAGCACTCTTAATATTTATTGTAATTTATAATTATTCAAATTGAGGACTAACATTTGTGTGCAAACTATCTCTTTATCAGTCGACTGAATCTAGAGAGTAATCGACTAGATTTTAACAGGCTTACAATTCACCCCTTCTTGTACTTTATTTATTAACATTGAACCTTTTTAGTATCATTTTTTCACTCATGATAGTGAAAGTTCAAAATTTGATATTCAAGAAAAAACATTTGGCTCTGATACCATAAAAAAATCATAGAAAAAATGACATAAATTATTAAACTCAGACTGCAAGAAATATATTTATATTTAGCATGAATCTCCTAAATAAGATTAAATAAATTTACTAAAATATTTTTATAAAAAATCTCAACAATGTAAACATACCCAAAAACCTTCTACGTAATATATTTTATACGTCATTTCATATGTTATTTTTGTACGGTTAAATTTTATTTTCTTTATTTAAATAAGTTATCACCATTAGGCTGTGAACCTAAGGGTTGGGGGTTAAAATTTATTGGCATTCATTCATCCAAACAAGAAAAAAGAATATAATTATGGGTCTGCATTTTTTGGTACAAAAAGGTTAAATGAAAAAGAAGAGGAAAAGAAAAGGACAAAAGGTATATGAGCTATGGTAGTTGATGTGCATAAATATAAAGATAATCTAATGCATTAATGGGTCAATAAAATCCTATCACTTTAAATTTTTTAACAAAAAGTACAAGAATAAGTAAATGCGATTTGCACTATCTATATCAATTGACTCAAGCTTATAATCAAAATGAGCTCATATTTTTAGATTTTACCTTATTTAGGTCATTTTGTATATTTTTTTGAAAGACTTAGGATTTATTTTCAGAATTTGTAATTATGATTTTTATGTTTTGATTCTTAGAAATTGATTGAGAGTCATATCCGTATTTATCACCACAAATTTAAATATTAATGGGTTTATTAACGTGAAAAATTAAAAACTTTGTCGTTGGATTTTCTAAAGCTTAAAAACTTGCAAATGAGGTTTGTGATTTGTTAAAATTTTTGAGAAAATGATGATTCGGGTTCATTGAAGATTTTGTATATATTTAATTTATCTAATAGTATACAAATTTGGTATAAACATGTAAAACTATGTATAAATCCTATTATACACAATTATTTACTTTTTACAAGATTGCTATATCATTTAAAATAATTATATAATATTATATAATCTTGTATACTGGGTGTATAAGCACTGCTACATTAAAAATTGGCTATACAAGTGTAAACTAAAAATATGGCTACGTGAGTATAATATATTATGTTGAATTGTTTATTTTTAAAAAATTGAAATAATAAATACATTAACTCCATCCTTAAATGTAATAATATCTAAATGTCAAATTCAACAATGATAATTTAGCATTTAATAAAAGGTAGTCAAACTACTGTCTCTGGATGCGGTTGATCAACTTTCTATTTATTTCATATTTGACCCCAATAGCTTTTTGACCCTATAAATAAGCTCCTTAATCTTTCTCTTTTAGTCAGTGCATTGTTCGTACACTTCACGCAACAGTACTCTTGCTGCTCTTTCTTCCAAGGGAAAGAAGAGATTTCCAATACATTTCTCTTCACATAACAAAAATGGGTAAAAAAATTGAGATGAAGAAAATAGTAGGGGTGATAAAATCCCAAGTCACATTTTCTAAGCGACGTAGTAGTTTAATGAAGAAGGCGGAAGAGATTGCAGTTTGTTGTGATGTTGACGTGTTATTTGTCGCGGTCTCGTCTTCTGATCGGCTCAGTATATTCTGCAGTAAAAAAAGGTATCATATTTATGATTTCAACAAAAACTGTACAAATATTCCATGTGTTAGTTATTAATCTATAAAATGATTAGCTTGATCTCTTTTTTAACTAAATTTTATTTTTGTAATATTGGAGACATGCTTCAGCACTATATTAATCTTCTGATTGAGAGGAGATTCACGTACATGAACTTTTCCTAAATTTTCTTGAACTGGATTATTTTATTTAGCTATTTATTATCTTAGAGAACTAATGAGTTTTTCTTTGGGTCAGTCACATGGAGAATGTTCAGGTACTTTACTCTTTTACATAATTATCTATATGTATTTGCAAGACTTTTTTATTTTGTAAAATTATATCTTATTTTCATTAATGTGAATCAATTTGACTAATTTTTTAAACAAATATGAATTAACTAAAGTTTGAAGTGAATTTGTACTCCCTCCATTTCAATTTGTTTATCTTACTTTCAATTTTAGTTTGCTTCAATAAAAATGATTCTTTTCTTTTTGGAAACTCTTTAGATTGTGTTCGGTAGAGAAGAAAATATTTCCAATTTTTTCATGTTTGTTTGTCTTGAATGTTTTGGAAAACGTTTTCCAAATGGACTTATTTTCCTTCAATTTAAGTAAAAATGACTTCCCTAATAAAAATAGAAAAAATATTTTATAAAATTCTCGTACAACCTTACCACCCCCACCACCCACCACCTAATCGATCTAAATGCACCCAACCCCCATCCCCTCAACCAACCACCTCGTAATGTGACCCACCTCGCCCTGTCCGACTGTAGACTCGACCCGCTCGCCCTATCTGAGGCCTTCTATGACTTGGGACCCGACCCACTACTCGACCAAGCCCAATCCTAACACGGTATCTGAAGCCTGACCTAAGACCCTCCTCCACCCGGGACACATCCTTGATCCTAAACCATGACCCAAACCCCACCCCGACCTGAGATCTGACCTCGAACAAACATAGGACTTGACCCTGAAGCGATACAAGACCAAGTCTTTGACTCGAGTCTCTACGAAGTTACAAGTTGGTGTCGGGGTTAGGGTCAGGATTAGGTCTCGGAGTCAACTCTAAAGTGAGAGTCGGGTCTTGAGGTTGGGGTTTGGGTTTTAAGGTCGGGGTTAGGATTGAGTCTCGAGGTCGAGATCGAGTCTTAGGGTCGGGTCTCAGGTTGGGTCTTGGTCTAGGGGTCGGTGTTAGGCTTGAAGCCGAGTCCTGCATTGGATTGGGACATTGGTCGGAGGCCATAGTATTTGTTTAAATTATACCTAAATGCCGTTGGAACAATATTTTTTTCTTACTAGCCGAACACTAGAAATTTTGTAAGAAAATCACTATTTTTCAGAAATTTTTTCTAAGAAAATATTTTCCTACATACCAAAAACATCCTTAATTTCAACTTTCCACATAAAACTATGACGACAAGATTAATTGATATTTTGGTATATTCTACCTGTTTTTAGTTTATGACCACAAGATTCAAAAGTTTTTATTACTTTATTAAACTTTGTTTCAAGTCCAAAACAAGACAAACAAATTAAAATGGAGGGAGTAATAATTAAAAGACTCTGAAAATGGAACCCTCACATTAGTTAAATACTAAACGAATTTTTACTAGTTTTAATTAGTTTAAGACAATAAATTTAATTTTTGACAGCCAGAAAGTGCATAATCAATAGATGTTGTAATAAAATTTAATTATTGGGATCAATTTTTCTCACCACTTATTTATATATTTTTTGGTATATAAATGAAGGAAAAGGTGGAGAAACTGAGGCAATTGAACCACATCAGAAGAGATCTTAGCAAGCTACACTTTCTTGATAAATAGTTTGGATCTCTTTTCTTTTTCTCGCTCCTTCCTTTTTGGGTTAATTTGCTGTCTCTCCTTAATTATAATATTTTGTTCAATGTTATTTACAAAATATGGAAAGTAAAAAGCTAACATCTTTCATATTTTGTTCGGATTCGGTGACCTTCAATGAGGGTTTTGATCTATCTCCGAAACCTAATTCATCTTTTTAAATGACGAGGTTTATGTTGGAGGGTCTCTGACGCCAAATGAAATTGAAAAGAATTTTTTTATATTTTAGGGTGATATCTCGAAAGTGCCGCTAGTCAGTTTAATCATGGAATGCCCAAAAAGCGTGGTCAAATGTGAACATTATTATTAGGAAAAGATGTCGTAGAACATGTATATATGTAAAAGGTGAATAACGAACTACGAAAATGGAATAAAGAGAGCGTTAGTGGTTCTATTTTGGAAACAATATTTTGAGAATTAGAAAAAATATTAGAGGTAAATGAGTAAAATATTCGGTCAAACCAAAAGTAATAAAAATCTATAAATTGATAGTGGTGACAACTTATTACTTTTGACTGATTTTAACTTATAGACATTTAGCTTATAATTACTTTGACTAATTACCATATTATTATTATATTATAATGATATGTTTTATGCTTATCAAAGAGATCTGACCTAAAAGTCAGCCAAAACATATTCATAAAATCTATTTTGACTAGGGAAAAATACAAACGAGCCCTTATACTTTAGTAAAGTGTCATATAAGTCCTTTCACAACTTTTATGTATTTTGACGACATTGAATTAGCTTTGACTTATAATAATTTTATTACCTTCCAATTTCATTAGCTTTCACCATTTTAAAAAAACTCTTAGTTATAAGAGCATATATATATATATATATATATATATATATATATATATATATATATATAGAAGTATTACACCACCACTAACAACAACAATGGACCCTCGACAACCCTCCTCCATTATCCGAGCTTTAGATCGGAAATGTGAGTGAACTCACATAGATGGAGTTATATAAGTGTTACACCATTTTGATTTATCAAAATGTTAGATACTACCTAGTACATCATATTTGATTTCTTTTTTATGAAGTAAAATTTGCTCTCACTAATGAATTAAACTCTCTCCTGATGGCTGCCTTTGGATGCTTCAATCTATTGCTGGTGTCTATATTTCTACAGGATTGAGGTGAGCACAACTTAATTTTATTTTTGTTTTATCCTTCTAACTATGAGCCTTCAAGAGTATTTTTTTTTAAAAAATAGTCAAACTAAAAAACTGAATTTATTTGAGGATCCAAATATTAGTCATTTATCAGTTTTTTTTGTTCTATCCTTGATATTCTAATTAGTAGTGTGTTAATAAAGTGAGACACTGAAATAGAAATTAAAAATAGTCTTGAATAAATAAATGTTAGTTAATTATTCTAGAGCCAATGAAGAAAGTTGATAAAGTCATTTTAACTTAAATTTCATTGATGCAGAATTTGGAGCTACAAATCAAGAAGAGCACACTGGAATTGCAAATTTTGGATGCTAACATAAGGTCATTTAATTTAGAATCACAAGTTTTTTTCCTTATAGTTCTTCTTAATTATAACATCAGGATTCAATACATAGATATCACATTATACTTTGACGTAGACATTTAAATTACAGTATGTTTTAATATTGAGCATCTAAACAAATGATAAAATAATTTTTTTTGAACAGGCCTGAGATTACGACTTATTGGGGCTGATGTCTAAATGAAATATACTAGCAAGTTAATAAAGTTGTTAATATATTTTGCCTAACATTATGATTCTGCGGGAATTATGATCTAGGAGCAGACCAAGAGCTTTCTGTTTATCAACTCTATTGGTGTGAGAAGAACTTGCAATAATCTCTCCAAACAGTAATGGCTAGAAAAGTTTGTTCTTCCACTAATTAATTTTCCTTGATTTATCATTGAACAATGCCAAATTGAAATTTTTAAGAAAATAATTATTTTTATCTTAGAAATAGTTTGTCAAATCAACTCCTATATATAATCAATAAAATTCTCATTAATGTCAAATGAATTTTGATCAGATGGAATTGGAGAAACAAGGAGTGGATGTTCACTTTGCTGCACAACAAACAGCTTCCCAACAGTTTGATACTAATTGGATTAATTCATACAGATTATCTTTTCACATGATATTTCCTTACAAAAAAATCCCTCTCCTTTTTCCTTCTAGAGAGGTGTTCACTATGAAAAAAGTATATTTCAATTTTCTCATGTTGAAAAATATTCTCTAGGAAAATGACTTTTTCAATGAAAGAAGAAAACAAGTTCAAAAAATGATATTTCAAGTTCATTGTCTCCTCCTCATCCACCCAACATCCCCAATCCCCACCCTCGAACCCCCAATCACTACCTCATTCAATACACGTATTTTTCTAAATAATATTTTTTTCTACTTATTCAAAACTAAAAAATAAGTATGAATCATAACAAACACACCCTTAGTTTTATTATTCCGTTATTATTATAGTGCTAGTATCGAGGGGAGTGTATTTCAAGATTGGATGGACAAAGGAAAGATGGTAGAAAACAGTTCTAGCAATTACACATATATCCCTTCCTTTGCAAGTTCTTCACAGTGTGGGCATGCACCATTTTCTCAAATTCAATACCCATCGCCTTATATCCCACTGCAGGTAACACTTTTATAAAATACAGTAACTAAAATCTTTTTAAAGAGAATGAGATATTTTCTTTAATTTTGATATTATTACTTTTATTCACACAATAGAGCCCGCAACAAAACATGGTAGTAGATTTCCAGCAAAATCCAACACAATCATTTGGACAATCAGAGGTACAATATGCTTGAAATATTATTCTTTGTTAATCCCTCCACCCCACAACTAAACTAATCAAGTGATTTTGCAGGCACAAGTGACTTTTGGTGAGAGTAGTGGCGGGAACTCTATCATGAACTTTTGGCATAATATTTGCACTTCTACAAGGTTTCTTTCGATAAGCTTGACTAGATAATAAAACAAGCATATTCATGCATTTAATTATTGTTAGCAACATAATATTTTATCCGTTTAAAAAAGAATGGTGACATTAGAATTATAACAATCAATGTATCTAAACTCTACACGAAATAAAATTATTATCATAAAGGAAACTACTAAAATAATAGTAATAATATCATATAAAAGGAGTGAGACAAAATACACATTTTTATTTATGTTGGTATTGTTCTTGTTTAACATGATATGATTGCTAAGCACACTTCTCTCCCTCTCTTTTGCTATCTCAGGCCTATCTCGAGTCCACTCTCCTCTATGGTTATACAATTGGATAATCTCTCCCAATTAGAGTTGGAGTATGCCCATTCAAATTGGAATATCAACTTGAATCATAACAACAACAATCACATCGTTCAACATAATGATCATTCTTCAATTCAAAATGATGCAAGAGCTCCTAATTTTACTAGATGTAACAATCCAATGGAGGTCTGTTCAAAGCATTAATCTCATTATTTGTTTATATTTTTTATTAAATTATTTAGATAAATACTTATTTTAAATATTTTTTTCAGAATCATCAGGAGAATACCATGGAAAACAATGAATATTTTGTTGAACGAACACAAGACAATGATGCATGGGAATGGGATTTTGATTTCCTCAACGAAACTTTCAATGGGGAAGACTTCAGAACTTTGGATTGATCAACCGATTACAAATAATTCTTTTTATCTAGGTCCTTTATATCTGGTTCTATTTAAGACAGTATTTCAATGATCCAAAATAAAAAGATCATAGACTCTTCCATTCACATGTTTTAGCTTTTTGTTTGTTTATTTCAGTACAAGAGATCATCTAAATGCATGCAATGTAGCCTATATGATAAGGCGAATAACAATAAGAACCTATGAATGTTAGAAATAAATTGTTAGCAACATCGTATGTATTACTACTTCTTATTATCTTGTCCATTTAGATTATATGTCAAGACTAAACCAAATGGTCAAAATCCAATCGTCACATTCGAGTCTGAACCAACATCCAAAAATATAAAAATGAAAACCATGAATTACACATAATAAAAAGGACAAAATATATTTCTCCTAGAGGACTGATTCAACAAGAACCTATTTGTAGTAGAACAAAACTTGAGAAATACAGGAGAGGACTTGGGTATGCATTTTGCATATGTCAATTGTACAAACAAAATATGTTTTTTTTATTGTGATGAAGAGGTTTATTATTTTTTAGTGATCTTTGACTGTTAGCAGCAGCTCACTTGTGAGATTATTAGTGGGAATGAGTTACTAACTGTTATAATGGTTTTCGCCAAGTGCATAGTCTAGCATGACCTCTTCACAAGATGATACACACAAATCGAAAAATGGTTTAAAACTTTTATCAGCACACGCATGGATGGATGGTTATGGGTGAATTTATGAGGAGAAAAATCTCATAAGATGGAGAAGATAAAGTGAACGTAATGACATAGAATTCTTTGGGTCTATATATACTTGGTGCAATTATAAAGTGCTTGAATAAATAATATAAAAGAGCTCGGATAAAGTTATTATAAATCAAAATTGGCTACAAAAACTCCTGATACTTGTATAGCGCACTTGGTCATAATTGGTTCTAACCATGCCTCCCTTTTGATAAATTCTACAATCAATAGTAATGAACCCCCTAATATTTCAGATTTTTGAACTTTTGGGTTAAAGAACATGGTATTATAGAGGTGGTGCCAAGAAGCTTAGAAACAAGTGGAGGTATCACCTCTGTGAGATTTCAATTGAAATGGAAGAATACTTATAGAAAGATATATGTTATGAGATATTTTTAAACATGTTAAACACATTTCAATAACTTAGCTTTAATGAATAGAATGTTGGGTTTTTAAGAGGTGTAAACGGAAAATGAATAGGTATTTTTGTGAAAAGACACCACTCACTTTGAATGGTTGTGACCTTTTTCTATAGGTTGTGACCTTTTTGATTGGTTGTGACTTTTCCTATAGGTTGTGACTTTTCTTATAAGTTGTGACTTTTTTAATAAGTCACAATAAGCACCTTTTCATACTACCTTTTCGTTGACTATAAATTCAGAGGACTAGCCTCAATTTTATGCACTTCCTCTGCATATTTTCTTACAAACAAAAAATATAGAGTCATGTGTGATTTGTTGCCATTCTTTGAGTTCGACGAAATCGTTGGCGTTTGAAGTACCACTACTCTAGCGACATATATATTCGATTTATCCTAGGAGGAAGTAATCCATAACCTCGGGTACAGTGAGGGGATTAAATTCCTTAAGGACACATAAGAAAATTATGGACTCAAATTTAGAGTTTTTTGCCTTTCTATTTTCAAGTTTATTTTGATTTTCTGATTTACAAATTTGAACATAGGAAACCAACCATCTTAAAGAATTTAATTTACTTGTTTTGTGTTCTACTCTATACTGAAACTCTATATTGAGCACAATTTATAAAAGATGGCAATACAACTTTAAGAAGATTACGGTGGTTCCCGATGGAAAGGACTTTGTCGATATCATTCTGTCTCGCACGCAGCGTCAAACTCCTACTGTTGTGCACAAAGGATATGATATCTCTTGTATACGCCAATTTTACATGCGCAAAGTGTAATATACAGCAGGCCAAGCACTTTTCTGGTAAGAATTTGATTTCACCAAATAACGATATATGAGGTTTGGATAATCTATTTCTTAATTAGACAACCAGTGATGTAATATTGGCTTCAAAAGTCAACATATAATTGTAATATTGATTGGATACTCTTCGTAGATGGTGTAAAACTCTCATTAGAAAGGGTGAAAAATTTAGGGATAATTTCGAATATATACAATAAATTAATTAGTTTCCAATAAATATAGCCAAGTTTTTTTTACAAAAAAGTAGCCCAAAAATGAACTAGCCACAAAAAAAAAATTACAAAAAAAATAGCCGCATGTATATGTAATGTATCGATATAGTATAAAAGTTATGTAATGTATCAATATTATATAAATGGTGTATAAACATATATCGCTATTATATAAATGGTGTATAAATGTATATCGATATTGTATAAATGATGTATAAATGTGTATTAATATCATATAAATAATATTTACATGTGTATCGGAACAGTTATGTAATGTATCAATATTGTATAAACGTGTATATATGACATATAATGTATGTACTACCTAATTTTTTCAAAACTATTATACATACAATAATATACGTACAGATCATACTGTATCTAAGAGGCTATACATACAAATGCATACATCTAATTATAGATAGTGATACATACATCTAACGAGACCTCGTTCTTCTTCAATCACTGAAGTAGTGATTTTGACCTTCTTTAACTTGTACTCCTAGCAATTTCACGTTAATCTTTTTCACTGTCATTTTCACGCTTATACAAATTTTTACCAACTGAAGTTTAACATCAACTATTTGCAATGCAATTTTGATACTTTTGAGAAACTGGGTCTCGTTTTTTTCTTGATTGTGCGTTGTTGTTGTTGTTGTTCCCGGGTGCTGATAAAAATAACATCGAATTAGTACTAATCCCAGAATTCAACATTCTTCACCAATTCCCAAAAAAAAATCCTTTTTTTCTCTTCCTATCAAGAATTTAACATCTGGGATTTATGAGATCAGCTAAGCAATTGGGTTTTTGTTCTCTTTTTTTCAATAGAGTTTTCTTTACTATTAGTGAATTCTTGGGAGTCAATTGCTTCTAGATCAAAGTGCTTTGGGAAGAAGAAGAAGGAGAAGAAAAAGGAGAAAAAGCGGGAGAAGAAGGGGGAGAAGAAGGGAAAGTAACAAGGGAAAGCAACGAAGTAAAGCAGCGAGCATGGTCAATTAACGTAATAAATTGAGATTTTTTTAAAGTGAGCTATTTTGAGTATAACTAAATTTAATGAGCTGACATTCTGCCTAATTTTCCCAAAAATGTATCAAATAATTAGAAAAAAATGGTGTAAACTGTGAAGCCAATAATGACTTTACTCAACAATATTTCATATATACATACATGCCCATGGGATGGATAAATAATTGGATAAAGTTGTGTATTTGGTGAATCACACGATCAAAATTAGATATCCTTAAATGTTCTCTCTCTTTGGAGCACAACTCTTTCGAGTTCAGAGAAAAAAATTGATTTGGCATTTCCATGTTTAACCCACCAACTTGTGTAAGATGTGAAGTTATTGGGCCATCCAACCAACGTGGAATTAGTATCTGTCCATGATGCCATTCATTCAACTCTCCCTAGTGTTTCTACTATGTGAAAGGTATGAATGTGAGGGAATAAGGAGAGGTTCAGCGTTCTATATACCCAATATATATATATATATATATATATATATATATATATATATATATATATATATACACACACATTATGATACATTATTTTAGCGAGATTGAAACTATTTTATTTTCTCTCACTCAACTTTGTGATATATGACATTATATAAATATTATGGTAGTCTTTTATTATTTGATCTCAGATAATATTCTATATGGTATATAGTTTGGTAGAATGCATGAGATATGTGGAGGATTATTTTCAAAGTGGTAAAACATGAATTAGACTTACATTGAAACTTGAAAATATTCTTGAGATCATGAAAATAATAATTAAAATGTGGAGTATTTTGACTTATGATAAAGTCAGTGTTAGACTTAGTGTCTAATTTAATTTGAAAGAATAAGATATGAAATCTAATGACATTCTTGTATTATGTTAAACTCGTAAAATCCTTGGAGGATATCTGATTTGGTGGTCGTTGAGTTTTTAACTAGCATATGACTAGTTTATAAACTATCAAATTGATATTTGAACATATACTTATTCAAAAGAGTTATGTTCTTTAATCAAAGAGTGACACTTGAAATGTCATGATTTTTCATGAAAAGATGCGTCTACTAAAATACAATTTGTCATGACCCGATTTCTCAGGTCATGATGACATCTACAACCCCCAGTAGGCGAACCAATTCTCGTAGCCTGAAACGGTTAGTAATGGGCTACTACCTAACTAATATGCACAATAAGCAGAAATAAGCGGAAGCAGAATATACAGATAGAACAAAGCAGAAGCAACAACCTGAATATATATAAACAAGAAAACTACACCAACCCCAAGACTTGATATCAATAGTACAGAAGCTTCTAATAGAATACAAGTACTAGAAGTAACAAAATAGAGTATACAACTGTCTCCAAAAGTACAAAGAGTAACAGTGCCAAAAGATGAGATGTGGTCAAGCCCCAGTTGTCAGGTGCTCACCTTAGTCTCAAATATTCAATGCTGCACGAATCTCTACGCAATCAACAACGAAAGCTCACACTAATATTTGCACCAAAAAGATGCAGAAATATAGTATGTGCATCAATTGCTAAGCAATGGGTACCCAATAGGCATAATCAGTCGACTGAACCCATATAAGATATAAAGATAGTAAGTAGCAGATAGCAACAAAATAGTCACCAAAGCAATAGAGAAAACACATGGAAACTAGCACAAAGAATAGTCAACCAAGAGTTATAAGCATACAATGCTAGCACAGAAGATATACATAACACAAAAACACAGGTGAAAGAAAGAAGAACGCACCTAGAATCCTTGCAACAACAGTATATAAATAGAGAGTTTAAAGAGAAGGGTGGTGTACCGATAACCTCAATTTAACAAGAGAAAGAAGGGAATCAATTAACATACTCAACTAGAAGCAATAAACTTAATGAAATCATACTAAAACCCAACTTCAAGATAAGCATAAACATCAAAACAATCTCTTAAGTACAACCCTAGAATGGAATAACTAAGCCACAAAGAACCAAGATCTGCTAACTAATAACCATGATGGAGAATAGAATCTGATAACCCACAACCGCTCAGAAGGCCACAAAACAGTGCCTCAACAATGTAGGACCCACTAGCCTCTCAATAACCAAAGTATCCATCAATCGGAGCCTCAAGAGGCTAAAAACCACTAATCCCACAACAACTGAAGGCTATAACAAACTCTATAAGATGAAAGGAGTAATATAATTTACCTACAGTCCCAACGATCGTCCATACAACCAAAAAATGCAATCAAGTGAAAATAAACCCTCCGACTGCTCATACAACCGGAGAATACATTGATCACACAACAAACAAAGGTGGAAACAAAATACAATATGCATGATGATGATATGATAGAACCAGGTGTGATAGTAGTGCCGTATGATACCATCTCCGGTAGCTAGAAGGCCCAATAGAGGCAGGATCCATGGAAGGCGCACCCGTGTACCTCTACTGCACCATACACTCCTCATCCTAGCATACTCGTCGGCCCATAGACATTGGCCCAGGAATGACAGGGTCAATGGAGGTCTACTCATAGACCACATACTAAAATTGCGAATCTCAAAGTATATCTCAATAATCGGCATCTCGTAGTACATGTCTGGAATAGAACCGGGTCTAAAACAGTAGTAGTGATTCCAAAACTCTGTCACAAGGTGCCTGAAGCGTATCCGGGTCTAAATCAATAACCAAGTCTCAAAATTCCTAATCAGAGTGCTCGGCACGTGTTCGGGTCTAAATCCATAGAAAATCATGCCTAGCGCTATGGCACAGCCGAGCCTAGTATATGTATGAAAACCAGTGATAAAATCATCGAAATACCCTCTCTACCAAAGAGGTATCATGAAAAATTAGTTCCAAAATCCTTTCATAATTATTTTACCGAAAATGGGCCCTCGGGGTCATGCAAAGTTTAGAAAACCATTCTAAGTAGGCCCGAAGCCAAATCAGTAGCAAAACATGCAGAAAATCCTTTGCATGAATGATATGCTTGCAAATAATAGATTAGCTAAATGACTCACAAACATTCCTATCGGCCCTGCATAGGCACCATCAATTCTACAACACAGATAGCCAGCCTAAAGCAATATCACGATGTTCAGGACTCACGGATATTTCTAATATCCCACTGTCTATGGTCCAAAGGCATATACAAAGGCCACACGAGGTAACAAGGGTAATATAACAATACCACACGAATACTACAATCAACGTATAAAATAAATGGACAAAAAAAGCTGACAAGGTCTGAGGATACCAACCTAGAATACCAACCTAAGAAATCTAATTAATGCAGTTACAACCTATATACGCAGACTCTAGGTAGGCAAAGCCATAACCTACCTGTCGTCCGACGAATAGCTGCGGAGATAGCATCGTCCAAGCTCGAACTGCTCCGGAAAGCTTCAAATCATGAAAATACTATCAACACAATAATCTAGGCATCAAAATGAAGCTAATAATACCCATAATGCTATAAGCATAACCGAATCAAAATCTGGATCACAAGCGGGCCCATTAGCCTCGCAATCCAAAGCCAGAAATGAAAATACCACAGTATTTCCCACAATTTTGGGAGCACATGCTAAAAATTTTAGCAAAAATAGACCATGAATAAAGGCTAAAACAGACCATAAACTACGAGAATCAAAGAGGGAAAATTATGGGGTTTTAACGGAAATTAACACTAGAACTTACCAATTCTAGAAGTCAAGAACGCCCACGGATCAGCAACATATATTCCTCCAAGTTATAGGAGTGAGCTGGTGAAGAAATGAATGAATTTGGAGCGAAAATGGAGGAGGAATCGATGTTGGAAGATCATGAGAAAAGCTGGAAAAGGGAAGCCAACAACTATTTAAGCTGGCCCGCCAATGCCATGCCTACGCGGCCATGGCGCTACCTACACGGGAATGCGTATGCGGGCGGCATCGGTGAACGCATAGGCAAGGGGCTGGCAAGGCCAGGCGCTTACCCAGCACGCACGCGGCCAGGCCACTGCTATGCAACAACGTGCATGCGGCCCAGGCGTTGCCTAGGAGATAGCCGAGAAATGGAACGACTATTCAAGAACACAAACGAACTGATCTATTGAACTAGAAACAACATTCTAGATCCAACAGAATCAACAAAAATCCCATTGGAGGTCGATTTAATAAAAAGTGGGCCCCGTGCTTAAAATCAACCTTTAGGCCAACTATTCCAAAATGAAACCTATGGGTCGAAATCAAGTCTGGAATCCTAAGGACTCGAGCCAATGGCCCCTCTAGCCAAAACTCGACATTCCGGAGTTAACAACACTGACGGAATTTTAATCTGAGGTCTTCTTCTCCAAATGTTGACCAAAGTCAACCAAACAAGCCTAACTGGCTTGAAAACACAGAACGAGAGAGACTTCCAAGCTGAATAGCTCCCAGATCTCGACCAAAGGTCCAACTAGACCAAAGTCCACGCTCCGAAGCTAACAGAACTATCGGAATTCGGTTCCGAGCATGATAGCTAAGAATGTTGACCGAAGTCAATGATTTCCAAAGTTAAAGATGTAAAATAGGGAAACTGCCATAAAGACCAAACAAATGGCTCGGGACCAAACTATCGGTCCCAGAAAGCCATAAATTACTTGGGGCTGCTACATGCAAGCTCTAATAGTACAAAGAAGGCAAAAACACATAAATGACCAGAAGGGTCATTACATCATCCACTAATAAAAGGCTTTTATCCCCGAAATTCAGGAAAGAAGGAAATACTTGGAGACTTAAGAATAGCAGATACAAAGCCCGCACCACTCTCTTGAAAAACTGGGTAGACTCCTCGACCGGACGACACCCAACAGAATGAGACCAAAGAAAAGTAAACAAGCCTTAATTCCTCACTAGCCAAGCTAGATTCCAACTCTTAACTTTAAAACTCCAAAGGCTTATCAACCAAACCGAACCTCTAGAATCTCAACCAAAAAGTACCGACACAACACCAAAACCAGAGAACCAAGGCGATCAACACACAAAACCTAAATCCTCGATACCATAACCAAGTTCACCCACAAAGTCACCAACCAAAACTCTAACTCATGAACCCGCTAATTCGCAAAATCCTGTATTCTGACCTGAACCCTTTTGCACTATAGTCATGAAGCTTCATATAAGTCGAGCACTCGAGACACTCTTGAAATATCAACTGACACACCAAAGTTCCATTGTTCCTGCTATACTTAACCTCGAACGAGGTCACCTTTATACTCAAATCCTATCCAAGTCAAGTTCTAGTCTACTAGCCTTTGCCATCCAAGATAGCAACCCATAGCATATCATTGAAAACTAGAGTAACCTATCCTGGTTGACCATCAACCAATGAACGAATGCTTTTGCTAGGATCAATCCCGATACCTGAACTCAACTGAACCAATCATCGGAACTTATATGAAACTCATACACAAGGGTTGGGAAAGCATGAAGGAACACCCTGTGTCAATGGAGGATCTCTCAACTATAGAACGAAACCAACCTCGCTGAATCGTGCCAGGTCTGAATCAACGAAAAATGAATGAACCAGGGAAACCTGCCCAAAAGACCCAAACCAAAACCAAGACCCTGCAAGGAGTGTGGTAATCCTACCATGAAGTCTGTAGCCAACAATCAAGCTCCAAGATCTAGAAGTACTGCTACTGCTCCAATTACTCAAACACCATTCAGATTTAAGATCTCCTAACTAGTATCATCTCAGAAAGAAGTCCACCATGCCGCAAAAATCAAGTCAAACACTCTGTAGGCAAAGGAAAGATGTCGAATGCCCAAGGTCGCCATCTAGCTATCAAAACTTTTGTGAAAACCTTTAACTCACCCCTTTATCTCAAAACAACTGCTCTACCGCATCTGCAGACAAACTAACAACTTTGAAGCATACAATATACCAAACTTCTAGTCCACACTGGACAAGTCTAACCAATGCTAGAATCCTACACAGTAGACCACCACTCAGAGAGTCCACCAAATCAAGCTTTCAACCCTCGGAATACAACGGCGACCATCAAACTCTGTGCACCATCAAAATCCAAAATAGCCTTGCTAGTCTCAACCTGCACAACCTGATCATATATAAAATACACCCCTTGATCCTCACTTACACCACTGAATCGGTCCAACCAAGGTGGAATGGACCTCGTACTGATAAGAACATCACTAGGAGCTGGAATGTCCAGCCTAATCAACTGGTTGGCCTAGGACAGGATGTCCAAGGACAACTACCACTCCAGAACTAAAATAGGGAAGTTAAGCTATTCGAACTCGCTACCTTCCATCCCAAGAAGCTGCAATCAAAGAGAACTATCCACGAACCATCCAAAGTAGTCTGCTGGCCCACGATTCTGAAACCTAGCTCTAATTACCAATAAATGCCTATGTTGAACCCATGAGTAGACCTATATGTTGCCAATGAACACCGAGGAACTAGAGCTAACTAGGAACTAAATACACAATTTTCCCAATTCATAGATTCTACTAAAACGTGGATCATTCAAAGGACATAACGAGGAAATCACAACTAGTGCAAAAAGTCCCCAAAGGTAGTAATGGAAATGACCACTACCTCAATTTTATACTAGAAGGAATTCTGACCTCGAATCTATCAGAGGAACTGACATCACAATATGAACTCAGTCGATGCAAGTCACCAACACACAAGCCAAACCAACTCTCGGTCATCACCTCAGTAAGCTACTAGAACACATATACACAAGCAAGAATCCATCTCCCTCCTTCGCAAATAAGACGAAGCCCTTTTTTATGGATACACTAAATTCTATAAATTCTTTCTCAGAAGACTCTGGAGCTGTTCCTTTAGCTCCCACAACTCTTGCTGGCAGCACTTGATACGATGGAATAAAAGTAGGCTGAATGCCCAACTCAACTACAAAGCTACTAACAACACTTAGCCACAATTTCCTAGTTGAAACTCAACCACAATACTATAGTCAACACTTAGCCAAAATGCTACAGTCTAAACTCGACCACTATGCCACAATCAATAGCTCGACCAAAATACAACCATCAACTCTCATCCCAACTGGAACTGGGGAAAGTAAGAAGACAACCCAACCATACTTAAAATAGAAGAAAACAAGAAAAGCAACCCACACCTTCTAACCTCCTAAGCCAACCAATGCTTACAGCATAACCAACACCACTCGACTTAAAATAGAACCTCAATCTCTAGCACAAACCACTGGTATCACATCAAACTAACACAAGGACCTCTAGCCAATGCTATATAATAGCCAAGGCAACAACCATCTAGGACCGCTAGAAAAGGAAGACTCGACCCAAGTATAGAACCACAACGAGAACTAGAAACGAGGCTAACAAGACCTACTCACGAGCTACAACTTTGGGCAATCACCTCTCAAGGATAGCTCACCCCATCCACTAGTAAAGAATAATCTACCAAGAAAAATACATGAATAAACACTACAACTCAAGTAGTAAAACAACTAAACAAGGAGAAAACGTAGACATATAAGCAAAACACAAATAGGGAGAATAATCGCAATACAACCAACATCAGCACTAGTCAAAGGTAACAAAAACCAGACCTGGAGCAATGATATCATGAACCTCAACCTCTGGCCCACCAAGAGGGGCATCAAACTGATGGGATCTCACTCTGGACTGAGTAGTCGAAGCTGAAGGCTAAACAGTCCCTCACCGAGGACAATCTCTAAATAAAGTGACCAACCACTCCACAATCATAACACCTATGCTGACTGGGATATGCGAACGTAGGGAAATTCCTAGAAAAGTGCCCATGCTCACTACACTGAAAACAAATCCCACTGAATGAAGTCAGATGGGAAAGTCCCACTGAACCTGACCGGCCACCATGGCCTACACACCCTGAATGCAAACCTCAAAGAACCTGACTCGTACCATGTCTCTCTGCTCAACATGTTCTGTACAACCACTCTTTGGAGCCTGTAGAGCAACTAAAACTTGTCCGCTAGATAAGTAGTAATGGCATTAATCCTTAGCAGACAATCCCCTACCTCGAGTCTGAGAACCTTAGAAACTGCCCTGACAATGATGCTTCTTGATACTACCTTCATATGCCTCACGACATAAACCTTCAATAGCCCAAGCATGATCAACTACCTGAAGAAATGTAGTCTCAACTGAAACTAAGTGCTCGGTCGCCAAATGAAGCAGTGAAATCAAATATCCAACAAAGATCTGAACTATCTCAAACTGTGAAGGCACAGTCCTAGCAATACACCTAACCATCTCGTGAAACCTTACCTCATACTCAAATACCGACATACAACCCCACTGAAGAACTGGAAGCTCAATCCTAACTGAAGCTGATAACGATCTCAATCGAAAATGATCAAAATCGATATCGGAAACACAAAAACAGACAATACAAATTGAAGATAGAGGGATAGATTAGAAAAAGGGATGAGAATAGAAGAAAGAAGGACTAATTGAATCCACAATCAACCAAGGGAGAAGAGAACTCAATCTAATGCCCGAGAAACCAAATTGAATCCACAAGATGATAACTCGATGATCGATCAAGCGAAGAAAATAACACAAGCAATTCGGAAATCCACCCTAATCACTCGATCTAAGCTAACAATTGGAATTTAACCCAATCACTACCCTAAGCTAAAGTAACTAAATATCAAGTCTATTCAAGACAATTCAATCATCAATAATCTAAGTATGAAAATGGCTAAGGCAACTATTTATAGTTATTGCCTTTACACAAATAGCCTATTACAAAAATAGCCCAAAAGTGACTATTTTGGAAATAACCCACAAGGGCCCTTCTTGATTGCTCAAATGGCATCTTGATCACCCATGACCTTATGTATTTATTGCTCCATAGCTTCCTCCGGGCTCCAAGCTACCATTCATATACAAGCCCCTCCACTTATGCTCCAAGCTAACCAAGATCGTACCATCCTCCCCTTCTTCAAAAGGATTCGTCCTCGAATCCGAACCTTGCAAAAACATAAGAAGGACAAACAACAAATATATCCTCATAGCATGAGGTTTAGCACACGGGTTATCAACCATACCAACTTGCAAGGAGGCACACATTTAAAATACAACCAACTATCCTTTGTGTCAAATAAGAGCAATGCATTATAGAACATACAAAGGATCCGGCTATGAGAAATATCATGGAACAAAGAAACCTCAAAGGTCCTAAGACACAATTGCTTCCCTATTCCCCCATAAGACCATACCAAATGTGGTGTTTCCATTGGTTCAAACACCCATGAGTGTTTACCGGGGTCAAAGATATAAAAAGCCCACATAGTTTGGTCACAAAGGCAAATGGACCAACCCAAGAAACCCCTACCTCTATATAAACCAAATCCCGTACAAACATGGACATCATCATATGCAAAGAGGTAGTAGACAAAGGTGTTACTTAAATGAACCTCATCCAAGATGTTCCCACATATAGAATCACCCTTTGATCCACAAGCATTAAGGCCTTGATCAAGAGTGAGGTCACACAAGAATGAAGTGGTCATTAGAGAACATACACCCCTTTCCTTTTGACCACTAACCCCTCCAATAGACGTACGATCATCTTTCAAGAAGAGAGTTTCGTCTTTGGAAAGTGTGTCATCATACCATAGTGGATTCTCAATCACTTGGTAGCCTTCAAGAGGGGCTACACTTCCATCATTCCAAAACACATCACTATGCATTTCATCTTCATTAGTCATGTCAAGAATTAGAAATGGAATCAACACTCAAGGAATCATCACCTCTAAGTAAAGATCCTACATGACTAACTATATGACCAACTATATCATTACCATTACTAAATTGAGGTTCATTTATCACATCACACAACTCCTCAATTAGTAGGTCATCATTACAAGCAAGTTGGTCAACACCACAATGAACACTAATTGGTAGCATATCAAGCTCAAAAGAATCACACACATGATTACCATCATTATATCCAACTAGCATTTGACTACCCCCATTACATGACAATACATTTTCACTCAAGTCACAAGTGCTAACACTAGATGGACTCAAATCGATCTTACTAGAAGAATCAATCAAGTCATCTATAGGATCAACTAGTGTTTGGGCACTCACAACAATGGCATCATCATCATGCAACAAGGTGTCATCAAGATCATCACAAGGTAAAGGCTCTTTAAGCTCACACATATACAAGCTATCACTTACACTCAATTGTCCACTAACCACACAATGATCTTCCAAGTTCAATAAAGTGCAAGAGTTAGCTTTGTTACCTTGTAGCTCATAGGAAGAATTGTCTTCACCTTGGTTACAAACATTTGAGCACAATTGCTTTCTTTGAAATCTTTCAACCACCTCATGATGTTCCATATTTTGAGGTTCCACAATAGGTTTGCTTCCAAGAATACCTGCACAAGAATTAAGACAACTAGAAAAAGAAGAGAGGGTACAAAAGTTAGTATAAGGTTGTGACAACCCTCTCACATCACTCCACACAACCTCTCTTTTTTCCACTCTAGAGTTGTCACTTATCACACCCTTACTCCTCTCAATCTTTTGTCTCTCAATTTCATTGGAGTTCGGACAAGCGCCAAGTATCCCTTGTGAAGGGTTAGATGATCCCTTCACTTCAAACTTCCACTTTGGTGCACAAGGTGTGGATGTTTTGACTTCCATGTTCAACTCCTTAGTGGGTTCATCTTCATGAGGAGTAGTTTTCTTCAACATCTTTTGTAACTCCTCGGGATTAAGATTGGCAACCCATCGAATGACCTTGTCAACTCCTCTTTGTATGGCATCCCCTAATTCTTTAATTCTTAAAGATTCAAGATCCCTCACCGGAAAGGGCTCATTTGATTTCACTCTACTTTCATGTCCCTTTGATCCTTCCATCCTACCTCCAACACCATTTCCATATTGAGAACAAGACACATTGAAATTAGGATAAGAAGCATGAGACATAGTAGTTCTACAAGTAGGGAATGCACATTTTCTCTTGCTCATTAGATGACTTTCACTTGTACCAACATACCCACTCACACCACTTCGACTAGGATAAGTACCATAAGAAAAGGCATATGAATATTCTCTAGCTCCATGGGTGTTCTCATCACAAGACTTATAAAGTATGTGGGAGGAAGAACTATACCTCAAGTCATCTTCATCCTCATAGTAGGTAGGGTGAGGTTCCTCATATTCTCCATCATCATCATAGGAATCATCACAAGGTTCTTCTACCCCACCATCTTCATCATAAGATATTTCTACTCCTTCATATTCATCATAAGGGCCATAAACCCCATTCATTTCACATACATCTCCAAAGTAGTAGTTCTCATCACCATATGGCTCAAAATCATGGCTATTATCATAGCCTCCACAATTCCCATCATCATCATACTCATAGCCTCCATTGCTACAAGCAAAGTCTCTTATTTCATCATCATAAGGATCCGAAGCTATAGAGGACATACTTCCTTATAGCTTATTGTACCTACAAAACTAGCAAACAAGTTAGTAATAAAATCCTCACACCACTCTTTATATGAACTCTCAACTCACCTTCTATGGCTTCTTTCCAAATTGATAGTGTTACTAATTTTGCTCAATCAATTCAAGGTTATCTATCCTTGTGGAGGAATGGATCCTTGTGACTCTTGAAAGAAGGATGACTCAAATAAAACTAAAAGGGCTTGAATCAAGAAATTAACTACGAAATAAAACGAGAAAAGCACACAAAAACGCACAAGAAAAAAAAATGGACTCAAAGGACTTGATAATATTTAGTAGGGTAATCTACTAATTAAAATCAAGTTATGAACCTAAAAGAAGGTAGATTTAATGAAAAGGAAACAAATTTACCAAGATTTGAGCTAAGAAAGTCATTTGGGAAGAAATTTGATTGAAATCCATGGAGAAAAGCTTCAAAAAGTGGAGAAAAACTTGAAAAATGCTTCAAAAAGCTTGCTGGCTGGGCGTTGGAGCCGGTTTTTGGAGGCCTTGAGCCGTTTCAGGAGGGCTGGAGCCCTTGGCTTGGCCGGAAGCTGGCAAGGAGGCAGCTGGACTTAGCTGGAGCCGACGGAAGGAGGCTGGAGCTGAGGGCTTGAGGCGGAAGCCATATGCTGAGGCAGGAGCTGCACTGTATATCGGCTCAATGCGGAAGCCGTATGACTGACGCGGAAGCCGATCATCTCGTCGGCTTGGAATCACGGAAGCGGCTCACTTGAGGTGGAGCCGAATTCGCTGGGAGCTATCTCGCTGTTCCAGTCACGTGTGGACACGTGGCGATGATCTGCTGGAGGCTATAATTTTTCTATTTTTTTCTCACTCCTTTGGACCCCACAAACACCTTTACACTTTCTCTTTCCGTTCCTTTTGGATTAAACACCACCTTTTTGAAGATTCTTCCTCAACAACATATGAATTTCATGAAGAACACTAACATTGATGAACTTCAAAAATTCATAACTCACTCAATTTAGCTCCGATCTTTATCAAATTTTAAATACGAGCTCCTTTCAACACCATGAACAAACCCCAATAACTTTTAGCCCTCAATTCCAAACCGAAAATAAACTCATTTTCTCCATCTTCAAGCTATTAAGAACGCCATGAACAAGTGAATTTCAAATCTTCATAACTTTTTCATTTTAGCTCCAAATTTCACGAAATTTAAGATTTAAGCTCCCCTTGCTATAGAGAACAAACCCCAATACTTTTCAAGCTTCAATTTAGCCTTAAAGAACATACCCACTTCACTTTCTTCAAGCTTTTTCAAGCTCAACAATGGTGAAATTTTGAAACACCTCCACATCAACTCGAAATCGTTTCAAATTTTAGGAGAAATTTCCTCTTAAGTTAGAGAACAATTCCATTACTTTTTCTACCTTGATTTTTTCCGAATCTTCACGACCCATTTTCAAGTTTTCAAACCTTCAAGCTCTTTTAATGGTAAAATCTTCCCTACAACTCAAAATCACTTGAAATTTTGGATTTAGACTCAAAAAATACTAGAGAATCAAGATCTAGTGTCAAAAATAACAAATTCAAACAACAAAATTTTTGATTTTTTTTTTTGGACGAATTTTTTTTAATTAATTCTTTTTTTCAAATTTATGAACTTAAGACTTAAGAATTGATGGAACAACTCCTAAAACCTAAGCTCTGATACCAAGATGATAACGATCTCAATCGAAAATGATCAAAATTGATATCGGAAACACAAAAACAAACAATACAAATTGAAGATAGAGGGATAGATTAGAAAAAGGGATGAGAATAGAAGAAAGAAGGACTAATTGAATCCACAATCAACCAAGGGATAAGAGAACTCAATCTAATGCCCGAGAAACCAAATTGAATCCACAAGATGATAACTCGATGATCGATCAAGCGAAGAAGATAACACAAGCAATTCGGGAATCCACCCTAATCACTCGATCTAAGCTAACAATTGGAATTTAACCCAATCACTACCCTAAGCTAAAGTAACTAAATATCAAGTCTATTCAAGACAATTCAATCATCAATAATCTAAGTATGAAAATGGCTAAGAAAACTATTTATAGTTATTGCCTTTACACAAATAGCCTATTACAAAAATAGCCCAAAAGTGACTATTTTGGAAATAACCCACAAGGGCCCTTCTTGATTGCTCAAATGGCATCTTGATCACCCATGGCCTTATGTATTTGTTGCTCCATAGCTTCCTCCGGGCTCCAAGCTACCATTCATATACAAGCCCCTCCAATTATGCTCCAAGCTAACCAAGATCGTACCAGAAGCACCGCTTGAAAAACAGGTACTGAAATACCCACCGAAGGACTCAGAGTCCTGACCACAGTGTACTGAAGAACTGGGATAGCACGAGACCTTACCGGAGGCTGGGCTAGCCCCACACCCCATATCTGATGCAATCTGCTCTAACTCTGAAGTCTCAGCATTGACGAAAACACTGAAGCAATAGGCATAGAAGCCTCAACACTACCCGCAGTCATACTCATCCTAGGTATATGGGAAGGAAAAAAGCAAATGAAGTTCAAAAGTCAATAGAGTCGGGGACGCATGATAAGGAGCCAAGAAGATTGTTCTTTTACTAACAATGCCTTGTAGCCTCCCGTAGATAGGATACATATGTCATCGTACCAATCCGCGAGACTCTACTTAGCTAGTTGCTTCTGTACCACGATACCAGTGAACCTAGGGCTCTGATACCAAGCTGTCATGACCCGATTTCTCAAGTCATAATGGCACCTACAACCCTCCACTAGACGAACCAATTTACATAGCCCAAAACGGTTAGTAATGGGCTACTACCTAACCAATATGCACAATAAGCAAACATAAGCAAAAGCAAAATATACAGATAGAACAAAGCTGAAGCAACAAACTAAATATATATAAAAAAGGAAACTACTCCAACCCCAAGACTTGATATCGGTAGTACAGAAGCTTCTAATAGAATAAAAGTTCTAAAAGTTACAAAATAGAGTATACAATTGTCTTCGAAAGTACAAAGAGTAACAGTGCTAAAAGATGAGATGTGGTCAAGCCCCAGTTGTTAAATGCTCACCCTAATCTAGAATATCCAATATTGCACGAGTCTCCATGTGATCAACGATGAAAGCTCAAACTAATATTTTCACCAAAAAGACGCAGAAGTGTAGTATGAGCATCAATTACTAAGCAACGGGTACCCAGTAGGCATCATCGATCGACTGAGCGCATATAAAATATAAAAACAGTAAGTCGCAGATAGCAAGAAAATAGTCATCGAAGCAATAAAGAAAGCACATGGAAACTAACACAGAGAATAGTCAACAAAAAGTATTAAGCATACAATGGTAGCACAGAAGATATACATAATACAGAAACATAGGTGAAAGAAAGAAGAATGCACCTAGAATCTTCGCAACAACAGTTTATAAAGAGAGAATTTAAAGAGAGAAGGGATGTACCAGTAATGTCTAGTTAACAAGAGAAAGAAGGGAATCAATTAACATACTGAACTAGAAGCATAAACTAAACAAAATCATACTAAAAACCCAACTTCAAGATAAGCATAGACATCAAAACAATCTCTCAAGTGCAACGATAAGACGGAATAACTAAGCCACAAAGAACGAAGATCCACTAATTAATAACCAAGATGGAGAATAGAATCTGATAACCCACATCCGCTCAGAAGGCCACAAAATAGTGCCTCAACAATATAGGACCCACTAGCCCTTTAATAGCCAACGTATCCATTAATCGGAGCCACAACAGGCTAAAAACCACTAATCCCAAAATAACCAAAGGCTATAACAAGCTCTATAAGATGAAAGGAGTAATATAATCTACCTACAGTCCCAACGACCGCCCATACAACTAAGAAATGTAATCAAGTAAAAACAAATCCTCTGTCCGCCCATACAATCGGAGCGTACACTGATCACATAACAAACAAGGGTGGAATCAGAATACAATATGCATGGTGATGATATGATAGAACCAGATATGACAGTACTGTCGTATATTAACCCTTCCGGTACCTAGAAGGCCCAATAGAGGTAGGATCCATGGAAGGCACACTCGCGTACCTCTACTACACCGTACACCCCTCCTCCTGGCACACTCGTCGGCCTGTAGCCATTGGCCCAGGAACGACAGATTCCATGGAGGTCTACTTATAGACCACATACTAAAACCGCAAATCTCAAAGTATTGCTCAACAATCGATATTTCGTAGTATGTGCCCAAAATTGAACCGAGTCTAAAACAGTAGTAGTGATCCCAAAACCCCACCAAAGGGTGCCTGAAGTGTATCCGGGTATAAATCAGTAACCAAGTCTCAAAATCCCTAAACAGGGTGCCCGACAGATATCCGAGTCTAAATCTATAGAAAATCATGTCTAGTGCTACGACACAACCGAGCCTAGTATCAGTATAAAAACTAGTGATAAAATCATCGAAATTCCCTATCTACCCAAGAGGTGTCATGAAAAATTAGTTCCGAAACCCTTTTATAATCATTTTATCAAAAATGAGCCCTCGGGGCCATGCAAAGTTTAGAAAACCATTCAAAGTAAGCACGATGCCAAATTAGTAGTAAAACATGTAGAAAATCCTTTGCATGAATGATATGCTCACAAACAATAGATTAGCCCAACGACTCACAAACATTCCTACCGGCCCTGCATAGGCACCACCAGTTCTACAACGCAGATATCCAGCTTAAAGAAATATCACAATGTTTAAGACTTACGAACATCCCTAATATCCCACCGTCTATGGTCCAGAGGCGTATGCAAAGGCCACACAGGGCCACAAGGGTAATATATAATACTACACGAATACTACAATTAACGTATGAAATAAACAGACAAAAAAAGGCAGACAAGGTCTGAGGGTACCAACCTAAAAAACTAACCCAAGAAAGATAATTAATGCAGTTATAGCTTATATATGCAGAGTCTAGGAAGGGAAAGTAATAACCTACCTGTCATCTGACGACTAGCTGCGAGGATGACGTCGTTCAAGCTCAAACTGCTTCGGGAAGCTCCAAATCATGAAAATATTATCAACACAATAATCTAGGTATCAAAATGAAACCAACAATACCCATAATGCTATAAGCATAACCGGTCGAAATCCAGGTTAAAGTGGGCTGGCTTGTGGGCTCTATAACCCAAAGCTAGAAATGAAAAACACTACACTATTTCTCATAATCTCGGGAGCACATGCTCAAAAATTTAGTAGAAACAGGCCATGAATGAAGGCTAAAATAATCCATAAACTATAAGAATCAAAGAGGGAAGATTATGGGGTTTCAATAGAAATTAACACGGGAACTTACCAATTCTAGAAGTCAAGAATGCTCATGGATTAGCAACATATATTCCTCCAAGTTATGGGAGTGAGATGGTGAAGAAATGAAGGAATTTGGAGTGAAAATGGAGGAGGAATCGATGTTAGAAGATGATGAGAAAAGCTGGAAAAAGGGAAGCCAACATCTATTTATGCTGGCCCGTCGATGCCATGCCTACGCGGCTATGGTGCTGCCTAAATGGTCACGCGTAAGCGAGTGGCACTAGCGAACGAATAGGCAAGGCGCTGGAAAGGCCAGGCGCTTTCCCAATGGGCATGCGACCAGGCTACTGCGTATGCGGCAGCACGCACACAGCCCAGGCGCTGCCTAGGCGATAACCAAGAAATAGGGTGGCTGATCAAGCTACTTCGTGTAGGAATCCATGCCCACGCGTAGGCATATGCCTGTTGGTGCCATGACAGCAGCCAACTGCCATCAACTATGCCAACCTAGAATATAACCTCCATGAACCCTCGAGAACGCAACAGGGGTCTCGCGAATATAAATGACCTGAGCTATTTAACTAGAAATTGCATTTTAGATCCAACAGAATCGATAAAAATCCCATTAGAGGTCGATTTAATGAAAAGTAGGTCCCGCACCCAAAATCAACCTTTAGGCCAACTATTCCAAAACGGAACCTAAGGGCCAAAATCAAGTCCGGAAGCCTCGAAGCCCAAACCAATGGTTTCTCTAGCTTAAACCTTACATTTCAGAGCTAACAACACTGACAGAATTTTCATTCGAGGTTGTCTTCTCCAAATGTGGATAAAACTCAACCAAACAAGCCCAACTGGCCTAAAAACACAGAACGAGAGAGACTTGCTCTCGGATCCTGACCAAAGGTCCAACTAGACTAAAGTCCATGCTCCAGAGCTAATAGGACTGTCAGAATTCAATTTCAAGCATGATAGCTAAGAATATTGACTGAAGTCAATGATTTCTAAAGTTAAAGCTCTAAAACAGAGAAACGGCCATAAAGACCAAACAAATAGCTCGGGCACCAAACTATCAGTACCAACAAGCCATAAATAACATGGAGCTTCTACAAGCAAGCTCTAATAGTACAAAGAAGGTAAAAATGCATAAATAACTAGAAGGGTCATTACACAATTATTTGTATAGACGTGAACATGGGTGAAAGGCTACTGACCTTTTATCGGTCGATAAAAAATGATGATCAATTAATCATTAATAATGATTAATGTCTTGTTAATGAGTTCTGATTTAGCCAAGAACTTGTGGCAGAAAGTTATTCTTATGGCTAGCCGAATATTCAATTGAGTGCCCAATAGAAAAACACAACTTATTTCATATGAAAAAATGGAAAGGAAGAAAGCACTACTTGAATCACTTCAAAGTGTAGGGGTATATGGCTAAAGTATAAGTTCCTGAACCCAAAAGGATAAAATAAGATCAAAAATGGTTGATTAAATTTTTATAGAATATGCCACTAATAGTAAAGGATATTGATTTACGATATAATCAGAAAATGCTGATTTATTGATATTAGTGTAATATGATAGCCCCGTGATATATGTATTTGGTGGGTATTGATTTGCTAGTTAGTGAAATTTTTCACGCAATTAGTGTCGTCTTCATAAAGACTAGTTGTTTGAATTAGTCATTTGATGGTTGATTATATATCTTTTCATTAAATGTAATTTTCTTTAATTTCATAAACAGACGTCATTTAAAAGGTTGTGACTTTCATGATAAGATGTGTTTGTTGAAAGAAAACTCTTTGAAAAGACAAGACGGTACATTGAATGTATAAGTTTCACTAGTCGATGAATCAAAGAACAAATAAAAAATAATGATAAATATCGATAATAGCTTGGATTTTCACATTTGTGAATGTGCTATTAGTTGGATATTTGAAGAAGTGGAATGATTGAAAAATATATATTGTTAAAAGATTTTTGGACACAATTGAGATCAATCATCCAAAAGTATGATATCACAAGGACGTCACTTTTAGTTTAGTCATCAGTCTATGATATTATACTTTTTAAGTGTGTTTTATACTATTGACATAATAATCTTAATGTGTTGAGTTTTGGAAACTAAAACCTTTATGGTTTTCTACTCTGGTTGAACTCAAATTCTGATTTGAAGAATATAATAGCTTCATCGGAATATTAAAGTTTAATTTATTAGCAATTTAAATAATATTAAAACTTCATCGTTAACTTTTGAAAAAGTTTTAATTCTACTAGAAAACGAGCCTCAAATATTTAAGAAAGTCATATCTTCTGCAGACTCATCACTTTGAAAAGAGGCAGTCAATAATGAGTTTGAATCCATAATAAATAATCATACGTGGAAATTGATTAATCTTCCTCAAGGAAACAAATCTTTAGGTTCCAAATAGATTTTCAAAAGGAAAATGAAAGATGATGGAACTATTGACAATATAAAGCAAGATTTACCATCAAAGGATTTAGACAATGTAAGGATCTTGATTATTTTGATACGTACTCACCGGTAAAAAGAAGTATATCGATTTAAGTGTTAATAGCATTAGTCTTCATGTACGGTCTTGAAATCCATCAAATGGATGTGAAAATAACCTTCTTAAATAAAGATTTGGAGGAAGAAATCTACATGGAACAACCTGAAGAGGTCGTGGTTCTTTGAAATGAAGAGAAGGTGTGTCGGCTTGTTAAGTCTTTGTATGGACTAAAACAAGCACCCGAACAATGGCATATGAAAGTTGACCATACAATATTATCAAATGGTTTCAAAATTAATGAGTGTGACAATTGCGTTTATATTAAGAAAACTCCAAATTAAGTCATCATTGTTTGTTTGTATATAAAAGATATGTTGATAATGAGATAATGATATTGCTAACATAAATATTACTAAGCGTACGCTTGCTAGTAAATTTGATTTGAAAGATTTAGGAGTTGCTGATTTGATAATAGAAATTAAGATTCACAAAACTCCTCAAGGTCTAGCATTGTCTCAATCTTATCATATACAAATGGTACTTGAAAAATTCAAGTATTCGGACTTTAAAGTTGCAAAAAGAATACCAATTGATGTGAACCTTGTTCTTTTTAAGAATAATAGTAAAAGTGAGTCTCAATTGGATTATGCCAGAGTGTTAAAAAGTTTGATGTACATCATGAATTGTACACGATCAGATATACTTTGTGCTATAAGTAAATTAAGTTGATACACAAGTAATCCCAAACAGAATTATTGAATGACTAGAAATGAGTTTTGGGATATTTGAAACACACTCAAATTTTATTTTGCATTATAACAAGTATCTAGAAGTTGTTGAAGGATATGATGATGCAAATTGGATCACCAGGTCAACTGAAACTAAATCCACAAGTGGATATATTTTTACCATTAATGGAAGAGCAGTGTCTTAAAAATTATCCAAACAAACACGGATCACCCGCTCTATAATGGAGTATGAGTTGATAGCTTTAGACAAAGCCGGAGAAAAAGTTGAATAACTTTGAAATGGCTTAAGCCATTGACACACATATACATACATTGCGATATTCAATTATTTATAATGAAAAGTCTTGTCATATACGAAAAAGACATAATACCATTACACAACTATTCTCTAGTTGAATTATCACAATTGACTATGTAAAGTCAAGAGATAATATGTTGGATCCACTTACAAAAAGCGCTAACTAAAGAGGTAGTCAAAAGATCATCAAATGGAATGATACTATGGTCGAGGACAAATTATCATGGCGGAAACTCTACCTAGAAGACGGGATATCCCAAGATATAGGTTTATGGAGATCAAATAAAGTCATTTATGATGATTCGACATTGTCAAAAATAACTTTTTGATCCATTCCTGTGATGAGAGAATGTTCAGTATCAAGGATAAAGCGTTAAGGCTTTTTAATAATTTATATGTTTGATACGAGATATATCAAATAGTGTATTTATGGGATGACACATTTAGGAATCACCTATGTAAGTGTGAAAAGTAAGTTGCTTCAAGGAGAATTCTCTATGGCCAATTCTCTACGCACTTATGAACCAGGTTGTGTTCATGGCTGAAACGAATAAAATAGTGAGAATCGATGATGGTTAAAGGGTTGATTGTGTGACATATAATTATCTAGGTGTTCAAAGATATCAAATCTATTGATTGACCGAGTATATCTGACATATGTTCACTATGAAAAGTTCAAAGGGAAACCTACTTTTCTAGATACGATTAATCCTTATTTATGAATCACACAGTTTTTATGCATATTTTTTTATCATATAGTCATTTTCCATTCATGTGAGTGATTATGGATTTTTAATAGGTGTTAATAGAAAATGAATAGGTGTTTTCGCTAAAAGACACCAACCACTTTGAATAGTTATAACCTTTTAGAGGTGTTGTGACTTTTTCTATAGGTTGTGACCTTTTTAACTGGTTGTGACTTTTCCTATATGTTGTGATTTTTTCTATAAGTTGTGACTTTTTTGATAAGTCACAATAAGTACTTATTCATACTACTTTTCATTGCTTATAAATTCAGAGAACTAGCCTCAGTTTTCTGCACTTTCTCTGTATATTTTTCTTATAAACAAAAAATATAGTCATGTGTGATTTGTTACTGTTCATTGAGTTCAACGAAGTCGTTGGCGTTTGAGGTACCACTACTCCAGCGACAGGTATATCCATTTTATCCTTGGAAGGAAGTAATCCATATTCTCGGGTACAATGAGGGGATTAAATTCTTTAAGGACACATAAGAGAATTATGGACTAGGATATTTTATTTAGAGTTTTTTGCTTTTCTATTTTTCATCGATTTTCTGGTTTACTAATTTGAACACAGGATACCAACATAGAATCACCATCTAATTTTATTTTGGATTATAGGAACCCATTTAAAAAATATTTTTTTGTTAAAAGGTTTATGATTCAAGTGATTTCCTATAAAATGTTTGAGGCACTTTGAGAGATCCGTAAAGACGGTTACTGACAAAATTTTAAAAATTGAGGCTAAAATATAATTTTGTTTAAAATTGAGGATTTGAAAATATTTTAAAGTTAAACTTATAAACCTTTATACTTAAGTCAATATTTGAAGTAAGTACAAATAGATCATAATTTAACATCAATTTAGTACATAATTATCTGACATAATTGTAGATTCATTCACAATTTAACTGACATGAGTTTGTTATGAATATTATGTACATAATGGGCTCTAAATAAAGGCTGAAATAAGCCTAATAGATTTTATGGAATTTGAATTTCTCTTTTGAAGAGTTGCTTAGTTCAGACAGTGTAACATCAAAATCCTATTCTGAGATTCATTTTCTATTGTGAAATCTGAAAACGTAGTTAAACACTTCACTTGTTCAAATTTCCAAAAGGGTATATCCTTATGCTTTAGGACCCCATAGTAGCAACAATAAATGTTCTAAACTATTAACATACTGATTTGAAAATGCAGTCAGAGGTATGAATGAGAAAATGCAATTGAAAATTCAATTTTAACTTAACTGATAAGCTAAAATTCATTGGTGGGTTCAATTTTATTTAAAAAGACTTATTTGAAGCTCAAATCTATTTGCATTACTTGTAGCGTACACTTACTTTACTACACAATTTTGAATTTAACACTAAATGATATTTGTTTTAGTTGAAAAATCTAATGAACCAGAATAAAACTATATAGTAATGGATAATGTTCACTTTCTGTTGGGTTCATCTGGTCCAAATAAAATAAGATTTTCATGATCCAAAATTTCATTAAGTTGCGAGGACACACATCATTTTCAGTAGGCAAACACTATTCATTATAAATTATTTTAATAAGAGAAATAGATAGTGTTACGATTTCCACATTGGATATAAAATGGGAAATTGGTCTCCTTATAAGGCTCGGACAATTCTCCTCCCTTTGAGCTAGCTTTTGGTGTGTGAGTTAGGCCCAAGACCTAAGTTGTAATGACTTGTTCTGTTATTACAGAAAATATCTGCGATAAATGTATATGAATCTCATTTGTCATAGGGTTAGGATTAATTCTTTGGTACGTGAGTGCATTAGTTATGAATTAAAGTCATACAATTCTCCTAGCACAAAGTTAAGTTGAAAGTGCCCTTACCGATTTAGTTTCTGGCTAAGTTTAAACTAAGGTTAACTTCAAATGAGCATTCATCCTAGAATATAAAAAGTTATGGGTCCCAATACCCACTAAATTAAATATCTCTGAGTCTCCTTTCTAACTCCACCAACTGTTCATTAATCCACTTTCTGAGCAAAACGTTATGACCATTTTACTTAAGACAGTCCGTGCTGAAAAGCTGAAGCCGCTGTAGCGGGTTCAATTCGATATAGCGGGGCTGCTATGGAGGAAATTTTCCTGCTATAGTGAGACAATGGTAGTTTAAAAGCTTATTTTAATGTGTTTCAGTCCATAAACACTAAAATTTCATTCCTAAGCCCTAGCAAGGGCGATTTGCTCATGGTTTGGGTGGAAATCCTTTGTTGAGGTAAGATTTTTACTCCCTTTTAACATTGATTAATTTGTTCTTCTTCTAGAATCATTAAAATGGAGAATTATGGTGAAATTCTTGTGGTTTAGGACCCTAGGTCCATGAAATTATAGGAAAACCTATGGGTATGATTAATTTTTAGCTAGAATTGATTTTAGATTATAAATTAAGGGTAGAACTAGTAGGTTTGAATTTTTCAAGTTTTTATTTAAAGAGTAGTTTATTAATTACTCTTTTAATTATTATTATTAGATGATTTATCCTTCAAAAACAAGAAGAAAAAGAAGGAAGATCATCAGTGGCATAGTTTACTTGTTGCAACAGCTTCATGCCCAAGTAGGTTATGTTATATAAGTAGTAGACTGTGGTTAGAAATTGTATTCACAATATATATTTGACGGGAGAAATCATGCTTAGGCTTGCGGCTACAAAGTTTGGATAGATAAAACATGGGATTAATATAATAAGGACCTAATTATATGTCGATATGTTAATGTATAAGCCCTTGACGGGTGTTTTGTATTTTTATGACTCCATGGTAAATTTGTCATGACCCGATTTCTCAGTCATGACGGCACCTAAAACCCCCCAGTAGGAAAACCAATCCCTGTAGCCCGGAATGATTAGTAATGGGACACATTCTATCAACTCAAGCGGAAGAACAGTTTAATAAGAGGAAACAAGGAATAAGATGAAGAAAATAGATATGTCACGACCCAGACCATCGTGAGTGGCACCGACCCAACCCCCGGATGAGCGAACCAGTAAAGTTCAACCCTTTTCCTAGATTAATAGCCTAAAACCAGCAAGCGGGAATATAAACTAACAATTCAAATAAGCAAAAGGCGTTTCATTGAAATAAAACTGCGAAAATCCCCCTAAAATCTGAAAGTCATCGTACCAAACACTACCAATACTAGAGTACGGGAATGTAATCCCAAAACATAAATAATAAAGAGAGAGTCTAAGCCCAAAATAATTGGGCTACAACTCAAAAGATAAACACCAAGATGGCTTGGTCGAACAACTCACCCTTGAGATCTGGAACAGTCAGGCCTACAGGTGAGGTCGTGCGTCAACCGTCGGAAGATTTTCTGTACTCACAAAAAGACAAGCAAGTGCAGTATCAGTACACAACTACCATATACTGGTAGGATCATCAGCCAGTTCCAAACAAAAATAGTGTATATTCAGCACAAAAAATCAAGTATAAGTCTGTAAGACATGCAACAAGTCAACAGACAACCCTAGACTACAAGTCTCTACCTAGCTTGTTCCCGCATGAAATCCACCCTTTCTAACTGTAACCAACAATCATATAACCAATAAACCATCCCTTTTTGTCTAACCTGGACCCACCCTGGGATCCCCTCTAAACAACACCTAAGTGTTAAACAGACAACCCGGACTAATCCAAGGCCAACTCAATAACTATAACAGGATTCCCGGTCACTCAAGGACCACCAACAAATACCACATTTCAATAAAACAGCCTGCTCCACTCACGGAACCAAATGACAGTCAATGCAACACAATAATATCAATGCAATGATGCAGTAAAATAAATCCATACCAGGCGCGGTACCCGAGCCAACCGTTAGTATTTCGTACCAGGCGTGGTACCTGATCCAACCATTTGTTATACCCGTACCAAACGTGGTACCCGAGCCAACCGTCAGTATTTCCATACCAGGCATGGTACCCGAGCCAACCGAATGTCAATTAGTCCACAATCAAATAATGAACAAACAACTTGTATAAACCAACAAGCAACACATCATTCAATCCACATACTGTAAAACAGGACCCTTAGACATTCTAAACAATTCCTCTAAGCAATGTAATTCATACAAGCACTTAGATAAGAGTAGAAATATATACAACATTCACCGGAATCGTAAGCCATCACCTACTTCAAAATGATCCAAGCTCTACTCAACCCGAGCTTTTCCGTGTTCCAGATTCCTTTCTCATTCTTGGTGTAAAACAACATACAAGTACTTGAATTAACAAACAAGGCCTGCATATTACCCGGATTACACCAAACCCAAATCCCAGAAAAACCATGATCATTCTACCCTTTTTCCTAGGTTTCCCGCTATTAATATCCCTAGTTCTATCATTTTCACAAATAAAAATAGAGAATTTAACAACATACGATCAATAAACCTTGTTTTTAACAATACCCAAGAACTTTCATGCCTAGAATCCCCCTTCTTCCCCGGATTCTACCATACCTAGGTTATTCCAACCTTTCCTCAAGTTCCCTCCTAGAAATTCTACCGCATAGGAAAAGTAGTACGAAGTTTGGGGAGTAGAAACCTTACCTTAGGGAAGAAAAAGAATGGAAAATGGAGAAAAATCGTCTGGAATCGCCTTGCCCTTCTCCCAAAACAAAATTGTGAAAACTGAACATTTTGGGGAATGTGTCTGCATTAAATCCTATCGCGATCCGCTATAGCGGTTCACTCCGCTATAGCAATACCAACATAGCAGAGTCATCCGCTATGGCAGAGGATGACCAACGTTGACTTTCGCTGTAGCGGTAATTTCTCTGCTATAGTGGAGGTCGCTATGGCAGAGTGTCAGCCACCATAGCAGTTGACAAGGGACAGAAAGTCATAAAATCTCCAAAACTTGCCTATTTTACAACACACTTGTTTTTCTGACGTTTCGAAACAACCTCTTCACGTCAACCTTAATTTCGGGAGTTCTACTTACCTAAATTCAATTCTGAAAAGTCCCCTGGACTCCTTCATGTCTTTGCTACGTGGAAAACTAGCTCAGAACAAGACTCTTAACCCAATCTTTACTCGAATTTCCCTAGACTCCACCTCATTCCAAAATTGGTCGAGGCTAGCCTATCCCCGAATTTCAAACTCCCAAACCCAGAGTTTTCTAACTCTTAAACTTGACACGCTTGGACTACCCATAAAGATGAAACCAGTCATTACAACAGATACCAATTTACCCATCATTCATCCCCGAATGATCAAACCTGAAATTACAGAAATAAAGGAAAGAAAGTGTAGTACCTGAATCCTCAAACAATTGAAGGTACTTATCCCGTATGTCCTTCTCAATTTCCCAATTGGCTTCCTCAATTGGATGATGCTTCCACTGAACCTTTACCATATCAATCACCTTTTTCCTCAACCTCTGAACATCCCGAGCAAGAATCAAGATTGGTTCCTCTTTATAACGAAGATTCTTATCGAAAAGCACCTCATCCCACATGATGATGTAGTCCCCATCCCCATGGTATCGCTTAAGCATGGATACATGGAATACTGGATGGATGCCCGACAAACTGAGTGGCAGTGCTAACTTGTAAGCCACTGGCCCCACAATCTTAAGAACCTCAAACGGACCGATGAACCGAGGGCTAAGCTTGCCCTTCTTACCAAACCACATAACTCCCTTCGTTGGTGACACTTTCAACAATACCTGTTCGCCAACCTGAAATTCCATGTCCCAGACCTTGCGATCTGCATACTCTTTTTGCCTGCTTTGGGCAGCCAACAATTTTTTCTGAATGCCCCTTACCTTTTCTTGCGCTTTCCTTAAAAATTCTACTCCCAAAGGCTTTACATCGCCTTCCTCAAACCACCCAACCGGTGATCTACAGCTCTTCCCATACAATGCCTCGAATGGTGCCATGTCAATACTGGAGTGGTAGCTATTGTTGTACGAGAATTCGCACAATTGTAGGAACTGGTCCCAATGGCCCCCGAAGTCTATCACACATGCTCTCAGTATGTCCTCTAATACATGGACTGTCCTCTCCGACTGACCATCAATCTGAGGATGGAAGGTTGTGTAAAAGTGAGTTCTGTACCTAACTCTTCATGTAGCTTGCCCTAAAATTTAGAGGTGAACTGCGTACCCCTGTCTGAAATGATGGACAGTGGCACCCCATGCAATATCACAATCTCCTTCATGTAGATCTTAGCCAATTTCTGCGAATTGTAATCTACCCTGACCGGAATGAAGTGAGCGGACTTGGTCAGCCTGTCAACAATGACCTAAATTGAGTCATACTTCCCCAATGTCCTCGGAAGACCCACCACAAAGTCCATGGCTATCCTTTTCCACTTCCACTCTGGAATTGGCATTCTCTGAAGTAGTCCTGCAGGTCTGTGATGTTCATACATTACTTGCTGGCATTTCTGACATTTGGACACAAAGTCTACTATGTCCCTTTTCATCCCGGGTCACAAGTAACGCTGCCTCAAGTTCATGTACATTTTAGTCACACCTGGATGAATTGAGTACCGTGAACCATAAGCTTTTGCCAAGATTTTCTGAATTATATCATCAACCCAAGGAACACAAATACTTTCTCTAAAATGTAGCACTCCACCGGAGTCTAATGTGATATCCCTGGATTCCTCAGATATTACCTTACCTCGAAGCTTACTCAGTTTCGGATCCTGAAACTGTTTGGCCTTTATTTCCTCTATGAAGGTGGCTTTGACCTCAATGCTGGCCAACAACCCACCCTGTTCTGAAATACCCAAGTGCATGAACTTGGCCTCCAAAGCCCGAATTTCCCTTGCTAGTGGTCATTTGGACACCCCCAAACAAGACAAACTACCCATGCTAACTGTCTTCCGACTCAATGCGTCTCCCACTACATTAGCCTTACCCGGATGATATTGAATAGTCACATCATAGTCCTTCAATAACTCCATCCACCTTCTCTGCCTCAAATTCAAATCCTTTAGAGTGAACACATGCTGCAGACTGCGATGATCGGTGAACACCTCACACTTGACACCATAGAGATAGTGTCTCCAAATCTTGAGTGCAAAAACCACTGCTGCCAACTCTAAGTCAGGAATCAGATACTTCCTCTCATGTACCTTCAACTGCCTAGATACATAGGCTATCACATTCCTATCCTGCATCAACACAGCACCCAAACCAGAATGTGAAGCATCACAGTAAACAATAAAGTCTTTACCTTCAACCGGCAAGGACAATATTGGAGTCGTGGTCAGAAGTGTCTTGAGCTTTTGGAAGCTCTCCTCACAATTGTTAGACACATGAATGGTGCATCTTTCTGTGTTAGCCTGGTCAGGTGAGTAGCAATAGATGCAAAATCCTTAACAAACCTCTGGTAGTACCCTGTGACCCCAGTAAAACTCCTCCCCTCTGTCACAGAGCTAGGCCGGGCCCAACTCTTGACTGCCTCAAACTTCTGGGGATCCATCATCACCCCTTGTTCTGACACTACATGCCCCAAGAACACAACTGAAGTCAACCAAAACTCACACTTGGTGAACATCGCATAAAGATTCTGGCGTCTCAAGATGTCCAACACAACACAAAGATGACTAGCATACTCCTCCCTACTCTTGGAGTAGATCAAAATATCAGCGATAAACACAATCACGAAGGAATCCAAATACGACTTAAATACCCCATTCATCAAACTCATGAATATTGCCGGTGCATTGGTCAAACCAAATGACATTATAGGAACTCGTAATGCCCATACCGAGTTTGAAAAGTAGTCTTAGGAATGTTCTTAGGCCTAATCCTCAACTGATGGTACCCCTACCTCAAGTCGATTTTCAAAAACACCGATGCACCCTGAAGCTGGTCAAACAAATCATCAATGTAGGGTAGAGGATACTTATTCCGAATGGTCACCTTGTTCAACTGCCTATAATCTATGCACATCCGCATACTGCAATCTTTTTTCTTTACAAACAAAATAGGTGCACCCCAAGGCAACGCACTGGGATGGATAAATCCCTTATCTAGGAGTTCCTGCAGCTGAGTCTTAAGCTTTCTTAACTCTGCCAGAGCCATACTATATGGAGGAATAGAAATAGGACGAGTGCCTGGCTCAGAATTCAATATCTCTGTTCAGAGGCATACCTGGCAAATCCGCTAGAAACACCTCTAGAAACTCAAAAACCACTAGAACTAACTCAATAGATGGGGACTCCACACTATCATCCCAGAGATGAGCCAAGAAGGCTAGACACCCTCTCCCCACTAACTTTCTAGCCTGAATGAACGATATGACCTTAACTGGCTTAGGCTTGTACACACCTTTCCACTCTAGTCTATCCTTACCCGAAATCTCTAAATCCATAGTCTTGGTGTTACAGTTCAACACAACATGATAAGGGGACATCCAGGTCATGACCAAGATAATATCAAAATCAGCCATATCCAAGATTACTAAGTTGTCACGCCCCGAGCCTACGCCCTAGACGTAACACGGGACCTGAGACCACAAGTGATCCCAAGATAACCCTTCTTGCTGGCATGATTCATGAGCAACTAAATATAAATAGATAAACTGAAGAATATTATGCGGAAGCTGAAACATATGATAAGCTCATAAGTAATACTACAATAAACTGAAGTTTTATAAACTGAAATACAACTCTGTTGAAAAAAATGATATAACTGACTAACTCACTATCTATGAAGCCTCTACTAACACTGACTAAAGTTAGCCGGGATATGACCCCCAACTATCTTACATCAATGCATAATAACTGAATTAACTACTAAAACTACTAACGGGCTGGAGTTCCTAAAGAAGGAGAACTCAATCTCTGCTGACTAGGAGTTGTGATCTGTCTGACTATGATCCTGGGAGCTAGCACTGAAACCTACATCATGAAATGATGCAGCACAAAAAGGTATGCGATCAGTACTTTGAATGTACTGAGCATGTGAGATAAAGTACTAACTGTAAATCATGAAAAGATACATGTATATTGAAAGCATGGCTGAAAAATGAACTATGTAAACATGTATATATTAGAACATAACTGAAAGCCGGACTAAGTATGGATATCTGAGAATGCATAAGTCAATGCTATAAAACATGGCCTCTTTTACTGAAGAGTATAAAATGTTTCTGGGTTGTAAACTGTGAGATACATAGACTATGAGATAACTAAGCATGCTAGAAATATTGATGAGTTGTTTAAAACTGTAAGTTGCATCTGTAGTACTCAGGCCCAAACATAATATGCACAAAATCTGATATGTAAGGATATTCTGAAAAATGTAATTTAAAAACTGTAAAACTGGACTAAGGGCCTAGTACATAATTAATGAGTCTAATTCTGTGGGAGAGTATGTTAACCGACATAAACCAAGTGAGATAAATGTGGAGTTCGATGTATACGCCCTATCAAGAGAACCCAATATACCTTGCCAGGGTATAAAGGCATGGCTGGTGTGATCACTAGTTTTGGGGCCCAACTGTGGGGCTAAATTACCTATGGTGGCACGTAGTTCTGGGACTTTAGGTACGCTGAACCTTAGTCCAACTCGGTGCTAAGTACTACTCCCAAACTGAATTCTAATAGCTCTTTTAAAACTGGAGCTCTGGAATGCTGTATCAGAACTTAAGTAAACTGAATGATTTCTGAAAGACTGCATAACTGAAAACTATTCATAAAGCATGTGGACATATCTAGATGTCATACTAATCATGAAGCTTACTGAGTTCGTAATCATTGATGGAATATCCAGATATCATGCTAATCACGAAACTTACTAAGTTCATCATTATTGATGGCATGTCTTGAAGGTCTATATTTAAAACATATGCTTGTAAAACATACTAAAGGTAATCTGAATTCTGCTAAATCATGCATAGTTCTTTCTTACTAAAATAACTGGATTGAAAATCATGCATACTTATATAGACTGAATGCTGACAATCTGAGCTGAGCGCTAAAGGAGAAGTTAACTCATGAGAAGTTTCGAAGAAAACCTGTAGACTGAAAACTGACTAATTTCATGCTTGTAAAGTAATTTAGGTCAAATTCTGAAGAAAACTCATTCTTATGAAAATACTATAATTTTAGGCTAAATTCTGGATTTCTTAAAGTTCTTGTAAAGGCTCATGAAAGTCACTTAAAACATGGTGTAAATCTTGTAAAATAATACATAAATCATGTAGGAATCATAAGGACTGAATTCAGTAAAATTAAGCATGATTGGGTAAGAACCCTAGTTTCACAACTTGTAAAATCGTATGAAAATATGAAACATTGGGCATAAGGGTGAACTAAACCCTTACTGAATACCCACATACCTGTTTAGTTGAGGATCTTGAATGGAACATGGAGGATTCGATCTTGAGGATGAACCCTAGGTCTGAACTTTGGAGAAGAACGCTTTTTTCTTCTTGAAACTGACTTGAGAGGAAAATACTCGTTTAAAGGACTTTTCTAAAAAAATGGAGTGAAAATACCCCAGGAGTCCTATTTATAGGCACCACAAAATAAAATCCGAATTGGTCTAGGAAAGGAAAACGCATCAGAAATGAACGCCAAAATGGACCGTTTTCCCAAAAAATAGACCGTTTCCCTGAGCGTTTTAACTTCTAGAAATTCTGGGGTTTCTTGTCCTGAAAACGGTTTGGAAAATGGACCGTTTTCCCAGAAAATGGACCGTTGTCCCTTCCGTTTTAACTTTTGAAATTCTGGGGACTTCTGGTCAGACAGACATCTTCTTGGTAAACTGATTATATTTTTTTACTCCGGACTTGGATGAATGCAAGGTTGATGGCGTTGGAAAGAAAACTCGGAGAACTTTAATTTGGTGGGTCATAGGACACCTAAATCTTTATATTCTAGGAGTTATGGTCATTTGAAGTTAACCCTTGAAAAATCTTACACTAAAACTCAATCGGTAAGGAAGCTTTCAACTCAACTTTGAGCTAGAGGTTCTTTATGAACTCAATTCATATCGAATACACTTCCCACACATAAGTATTGATATCAACACCTATTTACCATTTAAAATCATCTGGTTCGAATCTAACAACATATGAAAATGGTCTGGATCTTAGCTTAGAATTTTTGGGGTGTTACATAAGTCTACCCAAGTATGCAACCCCACAAACACAACAGAATAGTCATGATAAACATGAGTCACAATCACAGACTCTCCAACCGGGATTAAAACATGGATAGGGGAATCAAGGATATCACAAATCAATTCCATACCCAATGCAAAACTCACAAATATATAAGAATATGTAGAACCTGGGTCAAATAATACCGAATCCATTTTATCACAGACAAGAATGGTACCTATGATCACCGCATATGATGCTTCCACCTCAGTTCTCCTTGGAAATGCATAGCAATGAGCCCGATCATCAATCTGGGAAAATTCCTGGGTCGGCTGTACTGCACCCCTGCCTGTGCCGCCATTCCCTCTGTTACCCCGGCCTCCATAAAAGTTACCTCGCCCACCCTGTGATAACGTCTAGCATTACTTCCTCTACCTGCTGGGACCACCGCTCTAGACTGCTTATGACCCTCATTAATTGTTTGCCTGAGATGTAACTCCCTCTTAAAGTGTCCCAGATCACCATAATAGAAGCAACCACGATCAAGTGTAGGCCCGCTAGTTGATGTATAAGACTCTCCCTGGCCTCTAGGAGCTGAAGACTGATTATGAGCTCCTTGACGACCACCTGTAGCAGCTGGCAGACCTGACTGAATAAGACGGTCTGGGTATGCCTACTGATTCTGGCCCCTGGAGTATGAACTACTTAAATTTCCCTCATGTCGGGGATTCTTGGCTAAAGCCTTAGTCTGCCCCGCTTGCTTGAGCCCTTCCAACTTCTTCATATAATCTACCACTTTATTGAAGCCCTTCCCTGATGAAGTCATATGCACTGACAGTACATGTAGCTCAGTATTCAAAACCCGTTCCTCCTTGAAACCCAACATCTGTGTGGCAAAACGAGACAAGGCATGGAACTTAGCCTCATAAGCAGAGACTGACATTCTACCCTGATCCAAGTTTAAGAACTCATCCTTCTTCCAGTCCCTCAAAGTACGGGGTACGTACTTCTCTAAAATCAAAGCGTGGAAGTGTTACCAAGTCAGTGGGGTAGAACAGAAGACCGATACTCCACATGAGACCTCCACCACTGCTTAGCATCACCCTACAGCTGAAATGTGATAAACTCAACCCCATGCTGATGTACAATACCCAACTTGTGCAACCTCTCATAGCAATCCAAGATGAACTCATAGGCATCCTCCTTATCGGTACCCTGAAATGTCGTAGGTTTCAGCTTGAGAAACTTGGTCAGCATCTCATGCTCATTCCCTGTCATCACTAGGCCTAGCATTGGCCTGAAGAAGTCATTTGTGCCTGTAGTGGCATCCATCCTAGGTGCTTTAGTAACCCCTGGTTGTGTATTCAAAGCCTGATTTTCAAAAGTGGCGGGTATGGCTCCAGCACCCACCAACCCACTCAAAATATTCCAAGCCTGTTGAAAAGCTTCTGGTGTCATATCAGGAAGGCCTGCACCCCAACCGGTGCTGCCTCCACTTGTGCCTCACCATCTTCAACCACAACTTCTACATCTTCAGCAACATGTTCCTGAGGTGGGGGAGGGGTTGCTTCACGCTCTCTAGCAGCCGCTTGAGCTCTACCTCTGGCGGGTTCGGCTCTACCTCATCCTCTACTCCTTTCTCTGCCTCTACCACGGACAGCCGGGCCCACTGCTAGGACCGTTGCTCTAGCTATGTTGTTCCTTGTATTAACCATCTGCGGATAGAAGAATGGATGAGGTTAGATACCAATTTGTATCAGAAGATACCAATTGGAATTGAGTTATAGAACGAAGGAAAGAAGGAAGAGATAGTTTTTGCTAAAGCCCCATAGCCTCTCGAAGAAAAGTACGGATGTCTTCGCACCATTCCGCAAGACTCTACTAGACCTATTTGGTAGGATGAGATCAACGAACCTAGGGCTCTGATACCATCTTTGTCAAGAACCAGACCATCGTGAGTGGCACCCACCCAACCCTCGGATGAGCAAACCAGTAGGGTTCAACCCTTAGCCTAGACTAACAGCCTAAAATCAGCAAGCAGGAATATAAACTAACAATTCAAATAAGCAAAAGGCATTTCATTGAAATAAAACTACGAAAATCCCCCCTTGAATCTGAAAGTCATCATACCAAATACTACCAATACTAGAGTACGGGGATGCAACCCCAAAACTTAAACAATAAAGAGATAGTCTAAGCCCGAAACAATTGGGCTACAACTCAAAAGATAAACACCAAGACGGCTTGGTCGAACAGCTTACCCTTGAGATCTGGAACAGTCAGGCCTACAGGTGAGGTCGTGCGTCAACCGTCGGAAGATTTTCTGTACTCACAAAAAGACAAGCAAGTGCAGTATCAGTACACAACTACCGTATACTGGTAGGATCATCAGCCAATTCCAAACAAAATCAGTGTATATTCAGCACAACAAATAAAGTATAAGTACGGAAGACATGCAACAAGTCAACAGGCACCCCTAGACTACAAGTCTCTACCTAGCTTGTTCCCGTATGAAATCCACCCTTTCTAACTGTAAGCAACAATCATATAACCAATAAACCATCCCTTTTCGTCTAACTCGGACCCACCCTGGGATCCCCTCTAAACAACACCTAAGTGTTAAACAGACAACCCGGCCTAATCCAAGGCCAACTCAATAACTATAACAGGATTCCCGGTCACTCAAGGACCACCAACAAATACGACATTTCAATATAATAGCCCGATCAACTCACGGAACCAAATAACAGTCAATGCAATATAGCAATATCAGTGCAATGATGCAGTAAAATAAACCCGTACCAGGCGTGGTACCCGAGCTAAGTGTTAGTATTCCGTACTAGGCGTGGTACCCGAGCCAACCATTTGTTATACCCATACCAGGTGTGGTACCGGAGCTATCCGTCAGTATTTCCATACCAGGCATGGTACCCGAGCCAACCGAATGTCAATTAGTCCACAATCAAATAATGAACAAACAACTTGTATAAACCAACAAGCAACACACCATTCAATCCACATACTGTAAAACAGGACCCTTAGACATTCTAAACAATTCCTCTAAGCAATGTAATTCATACAAGCACTTAGATAAGAGTAGAAATATATACAACATTCACCGAAATCGTAAGCCATCACCTACCTCAAAATGATCCAAGCTCTACTCAACACGAGCTTTTCCGTGTTCCATATTCCTTTCTCATTCTTGGTGTAAAACAACATACAAGTACTTGAATTAACAAACAAGGCGTGCATATTACCCGGATTACACCAAACCCAAATCCCAGAAAAACCATGATCATTCTACCCTTTTTCCTAGGTTTCCCGCTATTAATATCCCTAGTTCTATCATTTTCACAAATAAAAATAGAGAATTTAACAACATACGATCAATAAACCTTGTTTTTAACAATACCCAAGAACTTTCATGCCTAGAATCCCCCTTTTCCCCCAGATTCTACCATCCCTAGGTTATTCCAACCTTTCCTCAAGTTTCCTCCTAGAAATTCTACCGCATAGGAAAAGTAGTACGAAGTTTGGGGAGTAGAAACCTTACCTTAGGGAAGAAAAATAATGGAAAACGGAGGAAAATAGCCTGGAATCGCCTTGCCCTTCTCCCAAAATGAAATTTTGAAAATTGAACATTTTAGGGAATGTTTCTGCATTAAATCCCATCACACTCCTCTATAGCGGTCCGCTCCGCATAACGGTACTACCATAGCGGAGTCATCCGCTATGGCGGAGGCTGACCAACATTAACTTCTGCTGTAGTTGTAATTTCTCTGCTACAATGGAGGTCGCTTTGGCGGAGTGTCAACCGCCATAGAAGTTGACACGGGACAGAAAGTCATAAAATCTCCAAAACTAGCCCATTTTACAACACACTTGTTTTCCGGATGTTCCAAAATAACCTCTTCATGTCAACCTTGATTTTGGGAGTTCTACTTACCCGAATTTGATTCCGAAAAGTCCCCCGGACTCTTTTGTGTCTTGGATACATGGAAAACTAGCTCAAAACATGACTCTAAACCCAATCCTTACCCGGATTTCCCTAGACTCCACCTCGCTCCAAAACCAGTTGAGGCTAGCCTAGCCTCAAATTTCAAACTTCCAAACCCGGAGTTTTCTAACTCTAAAACTTGGCATGATTCGACTACCCGTAATGACGGACCCGGTCATTACAAGATAGAAGGAAATATATAAAATGCGAAAGCTAAACTAAACCCCAAAACTTAGTATCATAGTTTATAAGAGCCGGATCTATAGAAGGTGTACAAAGGGTCCAAAATAGCATAATCATCATGTCTCCGAACTACGAGAGTACAATATATACAAAAGACAAACTAAAGTAAAGCTCTGGTCGCTAAGATCTCACCCTCAGTCTGGGACAGTCCAAAATCTCCAAGAATGAGTCTCTCATGAGCTAGCAGCGATTGCTCACACCAGGATCTGCACCAGAAGATGCAGAGGGTAGTATGAGCACCAAATACGAAGCATAAGGTACCCAGTAGGTATCATAGGCCGATTGGGTACATATAAGATAAAAGCGTAGTAACAGACTGTCATGCCCTGAGGTTACCCCCTGGACATAACATGGGACTTGGGACCACAAGTGCCCCAAGCTAACCCTTGATCATAGCATACTCAAGCAGAATATATGATAAGCGGAAGCATAATGGATAAATCCGAAATCACATAAATGGTTAATCAGTCGAATAAGAATACAAAATCCAGAAAGAGAATCGAAAAATGTCTGTCTGAAAAGCCTCTATTCATGACATAAAGAGTTGCTAGGACAAGATCCTAGCTAACTCGAAGTACGGAAATAAGTAACCAACACAGACTAAGAACATAACTAGTCCTCGACCTAAGAGGACTCAACAACAACTATCAGAGAGTGTCCTGGAAGCTCTAGCCAAGGGTTTGAGAAGGGACACATGAATCTACATCATCAAAGGATGCACCACAAGATATGCGTCAGTACTATGGAATGTACCGAATATGTGAGACATGCATGAACAATATAAAATAGTTTAAAACATGCTTAAAACAAACTCATTAAGTAAGGAAGAGACATAATTGAAACATTGAAAGGTAAAACATAAGACGTGAATTAAAGCATGAGTTCAAAATATAGAGTCATATAATTTCATAGCTTGAAAATAATCATGTGGGAGTTTCTCTTAACCAACATAAGCCATGCTAAGTTACATGGAGTCCAGTGTCATGCACCCACACTGAAAAAGGTTTTCCTAACTGGCCAAGGTTAGCACCATGTCATAAGGATCCTTTCATAAGCCACGGAGGGTAACCTACGGTGGCAACATAGTTTTGGACTTGGATCATCTAGAACTCTCATCGCTCAGTGCTAAATACTACTCCCAAAATATATAACATGAGCTCACATACATGTGACATATCTAGATGTCAAGCTTGTTCATAGGCATGTTCATACCCCGAGTCGTCATACAACTCACGAACCTTGGTTTTAGGAAAAATGGTTCATGAGCATTGATGGCACATCGAGTGTCTTGTCTTGCATATTAATTCATAACTTGAAATGCTTGCATGGCCTTAGTTCAATTTCATAATAACATATATTTTCATAGAACATAGGAACTAGGCATGCATTTACTTGAAAATTCATAAAAATCATGCTATCAGTTTCCCTAATTTGCTTAAATCAGTTCACGCATGTAGGATTTGCCATAATTAGCTTCAATTAATGAAATAAGAATTCATATGTAAAAATCCATGCAAAATTATGCAATTTAATAGAATTTCATAACAAAAATCATAAGAAGGTAATTTATAGCAAAACCATAATAATTGGGTAAGAACCCTAATTTGAAAGTTCATGAAATTACAATTTGAGATTAGGGGTTTTGGGAACAAGGGTGGAAGAAACCCATTGTTGAATACCCATATACCTTGATTGAAATTAACCCACTTGAAATTGAAAAGATTTAGGAAACTTGATCTTGGAGCTTGAGACCTTGAGCTTGATACCTTGAGCTTGAGAGAGACCTTTTCCTTTTTAGGAGTTGAATGAAGATTTGAGAAGCGACTTAGGCTAATGAGGGAGAAACCCCTTCTAGAAATAGTCAAAACGACATCATTTAGGAGTTAAAAGGGTGGGTAATGACTAAAATATCCCAGGGATTTAATTAGGAAAAAGCTGATTTAAAACTCAGCTTCAGGTTCCACGGGTCCCTTCCACGGGTCGTAGAACTAACCATGACTCGTGGACTGGAGTCGTGGTTCCTGAGCCAAAATTCTAGGCTACAGATAGTTTTCCACGACTTAACAGCATGGCTCGTGGAACCTTCCATGAGTCGTAGAACCAACTCGTGGTTCCTAGCCAAAATGTCAAGTTGCAAAAGACTTTTCATGAGTTAACAAGATGACCTATAGAAACTTCTACGAGTCATGAAACTAGGTCATGGTCTCTGAGGAAACCTTCCACCCCATGTATGACTTTCACGGGTTGGTTCCATGACCCATGGAAACTTCCACGAACCGTGAAACTGACCCGTGGTTCTTAGACCTGAGGTAGTTTGAAGGATTGGGTTTTCGAGTCCCTTCCATAACTTGTGGAACCATCCACGACTCGTGGAACCATCCACGGCTCGTGGACTTGACCCATAATCCATGGAATTTCAGAATTTCTACAAGTTTCTAAGTTTAAAAGGTGAAACGAATTCCAGGGTGTTACAATATCTCCCCCTTGGGATCATTCGTCCTCGAATGAATACTAAACAAGGGAAAACAAAAGAGAAAACAACCCAACCAGTCAACAAAACATGGAAATCAAGGAATAAACATAGAAACTGAACTTTTTAACTAAATCATGATAAAACTAACTTCGTAAAACATGGATGCAAGGTAGGATCATGATAGGGACTGATGGAGTAGATTTGGAGGGACATAGTAAGGATGAAACTATTACCTCAAGCTGAAACTGAATCGGAAGAAAAGAGATGGGGATATTTGGCCTTCATGGCCTCTTTCGCTTCCCAAGTAGCTCCCTCTACAAGCTGGTTCCTCCAAAGAACTTTCACCGAGGTGACTTCCTTGTTTCTCAATCTCAGGATCTAACGATCAAGAATCTCTACGTGAACCTCCTTATAGGTGAGACTATCCTTCATGCCTACATCCTTCAAAGTAATAATCGAGGTCGAACACCAACACACTTTTTCAACAGTGAAACATGGAAAACTGGATGAACCGCTTCTAACCCTGATGGCAACTCCAACTCATAAGCAACCTTACCAACTCTCCTCAGAATCTGATAAGGACCTACAAAACGAGGACTAAGATTTCCTTTCTTGCTAAATCTCATCACACCCTTTATGGGTGACACCTTTAGGAAAACCCAATCGTCAACTTCAAATTCCAACTCTCTCTTTCTCACATCCGCATACGATTTATGTCGACTCTAAGCGGTCTTCAACCTTTCTCGAATAAGCTGAACCTTCTCCATAGTCTCATGAAATGAATCTGGACCGATCAAGGCTGCCTCACCTACCTTGAACCAACCAATAGGAGATCTACATCTCCGACCATAAAGTGCCTCATAAGGAGCCATCTATATGCTAGAGTAAAAATTGTTGTTGTAGGAAAACTCGATAAGAGGTAAGTGATCATCCCAATTACCTTTGAAATGAATCACACAAGACCTCAACATATCCTCTAAAGTCTTAATAGTACGCTTTTCCTGGCCATCTGTCTGAGGGTGAAAAGTTGTGCTAAGCTTCACCTGAGTACCAAGACCTCTCTGAAATGATCTCCAAAACTGAGAAGTAAACTAAGTATCCCTATCAGAAATGATGCACAAAGGAGCAACAAGAAATCTAACTATCTCCCGGATGTAGAGTCTGGCATAGACATCCGCTAAATCCATAGTCTTAATAGCCAAGAAGTGGGATGACTTAGTCCTTCGGTCGACAATTACCCAAATCGAATCATGTTGCCTTCGAGTATGAGGCAAACCCATAATGAAGTCCATATTGATAGCTTCCCACTTCCAAGTAGGAAGGTCAATATCCTGAATCATACCACCAGGTCGTTGATGCTCTACTTTCACTTGCTGACAGTTGGGACACTTAGCCATAAAGCCGGCTATATCCCTCTTCATACCATTCCACCAATAGTCTTCCCATAGATCATGGTACATCTTGGTGGCATCGGGGTGAATGGAATATCGGGAACTGTGAGCCTCAGTCAAAATCTACTATCTCAACCCATCCATATCTGGCATACATAATCGACCCTGATAACGAAGCACACCATATCCTCCTTGGGAGAAAACCTCAACCCTTTGCTGATGGACTGCACCTTTTAGCTGAAGCAAAATTGGATCATTGTCTTGCTTTGCCTTCACCTCAGCTACCAAGGATGACTCAGAACCATTCTGAACAATAACACCACCCTCAATAGAGTCCATAAGTCACACTCCCAATCGGTCAAGTCGATGAACATCTTTCACCATTTCCTTCTTTCCATCTTCAATCGAGGCCACACTATCCATGGACAATCTACTAAGTGCATCTGCCATAACATTGGCTTTACCCGGATGGTAAAGCACACTCATGTCATAATCCTTAAGAAGCTCAAGCCATCTTATTTGTCGCAAATTCATTTCTTTTTGAGTAAACACATATTGGAGACTCGTATGATCGGTGAACACATCCACATGAATGCCATACAAGTAATGTCTCTAAATCTTCAAAGCAAAGACCATGACTGCTAACTCAAGATCATGAGTAGGGTAGTTCTTCTCATGAGTCTTAAGTTGTCTAGAAGCATAAGCAATTACCTTTCCTCGCTGCATCAACACACAACCCAGCTCGACCCTGGAAGCATCACAATAAACCACAAAATCATTCGAACCCTCGGGTAGGGTCAACACTAGAGCGGTGGTCAACCTAGTCTTCAATTCCTGAAAACTCTTCTCACACGAATTGGACCATTGAAATTTTACCTTTTTCTAAGTCTATCGAGTCAAAGGTGAAGCAATGGAAGAGAATCCCTCCACGAACCTCCTGTAATAACCAGCCAAACCTAAGAAACTCTGAATATCTGACAGGGAAGTAGATCTAGGCCAGCTCTTCACTGCTTCAATCTTTTGCGAATCCACACGAATATCATCTCCTTTCACAATGTGACCCATAAAAGCCACAGACTGCATCCAAAACTCACACTTGCTAAACTTAGCAAACAACTGACGATCCTTTAGGGTTTGTAATACAACTCTCAAGTGGCCTGCATGCTCCTCCTCACTCCGAGAATAGATAAGGACATCATCAATGACCACAAACACAAACAAGTCCAAATACTGCTTGAACACACGGTTCATCAAATCCATAAAAGTTGCAGGAGCATTGGTTAGTCCAAAAGACATGAATACAAACTCATAGTGACCATACTGGGTTCTAAGGCTGTCTTTGGGATATCACACTCTTTGACACAAAGCTGATGATACCCGGATCTAAGATCAATCTTAGAGAAATAACTAGCACCCTGAAGCTGATCGAACAAGCCATCAATCCTAGGAATGGGATATTTATTCTTGATTGTGACCTTGTTCAATTGTCAGTAATCAATACACATCCATAGAGAACCATCCTTCTTACATACAAACAATACTGGAGCACCCCAAGGAGATATACTAGGCCTGATAAAACCCTTATAAAGAAGATCCTTCAAGTGATCCTTCAATTCTTTAAGTTCTGCTAGAGCCATTCTATAGGGAGGAATAGAGATAGAATGCGTACCTGGAATGAGGTCTATCCCAAAGTCGATCTCCCGCTCAGGAGGGACTCCAGGCAAATCCTCGAGAAACACTTCAGAAAACTCACTCGCAATAGGAACTGACTAAAAAGAAGGGGTCTTGGACTCTGTGTCCATAACCCAAACAATATGATACACATAACCCTTAGAGATCATCTTCCTAGCCTTAAGATACGATATAAAATGACCTTTCGAGGATGGGGGACTACCTTGCCATTCTAAGACGGGTTCATTAGGAAACTTGAAACTGATAACCCGAGTACGGCAATCAATCGAAGCATAACAAGCATGCAACCAATCCATACCAAGAATATCATCAAAATCAGTCATCTCCAAGTCTACTAAATCCACTGAAGTGACTCTATGAAGGACTGAGATAGGAAAATTTTGGTAGATTCTTTTGGCTAGGACTGACTCACCAACAGGAGTAGAGACACAAAAGGGTTCTAAAAGTAATTCAGAACAAACTTTAAACTTTCATGCTACATAAGGGGTCACAAAATATAAAGAGGCACCGAGGTCCAACAAAGCATACACATCGAAAGAGAAGACTTTCAATATACCAGTAACAATATTTGGGGAACCCTCCTGATCTTGACAAGAGGACATAGCATAAAGGCAGTTCTGGCGCCGACCACCAAAACTAAAAGTTGTGCTCTGTTGGGCTGGTCGACCTCCTGAAGCTGCTGGGGTAGACTGAGTCCTACTACCTCCCTGCCCCTTCTTGGCTAAAGGGCAGTTTCTAATCATATGTCCAACCTGACCATATCCAAATCATGCACTTGTGCCCAAATGACATCTACCAGGTGATTCTTCCCTCACTTGCTGCAAATAGGATGGGAAGATCCCTTAGCAACACTCCACTGAGACTATGAATAGGAACCAAATCTTCTACCAGTCTGATTATGATGAGGCTTCTGGGCCTGGGTAGGAGCACTAGCAGAAGAGTGAATGGGTCCTGATGATTTTTTCTGGAATAAGGAGCGATGTCCACCACCAGACTTCTGATAGCTAAAACCTGAACCCTCGGATGTAGCCCTCTTGTTCTCTCTAGCCATCTCCCTAAGCCTGTCTCCCTTGATCTGGTGAGCATGGGTCATGAGCCTAGAAATAGTCATATCACCTAACAGCATAGCAGACCTACAATCCTTCTTCACCAAATCTGAAACCCCATAGATAAACTTGCTTATCTGATCATGCGGGTCCGCTACCATAGAGGGGCCATACCTAGACAACTAAGTGAATTTCAAGCTATACTCCTGAACGGTCATAGATCCTTGTCTCAGGTTCACAAACTCCTCAACCTTAGCTTGCCTCAACTCTCATGGAAAGAACTGGTCGAGGAAAGCTCTCTCGAAACACTCCCAAGTCATAGGGACCACATCCCTAGCTTTAGCTCCCTTTCATTACGTGAACAAGATATGAGCTACATCCTTGAGTTGATAGGATACAAGCTTCACATAATCAACACCAACCACTTGCATGACATCAAATATCTTCTTCACTTCATCAATAAAGTTGAGTGGGTCCTCACTCACCTTCGAACCCCAGAACTCAGGTGGGGTCATATGGATAAAGTCATGAACTCGGGCAACTACCCCATCTTGAGAGTGAACGGGGGAAGGAGCATGATGATTGGCCTGAGCAGCCAAGGTCTGGGCTAGCAAATGGATGGCATTCCTGAACTCCTCATTAGTGACCTCGGGGGCCAGAACTGGAGGAGCAGCATCTTGGGTGGCTTGGTTAGGCATAGCACGTTGAGGCATGATCTGAAACGTACAAGGTAATGATTAGAGGAACATTATAGTTAAGCTCTATCACGATATGATCATAAAAAAGTGAAGTTTTCTAACACATCTCATAGCTTCTTTCTCATATGTGTGGCCCACTTTACACACATGAAAGAGACTCTAGTCGATGCGGCTTTTATACATCCTAGGACTCTTAAACCTGAGGCTCTGATACCAAGTTTGTCATGCCCCGAGGTTACCTCTGGACGTAACACGAGACTTAGGACCACAAGTTCCCCAAGCTAACCCTTGGTCATAGCATACTCAAGCAAAATATACGATAAACGGAAGCATAATAGATAAATCTGGAATCACATAAATGGATAATCAGTCGAATAAGAATACAAAATCTAGAAAGAGACTCAAAACTTTTCTATGTCTGAAAAGCCTCTATTCATGACATAAAGAGTTGCTAGGACAAGACCCTAGTTAACTCGAAGTACAGAAATAAGTAACCAACACAGACTAAGAACATAACTAGTTCTCGACCTAAGAGGACTTACCAACAGCTGTCAGAGAGTAGCCTGGAAGCTCTAGCCACGGGTCTGAGAAGGGACACCTGAATTTGCATCATCAAAGGATGCAGAGCAAGATATGCGTCAGTACTATGGAATGTACCAAATATGTGAGACATGCATGAACATGATAAAACAGTTTAAAACATGCCTAAAAAGAACTCATTAAGTAAGGAAGAGACATAAGTGAAACATTGAAAGGTAAAACGTAAGACGTGAATTAAAGCATTAGTTTAAAATATAGAGTCATATAACTTCATAGCTTAAAAATAATTATGTGGGAGTTTCTCTTAACCGACATAAACCATGCTGAGCTACATGGAGTCCAGTGTCATGCACTTACACTGAAAAAGGTTGTCCTAACCGGCCAAGGTTAGAACCATGTCATAAGGATCCTTTCATAAGCCACGGAGGGCAACTTATGGTGGCAACGTAGTTCTGGACTTGGGTCATCTAGAACCCTCATCGCTCGATGCTAAATACTACTCCCAAAACATATAACATGATCTCACATACATGTGACATATCTAGATGTCAAGCTTCTTCAAAGACATGGTCATACCCCCAAATCATCATACTACTCATGAACCTTGGTTTTAGGAAAAATAGTTCATGAGCATTGATGGAACATCGGGTGTCTTGTCTTGCATAATAATTCATAACTTGAAATGCTTGCATGGCCTTAGTTCAATTTCATAATAACATATATTTTCATATAACATAGGAACTAGGCATGCAATTACTTGAAAATTCATAAAAATCATGCTATCAATTTCTCCAATTTGCTTAAATCAATTCATGCATGTAGGATTTGCCATAATTAGCTTCAATTCATGAAATAAGAATTCATATGTAAAAATCTATGCAAAATCATGCAATTTAATAGAATTTCATAACAAAAATCATAAGAAGGTAATTTATAGCAAAACCCATAATAATTGGGTAAGAATCCTAATTTGAAAGTTCATGAAATTACAATTTGAGATTAGGGGTTTTGGGCACAAGGGTGGAAGAAACTCATTGTTTAATACCCACATACCTTGATTGAAATCAACCCACTTGAAATTGAAAAGATTTAGGAGACTTGATCATGGAGCTTGAGACCTTGAGCTTGAGAGAGACCTTTTCCTTTTTGGGAGTTGAATGAAGATTTGAGAAGGGACTTAGGCTAATGAGGGTGAAAACCCTTCTAGAAATAGTCAAAATGACATCATTTAGGAGTTAAAAGAGTGGGTAATGACTAAAATACCCCAGGGATTTAATTAGAAAAAGTTGATTTAAAACTCGTCTTCAGGTTCCACGGGTCGCTTCCACGGGTTGTTGAACTAACCACGACTCGTGGACTGGAGTCGTGGTTCCTGAGCCAAAATTCTAGGCTGCGAATAGTTTTCCACAACTTAACAGCACGGCTCGTGGAACCTTCCACGAGTCGTAGAACCTACTCGTGGTTCCTAGCTAAAATGTCAAGCTGCAGAAGACTTTTAACGAGTTAACCAGATGACCCATAGAAACTTCAACGAGTCGTGAAACCAGGTTGTGGTCTCTGAGGAAACCTTCCACCCTCTGTCTGACTTTCACGGGTTGGTTCCATGACCTGTGGAAACTTCCACGAATCATGAACCTGACCCGTGGTTCTTAGACCAAAAGGTAGTCTGAAGGACTAGGTTCACGAGTCCTTTCCACGACTAGTGGAACCATCCACAGCTCGTGGACTTGACCCGTGATCCCTGGAAGTTCAGAATTTCTGCAAGTTTCTAAGTTTAAAATGAGTGTTACATAGACAGAATAAAAGCAACTAGCCACAGAAATCAATGAAAAGTACACAGGATCTAGCCCAAAGGGAAAACAACAAAACAACATACAAGGCTAGCAAGTAGAATATATACACAACAGGCACAGGTGAAAGTAAGAAATGACACACTTGGGATCCATGCAATAACAGTATATATATAATAAGTTTTAGAAATGGACGGTATACCGGTGACCTCAAGTACAAGGAAAGGAAGAGGAGAGTAAAAATAGGCATGCTCGGAAAATAGGAATCAATAACCTAACTACTCATACCAATCTCAATCCAACAAGTAACAACTTAGCCGTATATAATCTTATAAGTATAACCGTAGCAGGGGATAACACCGTGCTAAAGTAACAAGAGTCTACCTACAGTCCCCTAGACACCCATACAACCGTGGAACGCAATCAAGTGAAAACAAACCTTCTGCATCCTATACTACCGGAGCGCACAATCAATAAATAGCAAACAAGGGTGGTACCTCACACAGATGAATGATATGATGCCATGTTAAGTCAAGAGTGATAGTAGTACCATATGTTACCCACTTCCGGCAACCTATAAGGCCCAGAAGACAGGATCCATGGAATGTCAAACCCGTATAACCCTACTACACCGTATACCCCCTCTCTGGCACCCGCAGCTTGCAGCCTCTAGTCTAGAATGGCAAGGTCCATGGAGGCCCCCGACAAACATACTAGCTGCCCCATAATCTCAAAGGGTGCCTAAGTAAAGCTGCTCAGAGAGTATACAGGTCTAGATCAGTGAGTCAAGTAGCCCTAGCACACGGCCTCGCCGAGTCTAGCATCATCCTGAAAGTTGTAGTAAAACAAGTCTAGCGCTCGACCCCGGCGAGTCTAGTATAAGTGGAACTAGTGATAAAACATACTTGAATTCTCCCTTACCCAAGAAGACCCATTAAAATGATACCAAATCTCTTTTAAATCATTTCCACTGAAAACGGGCCCCATGGGCCATGCAAGGTTTAGAAAAATATCCCAAATAGGCTCGAATCCAAAAACCATAGTAAAACGTGGGTAAACCCTCTTTATATGCATGGACATGATATGATCAAACACAAATAGCCTCCCTGCAGCTCAAAATCAACCTAACGGCCCTGCACAGGCCCACAACTACTCAGCAAGCATAACCAGCCTAGAAGGATATCTCTATGTTCGAGACTCACGGACATTCCCAATAACCCACATTCTATGTTCCAGAGTCAACAAGGCCTCACAGGACCACAAGGGTGAGTAGAACGTATCAAGCAAGTACTACAAACATCGGAGGAAGTAAAGTAGGCGGACGTGAATAAGGCGGTCAAGGTCTGTGGTACCAACCTAATAACCCAGCCCAAGGATGCCAGCTAGTACAAGTTTATTTGATATATGCTAAGTCTAGGGAATTTAGACCGTAACCTACCTGTTGTCCGATGACAAGCTTCCCGAACAACAACGTCCAAGCTCGAATCGCTCTGAGGGATCTCGAATGATAATAAAACTATCACAAATATAAATATTACGTTAAAATGAGTCTAACGATACCCATAGTGCCACTATAGTAGCCGGGTCGAAATCCAGGTCAAAAGCGGGCCCGTGAGGCCCACAACTCGAAAGCAAAAAAGAAAAGAAGTACGAAGACCACAACGATGCCAAGAAGGCATGCTCCAAAATTGAGCACAATTGGCCAAGAGAAGGGCGCCAAAACAGCCCACTCAAGTTGAGGTTTAAAGATAGAATTTTAAGAATAAAATCGGAAATTAGGCAAGGATTACTTACCAAAATGATAGAATTTTAAGCCAAGACGGATAACTCTTCGAGCCCACGAACATGCAAGAGCTATAGGGCAGCCACTACAATAAATTCCAAGCTTGGGATATGAGCAACAATGGAGGATTTTAGAGAAAATCAAAGGGGAAAGTTGGGGAAGATGACTTACCAAGAGACAAAGAAGCACGGATTTATGATAAACAACAATCTCCCCAAGGTTAGGATTGATATGGAGAAATTTGGTGGAGAGTATACGAGTTTTAGAGTGAGAAAGGTTGAGAGAAATGGCTGGAAAAATGAACTAATAAGAAATATATAGCTGATGGTCGTTGGTCAGCCCTATCGCGCTAAACCAGCGCCATCGCGCTCAAGGAAGCCAGGCGCCATCGCGCTAGCCGGCTGCAGGCGCTGAGGCGCGATCGCGCTGAAGGCCTGGCCTACACTAAAAATTTGCAACCTTTTTAAAACTCCACGGGGCATTCTGGGCACAATCCGAAACCAATATTCAAAAATCAATAATGCTAATAGAGTGGAAATGACGTTCTGGACTCAAGGACAAAACTTCCATACGAAGTTATTTTAGAGAAATATTGACCCAAGTCAACACTAACTAATAAGAACTCAAAGGCTCAAAATGAGCCCGGCTTACGCAGAACCTAAACCAACCACCTTCATAACCAAAACTCATCATCCGAAGCTGATGGAATCGTCAGATTTCAAATCCAAAACTCTGATCATTGAAAGTCACCCAAAGTTACACTTTAAACTCCAAATGGACTGAAAACAGAGAAAATAATACAAAACCCACACCAAAAGTTCTCAGGCCTTAACTGAAGGTCCAACTAGACCAAACTCAATGCTCTGGAGCTAACGGAATTGTCAGAATTCAATTTCGAGCATGTTAGCTATGAATGTTGACTAAAGTCAATGATATTCTAAGTTAAAGCTCTAAAATAGGCAAACGACCAAAATGAACAAATGAACAACCAGGACACCGAACTATCAGTCCCAGCAAGCCATAAATGAATTGGGGCCGCTACAGGCAAGCTTCAACAGTACAATAAATGCATAAACACGAAGATGACCGAAAGGGTCATCACAACATCCACTACTAAAAAGACTTCTGTCCTCGAAAGTCAAGAAGGAAGTAGTACCTCAAGGCTCAAACAGCTGCAGATACTGAGCATGCAACTTACTCTCAGTCTCCTAAGTAGCCTCCTCGACCGGATGATGCCTCCACTGAACTTTCACAACTGGAATCTCTGTAGATCTCAATATCCTGATATCTCTGGTAAGAATAGCTATCGGCTCCTCAACAAATGAAAAACTCTCATCTAACTGAACCAAATACCAATGCAACACATGAGACTCATCTGTCACATACTGGCGCAATATCGAGACATGAAAAACTGGATGAACAACAACAAAACATCGGAGGCAAAGATAACATGTAGAAAACACTACAAACCCTCTGTAGAATCTCAAACAGCCCCATAAACCTGGGGCTAAGCTTGCCCCGCTTACCAAATTTCATCACGCCCTTCACGGGTGATACTCGAAGGAAAACCAAGTCACCAACCTCGAACTCCAAGGAACGAAGTCTACGATCAGCGTAGCTCTTATGCCTACTCTGGGTTACTCTAAGTCTGTCCTGAATCAAACGGACTCATTCCAAGGAATCTTTAAGAAAATCTATAATTTGTGGTCTCGACTCTAACCCATCAAACCAACCAATTGGTGATCTGCAATGCCTACCATACAAAGCCTCAAAAGGTTCCATGACAATGCTCGAATGAAAACTATTATTATAAGCAAACTCAGCCAATGTCACAAACTAATCCCATGAACCTCCAAAGTCAAGAATGCAGGCCCGAAGCATGTCCTCCAGGACCTGAATAGTCCTCTCATACTGGCCATATGTTTGAGGGTGGAAAGCAGTACTAAGCTGAACCTATGTACCCAAATCCCTCTGTATAGTCCTCCAAAATAGAGATGTGAAGTGAGTGTCGCAGTCTGAAATGATAGAAGCTGGGACCCCGTGCAACCGAACAACCTCACGAATTTATATCTGGGCTAACTGCTCCACACCATAAGAAGTCTGAACTAGTAAGAAATGTGCTAAGTATCAACAATCACCCAGATGGAATCAAACCCATGAGAAATGCGAGGCAAACCAACAACGAAGTCCATAGTAATACCTTCCCACTTCCACTCAGGAATGAGAAGTCGCTGCATCAAGCCACCCGGTCTCATGTGCTCAAACTTCACCTATTGATAGTTCAAGCACTAAGATACAAACTCCGCTACGTCCCACTTCATACCATACTACTAGTAAAGATGCCTCAAATCTCTATACATCTTCTCCACACCAGAATGAATGAAGTATTTAGAACTATGTGCCTCACGGAGTATCAACTAAATCAAATCACCAACCCTTAGAACAAAAAGTTGACTGTCAAACCTCAGAATACCATCAGAACCCAAAGTAGCCTGGCTGGCCTCACCCCGAACTACCTGATCACGAAGGTCACACAAACTCTGATCCTCAAACTGTCGGCTCTGAATCTGATCAACTAGAGTAGAACAAACCTCAACACAGGCAAGAACTCTGCTAGGATCCGACAAGTCAAGCCTAACCAACCGGTTAGCCAAGGAGTGGATGTCCAAGGCTAGCGGTCACTCAAAAACTGAAAGTGAAGCTAGGCTGCCCATACTCACCTCCTTCTGACTCAAGGCATACGCTACCACGTTTGCCTTGCCCGGATGATAGAGAATGGTTAAATTATAGTCCTTCAGTAGATCAATCCATCTTTACTGCCTCGAGTTCAGCTCTTGCTGACTCGTAATGTACTGAAGACTATGATGATCGGTGAATATCTCACAGTGAACTCTATATAAGTAGTGCCTCTAGATCTTGAGTGTGAAGACTATAGCCGCAAACTCCAAGTCATGATAAGGGTAGTTGCGCTCGTGAACCTTCAGCTGTCTTGATGCATATGCTATCACTCGACCCTGCTACATCAACACACAACTAAAACCGACCCTGAAAGCATCATAATACACGGAGAAACTCTGACCCTCAACCGGCAAAGTCAGAACTGGAGTTGAAGTCAATAAGGCCTTAAGCCTCTGAAAGCTATGCTCGCACTGATCCGACCACTGGAATGGAACATCCTTCCTGGTAAACATAGTCAAGGGTGCTATTATGGAAGAAAATCCCTGAACGAACCTCTTGTAGTAACCTGCTAACCCAAAAAAACTGCGAATCTCAGTAATAGTAGTGGGTCTAGGCCAATCACGAACCGCATAAATCTTACCCAGATCAATCCTAATCCCATCCTTAGATACCACGTGTCCTAGGAATGCAACTGACTCAATCTAACTCACACTTTGAGAACTTGACATAAAGCCGATGATCTATCAAAGTTTGAAGTACAGTCCTCAAGTGCTGCTCATGTTCATTCCTACTCCTCGAGTATATCAGAATGTCATCAATGAAGACTATCACGAACATATCTAAGTATGGGCTAAGCACCATATGCATCAAATCCATAAAGTTTGTGGGGATATTAGTCAACCCAAAATACATCACCAGGAACTCATAATGGCCATAACATGTCCTGAATGTTGTCTTAGGGATGTCCTCTACCCTAATCCTCAACTGATGGTAGCCGGACCTCAAATCAACCTTTGAAAATACGTTTGAACCCTAAAGTTGATCAAATAAGTCATTAATCTTCGATATCAAATACCTATTCTTCACTATCACCTTATTCAGCTGCTGGTAATTACTACACATCCGCATCAACCCATCCTTCTTCTTCACGAAGAGGACAGGAGCACCCCAAGGAGACACACTCGGTCTAATGAACCCCTTAGCTAACAAATCCTGGAGCTGCTCCTTAAGCTCTCTCAACTCAGTAGGAGCCATATGGTAGGGAGGAATAGTAATGGGTCTGGTGCCTGGCTCTAACTCAATGGCAAAATCAACATCTCTCTCAGGTGGATGGCCTGGCAGGTTGGTAAGGAACACATCTAGGAAGTCTCTAACCACATAAATGGACTTAGGAGACAAAGGGCCAGCACTAGCATCTTGAATATATGCTAGATAAGCTAAACACCTACGGAAAATCAACTTCCTAGCTCGAAAACAAGATATGATCCCAGATGGTGCATGGCTAACAGAACCCTGCCACACAACCAGGGATACACTGGGCATGGCTATGATAATGGTTTTAGCATAACAATCCAAAATCGTATGATAAAGGGATAACTAGTCCATGCCCAATATCACATCAAAATCCAACATATTGAGTATCATCAAATCAGCCCAAGTCTCTATATCACCCACATATATCATGCAAGATCTCACAATCCAATCCACTACTAAAGAATCTTCTACTGGGATCAAAACAGAAATAGGGATGGATAATAGCTCACTAGCCAACCCCAAGCAAGGCAGAAAGTAGGCAGATACATACGAATAATTAGATCCAAGATTAAATAAAGCATAAGTTGGCTGACAACATACATAAATGGTACATGTGATCACGGCATCCGAGGCCTCTACCTCTGGTCTCCCAGGAACCGCATAGAACTGACGACGACCTCTACCTGCCCGACCGCCATCCCTACCAGCTATTCTGCCACACAAAACACCACCTCTACCCTGACTACCACCTGTTTGAGCCAGTGGTTGAACTAAGCGAATAGGTTGACCCAGCGGAGCGGTTGGATGAACTGGACCCTGCTCGGGGCAATCTCTAGAAAAATGACCGCTGACTTCACACTCATAATATGACCTACCCTGTCGAGATGAACACACTACACCTGTGTAGCCACCTCAGCCTGATGCTCCAAAAGTAGTACCTCTCAAAGACTGACCACTGTCACCATGCTGACTGCTCTGACCCTACTAAAAGTGAGAACCAGAAGCCTGAAGTGACGCCTGAACTGGATGACTGGTCTGACCCTGATGCTATTGTGGCTGATAACCCCAGCCTCACTGGCCTAAACCTCTACCATCATGTCTGGAACCACTGTAGCCACCCTAATGTCGAGGCCTGTTATCTCTGGCCCCGATGTCATGACGATGTGAATCCTCTACAGTACAGGTATAGTCTGTAATAGACTAGAATGACCAACCACTAGCAACCAATATATCTGCAGGCTCTCTAAACTCTCTCCATAGCACCTAAAAAAATCTACGGACCCTGTCAGCCTCAGTAGGCATAATCATGGCCCCAAATAGAGAAAGCTGATGGAAACGAGTTTCGTACTCTGAGACAGTCATGGAATCCTGGGCAAGTCTAGTGAAATCCTCCCTCTGATGCTTTTTATCGCTCTGTGGAAAGACTTGGCCATAAAGGCCTCATAGAACTCAGACCAAGTCAAGGGAGGTGATGTAGAAGGTATTCAAGCAACCTGGGCCCTCCACCATAACTTTGTTGGGCCCTCCAGCTGATAAGTAGCGTAACCAACCCCGTGAGTCTCCAATAATCCCAAATAGTGTAACATCTCCTCACAGGTAGTAATGAAGTCATGTGGGTCTTGTCCTGATATACCAGCGAATCTCGGTGGTGCCAATCTCATAATCTACCCAATGCCTTCTGCTCCTTCTCTGTCATTACCAGGCGAGGAGCAAGAGGCTGTGTAGCTGATAGAACTGAAACAACCTCGGCACGGGGAGCCACAGTAGCAGGCTGCGCTCCTGAACTCTGAGTACCCAAGGCTGCCCCCTGAGCAAAAGTATGTGCTACCTCGGAAGGTCTCTCCCCAATCATACCCAGAAGCTGAACAAGTAAACCCCAAATATCTGAACACTGAGCTGGGGCTGAAGATTTCATAGAAACAGGTACTAGAGCTGGTGTTACCTGGGCTATCCTCAAGTCCATATGCTTCTGCTCAGTGACAAACTCGGGCTCATAATCATACTCGGGCTCTACCTCAACTCTAGCAGCTCTAGCAGGTGCCACTGCTCTGGGGCATCCACGACCCCTACCTCTACCCATACGACCGCCCCGGCTCCTAGCTAGATTTGGAGGTACAGGGGCATGAGGCTCTTCTCTGCCATAAGCCAAAGATCTCGTATGAACCATCTATAGAAGAGTAAACCAGAATAAGTGACATTCCCAGAAACTTTCAAGGATACTATGCATGAGAGAGGACAAGAAAAGTCCATTTTCCTAAGATGTCACTATAGCCTCTCAAAGATAGAGTACGGACGTCTCCGCCCCAACCCGCAGGACTCTACTAGATATTGGCTTCTATACTGATGAAACTGGTGAACCTAGAGCTCTGATACCACGCTATCATGACATGATTTCTCGGTCATGATGGCACCTACAACCCTCCCCCCAGTAGGCGAACCAATCTCCGTAGCCTGGAACGGTTAGTAATGGGCCACATTATATCAACTCAGTGGAAGAATAGTTTAATAAGCGGAAACAAAGGAACAAGATGAAGAAAATAGATAGCAGGAGCAATATATACAATGCAAAAGCTAAACCAAACCCCAAAACCCAGTATCATAGTGTATAAGAGCCGTATCTACACAAGGAGTACAAAGGGTCCAAAATAACATAATCATCATGTCTCCGAACTATGAGAGTACAATATATACAAAAGACAAACTAAAGTCAAGCTCTAATCGCCAAGAGCTCACCCTCAGTCCGGGATAGTCCAAAATCTCCAAGCACGAGTCTCCTATGAGCTAGCGGTGATGGCACACACCAAGATTTGCACCAGAAAATGCAGAGTGTTGTATGAGCACCAAATGCACGTGAAGCATAAGGTACCCAGTAGGTATCATAGGTCGACTGGGCACATATAAGATAAAAGCATAGTAATAGACAGAATAGAAGCAAGTAGTCACAGAAATCATCGAAAAGTACACAGGATCTAGCCAAGAGGGAAAACAACAAAATAACATACAAGGCTAGAAAGTAGAATATATACACAATAGGCACAGGGGAAAGTAAGAAATGACGCACCTGGGATCCTTGCAATAATAGTAAATACATAATAAGTTTTAGAAATGGATGGTATACCAGTAACCTCAAGTACAAGGGAAGAAAGAGGAGAGTAAAGATAGGCATGCTCGGAAAATAGGAATCAATAACCCAACTACTCATACCAATCTCAATCCAACAAGTAGCAACTTAGCCGTATATAATCTTAAAAGTATAACCGTAGCATGCGATAACACTGTGATAAGGTAACACGAGTCTACCTACAGTCTCCCGAACACCCATACAACTGAGGAACGCAATCAAGTGAAAACAAACCCTCTACATCCCATACTACCAGAGCGTACAATCAACAAACAGCAAACAAGGGTGGTACCTCACACATATGAATGATGTGATGCCATGTTAAGTCAAGAGTGATAGTAGTACCATATGTTACCCGCTTCTGGAAACTTATAAGGCCCAGAAGACAAGATCCATGGAAGGTCACACCCATATACCCCTACTACACCGTATACCCCCTTTCTGGCACCCGCAGCTCGCAGCCTCTTGCCCAGAATGGCAAAGTCCATGGAGTCCCCCGACCAACATACTAGCTGCCCTACAATCTTGAAAAGTCCCTAAGTAAAGCTGCCAAGAGAGTATCCAGGTCTAGATCAGTGAGTCAAGTAGCCCTAGCACACGGCCCCGCCGAGTCTAGCATCATCCCGAAAGTTATAGTAAAACAAGTCTAGCGCTCGACCCCGGCGAATCTAGTATAAGTTGAACTAGTGATAAAACATCCTTGAATTCTCCCTTACCCAAGAAGACCTATTAAAATGATACCAAATCTCTTTTAAATCATTTCCACTAAAAATGGGCCCCACGATCCATGTAAGGTTTAGATAAATAGTCTCAGTAGGCCCGAAGCCAAAAACCATAGTAAAAAATGGGTAAAACCTCTTTATATGCATGGACATGATATGATCAATTACAAATATCCGCCCCGCAGCTCACAATCAACTTAACGGCCCTGCACAGTCCCACAACTACTCAGCAAGCATACCATCCTAGAAGGATATCTCTATGTCCAGGACTCGCGGACATTCCCAATAACCCACCTTCTATGTTCCAGAGTCAACAAGGCCTCACAGGACCACAAGGGTGAGTAGAACATATCAAGCAAGTACTACAAACATCAGAGGAAGGAAAGTAGGCGGACATGAATAAGGCGGTCAAGGTTTGTGGTACCAACCTAATAACCCAGCCCAAGGATGCCAGCTAATATAATTTTATCCGACATATGCTAAGTCTATGGAGTTTAGACCATAACCTACCTGTCGTCCGATGACAAGCTGCCCGAACAATAACGTCCAAGCCCGAATTTCTCATAGGGATCCCGAATGATAATCAAACTATCACAAATATAAATAATATGTTAAAAAGAGTCTAACGATACCCATAGTGCCACTATAGTAGTCGGGTCAAAAGCGGGCCTGTGGGGCCTACAACCCGAAAGCAAAAATAAAAAGAAGCACGAAGACCATAATGATGCCAAGAAGGCATGCTCTAAAATTGAGCACAATTGGCCAAGAGAAGGGCACCAAAATAGCCCGCTCAAATTGAGGTTTAAAGATAGAACTTTAAGAATAAAATCAAAAATTAGGCAAGGATTACTTAGCAAAATGATGGAATTTTAAGCCAAGACGGATAACTCTTCGAGCCCACGAACATGCAAGAGCTATGAGGCAGCCACTACAACAAATTCCAAGATTGGGATATGAGCAAAAATGGAGGATTTTAGAGAAAAACAAAGGGGCAAGTTGGGGAAGATGACTTACCAAGAGACGAAGAAGCATGAATTTATGATAAACAACAATCTCCCCAAGGTTAGGACTAATATAGAGCAATTTGGTGGATAGTATATGAGTTTTAGCGTGAGAAAGGTTGAGAGAAATGGCTGGAAAAATGAACTAAGCAGAAATATATAGTTGATGATTGCTAGTCAGTGCTACCATGCTAAACCAGTGCCATCGCGCTTAAGGAAGCCAGGCACCAAGGCGCTATCACACCTGAAGGGCGCCATCGAGCTGGCCGACTTCAGGCGCTGAGGCACGATAGTGCTGTCCCTGGCGCAATTGCCCAAAGGCCTGTCCTGCACTAAAAATTTGCAATCTTTTTAAAACTCCATGGGGAACTCTGGGCACAATCAAAAACCGATATCCAAAAACCAATAATGCTAATAGAATGGAAACGATGTTCTGGACTCAACGAAATTGATAAAACTTCTATACGAGGTTGTTTCAGAGAAATGTTGACCCAAGTCAACACTAACTAATAAGAACTCAAAGGCTCAAAATGAGCCCGGCTTACTCGAAACTCAAACCAACCACTTTCCCAACCCAAACTCATTATTCTGGAGCTGATGGAATCATCGGATTTCTAATCTGACACTCTGATCATCGAAAGTCACCCAAAGTTACACTTTCAACTCCAAATGGCCTGAAAATAGATAAAACAACAAAAAAACCACACTGAAAGTTCTCAAGCCTTAACTGAAGGTCCAACTAGACCAAACTCAACGCTCCGGAGCTAATAGAACTGACAGAATTCAATTCCGAGCATATTAACTAAGAATGTTGTGCGGTCTCTCGACTTTTTGATTGCTCTATCTGAGAGCATCTCACTAATAGAAATCTAAACTTCATTGTTTCCACCACCTCAAAGATAAGTCATGATTGGAGGAATTGGATTAACGCACAAATTTGCATAAATTTCTTAAGGAATAGTTTTACTGCACGATTTGGAGTATGAAAGACGAGAAACATTTCCTAAAGTCCCTGTAGCCTTCTGATTATAAGTGTGGTTCAAAACACACCTATAAGCAAGGCTCTATTAGGCACGACTTCACAAACACCCTAGGACACTTGAAATTTGTGCTCTGATAACAAGTTTGTCACGCCTCTAACCTACACCCTAGATGTAATACGGTGCATAGAGCCACAAGTCACCCCAAGCTGACCCATGGCATGTCATAATACTAACATTTTGTATAAATAAGACTGAGCGGAAGCTAAACTAATTAAAAGTATGCAAGTTTCGTAAATAACTGAGAAATATCTAAAATCATGTTAAGTCTAGAAAGTGAAACTAGACTGAAATAAGTTGAACATCTAACTCTATGTTTGGAAGCCTCTACTAATGACTAACGGATGGGACAAGTTCCCAGCTAACTCTAAATACTAAAATTGAAAAAAACAAAAAAATCATAAAAGTCCATCTTCGGATAATGAGGACACACAACTGGTAACTATAGATGTGACACTGGATTGCACTAACTGTGATGCGAAGATTGAGAGCCTAAACTTGATATTATAACAAGATATAGCACAAAGAAGTATGTAGTCAATACTTTGAATGTACTGAGCATATGAGATATGCACTAACTTTAAAATCATGATAAATACATTTATAATGAAAGAATAAGTGAAAATTGGACTAAGTATAGACGTCTAAGAATGCATAAGTCAAGGCTTTAAAACATAAGCTCTTTTTTTGAAGAGAGTATAAAACATATTTTTGAACTGTAACTGTGAGTTATGTAAACTATAAAATAACTAAGTATGTTGAAAACCGTAGTACAATGGCCTAAAAATCATGAGATGCATAAGTCTAAAATTCATAACATTATTAATTACATAGTAAAAGCATTTAAACTGAATTGAACTTAGCTGAGCTGAACTAGGGGACAAGTACATTACTACTGAGTCTAAATCTGTGGGAGCTACCATTAACCGATAAACCCCAATCTGAGCTAACTGGGGGCCAACTTATAGCCCCAGCTAGAAGGGTATTCCATAACTTGTTAAAGGTACAAATACTGACTAATGTGGATCCACTAAACTGATGTCCAAATGGACTAAGGTATCAAGCCTGGTCTAACGGGTGATTCTTTAGAAGCTACGATGGAACCATAGTTCTGGGACTTAGGGACTTCTACTAAAGCTCCAACCTAACTAATGGATGAGCCTCCATCCCTGCATCTGCTCGGTGCTAAGTACTACTCCCAACTGAATATAAGCTGATATACTGAATAGCTCAATAATACTAAAGTTCTAGAATGCTATATCAGAAACTAATTAATCTGGATGATTTTTGAAAGACTATATGACTGAAAACTATTCATAAAACATATGAACACATTTAGATAATATACTAATCATGAATCTTACTGAGTTTATAATCATTGATTGTGTATCTGGAGACCATACTAATCACAAAACTTACTAAGTTCATCATCATTGATGGTATATCTGAATGTCAAAACTTAAGTATGCTGAACTGATTATTAAAGACTACATGCTGAAAACTAACACATTTTTGCTTAAAACTAAATGTTGACAGTTGAATTAAATTCTGAAGGAAAAGCAAAATTCTGAGAAAAATATTGTAAAATTAGGCTAAAACTTGCTTCTCCCAAAAGTCTTGGGTTGTGAAATCTATTTGCATGAATTCATGTAAAAATCATTCTAACAAGGATTTTAGTCATGTAGATCATCAAGAAATTGAATTCATAGTAAAACAGATATTTGGTAAGAACATTAGAATTATAACTTGTAAAACTCATACTGAAATCTGAAACTTTGGGCATGAGGGTGAAAGGAAATCCTCATTGAAATCCCACATACCTGGTTGTCCAAAATCTTGAACTATCTTGAAGGTTGGAAGCTTTGGAGAAGAACCCTAGTTGGAAGCCTGAAAGAACAATTTTTTTTTTCTGACTTATGATTTCTAATTGTGAGAATGAGGGAAACTCAATCGTAACTTCTATCTAATCGCACTCAAAGGATGCTAAAATGACTTAGTTTTAGGAGTTAAAAGGGTAGGAAAAGACCAAAATACCCCTGGAGAACAAATTTAAAAACTGTAGAAAATTTTGTCATAAGCTTTCACGGGGAAGAACCACAACCCATGGAATGAACCATGGTCTATGGATAGAGCTCGTGGTTCTCAGACCACTTTTTAGGCTGTTGTACTGAGTTCCACGAGGTGCAACCACAGTCTGTGGTTTGATCCACGAGCCATGAATCACTCTTGTGATTCTAAGGCCAAAAAGTGATCTGTAGCTTTAGTTTCACCGATGCAAACCACAGGCTGTGGTTTGATCCACGAGCTGTGGATGCCTTCTGTGGTTACTGTCTGTCATTTTGATAGACAAACACATTTTAGTAAAATATTGATTACATTTTACTCCAAATTTGGATTGATGCACGGTTAGTGGTGTTGAAAAGAAGATTCAAAGATCTTTAATTTGGTGCATACTAGGCCATCTAACTCTTTAAATTCTAGGAGTAATGATTATTTGAAGTTACCCTAGTTTAGTCTTATATTAAAACTTAATCGGTTTGGGTGCTTTCAACTTAACTGATGATAGGAGTTTCTTATGAACATGATTCAGATCTAAGGCACTCACCACACTAGGGAAATGATCATTACACTAATGTAAATGGTTTCGGTCTTAGCTTAAAATTTTCGAGGTGTTACACTGACGGTTCTATTCTTGAATAGTTCATTTGTGTTTTAAGCCCATTTCCTTGTTTTGAAACTCTTAAAGTTGAAAGAATTGACTTTGGTCGACATTCAGAGTAAATAATCTCAAATAAAAAATTTGTCAGTGTTGTTAGCTCTGGAGCATAGACTTTGGGCTAGTGGGATCTTTGGTTTGGGTTCTGAGGCTTTTGGACCTATTTAAGGCTATTGGGTTATTTTTGGCTAAATGATAGATTTTGGGTGTGGTCCATGTTTTATCAAAATTTTAATGACCGGGTTTGTCATTATGGGTAGACTTTTTGTGCCAAGTTTCAAGTCAGAAAACTTCTGGATTTGGGGGTTGAAAATTCTGGGCTAGGCTAGTCTCGGCCGGTTTTGGAGTGAGGTATGGTCTAGAGCAATCCAAGTGAGGATTGAGTAGCATGTCTTGTTTTGAGATAGTTATCTATTTATATAAGACATAAAGAAGTCCAAGGGATTTTTCGAAATCAAATTCGAGTAAGTAGAACTTCCGGTATCAAGGTTGACGTGAAGGGGTTGTTCTGGAATGTCAGGAATTTAAGTGTGTCATAAAATTGACCCTTTTGAGAGGATTTATAACTTTCTGTCCTGTGTAAACCACCATAGCGGTTCACACACCGCTATAGCGACCTCCACCATAGCGGAGAAAACACCGCTACAGCGGAAGTCAACATCGGTCAGCATTGCTATAACGGATAGTTCCACTATGGCGGTACCGCTATAGCAGAGCATGGACTACTATGGCAGACTCTTCGGGTTTTAATACAGAAAACTTCCCCAAAACATTCAGTTTTCATCAAGAACATTTTGGGAGAAGGGCAAGGCAATTTTGGGTGAAGTTAATCAATTTTCCGTCATTTTTCATCCTAAAGGTAAGAATTTTACTCCCAAAACTCCGTACTATCTTTCCTACTCTATAGAATTGCTAGGGGTATACTTGGGAAAAGGTTTGGAATGACCTATGATGGTAGAATCCTAGGAAAAAGGGGGATTCTAAGGTTTAGAAGTTCTTGGGTGTTGTTAATTCCACTAGACTATGATCATGTGACCTTAATTCTCTAAATGTATCCATAAAAAATGGTAGGAATAGGTGAATTAATGTGGGAAAGCTCGGGAAAAGGGTGGAATGATCATGGTTGGCTTGGGGTTTGGGATTTTTGCATAATCAAGGTAATTAGTAGGCCATTAGGATTGATTTTTGGTTATTATGTGTTGGTTTAGACCAAGAACCAGTAAGAACTTCAAGAAATGAGAAAGCTCATATTGAGTAGAGCTTGGAATATTTTGAGGTAGGTGATGGTTTTTATTCTAATATGCATTATGTGTTCACGTATTGTTACATAGTAGTGTATGAGTTGCATGTTTAGGGAATGAATTGTGAATGTCTAGTTGTTCGGAAATCAGTCTTGTGAAATGAACTTCTTTGTTTGCTTGTTGGTTTTACAAGTATGTTTTGTTTATTGGTTGTGATTGATTTGGACTTGTTATGACATTCGGTTGGCTCGGGTACTACGCCTGGTACAGAAATTACTAGAGGTTTGCTCGGGTACCACGGTTGGTATGGGTATACTAACGGTTAGCTCGGGTACCATGCCTAGTACGGGAATTTTAATGGTTGGCTCGGGTACCATGCCTGGTATGGGTTATTTTAATTACATTGTCTTATTCTTTAATGGTTCCATGAGTGGACCGGGTTGCATTCTTGAACTGTGATATTGCATAAGGTCCAAGAGAGGCCGGGTGATTTTATGTTAAATGTGAGGTTGGTCTTAGAGTAGACTAGTATTGCATGTCTAACTCTTAGGTGATGTTAGGGGGATCCTTGGTGGGTCCAGGTTATTTGAAAAGGGTGTGTGTTGCTGTTTTGGATATGGTCAATGGTTGTTATTTGGTTCATATGTTAATATCAGGATAATTGTTGACTTACTACATGTTACCTGTACCTTACTATGTTATAGTTTACTGTTCATATTATGTTTATTGAAGTTGGCCGATGATCCTACCAGTACACGATGGTTGTGTATTGATTCTGCACTTGCTTTTCTTTTTGTGAGTACAGGAAATCTACCAGCGACTGACATGTGACCTCACCTGTAGTCCCAGTGCTTTCAGACATCAAGGGTTAGCTGTTTCGATTGAGCTACCATGGTCTCTTTCATTTCAGTTATAGCCCACTTGTTTAGGGTTTAGACTCTTGTTTATTTGTGGGTTGCATCTCCGCATTCTAGACTTTTGGTAGTGTTTTGGTACGATGAATTTTAGGTTCTAGGGAGGAATTTTCCGTATGTTATTTATAATAGTATTGAGATTGTTATTGAATTGCTAGTTTATTTTCTTGCACAGTGGTTTTGAGTCGTTAGAACAGTTAAGTTTGGGGTCATTGATGGTTCACTCACCCGGGGGTTGGGTGGGTGCCACTCATGGTGGTCTGGGTTGTGATAAATATAGTATCAGATCCCTAGGTTCGTTGATCTCGTCATACCATAACAGGTCTAGTAGAATCTTGTGGAACAGTGCAAAGACGTCTATACTTTTCTTCGAGAGGCTATAGGACTTTAGGAAAATTATCTCTTCTTCCTTCCTTTGTGCTATAACTTGATTTCAATTGGTATCTGGTGATAAAAATTGGTATCTGACTTCATTCAATGGAGCAAGAGCAGCGGTCCCGGCTGTTAGAGGTAGAGGAAGGGGCGGGGGCAGAGGCCGAGGTAGAACAACATCCGCTAGGGGTTGAGCTCAAGTGGCTGCAGGAGAACTTGAGGCGACCCCTCCCCCACCCCAGGATCAGGTTTAAGAGGAAGTCGAGGTTGTTGTTGAGGATGGTGTAGAGTAGGAGGAGGCAGCACCGGCTGGAGGTGCAGTCCTTCCTCCTATCACACCCGAAGCATTTCAGCAAGTGTGGTCCTTCCTGAGTGGGCTGGTTCATGCTGGAACCAACCCCACGAGGACTGTAGATCAGGTTCTGGGTACTCAGCTAACTGCTAATACAACTCCTAGAATGGACGCGGCATCGGGTACAGATGACTTCTTCAGACCAATGCTAGGTCTGGTAATGATAGGGAATGGGCATGAGATGGTGACTAAGTTCCTCAAGCTGAAACGTCCTTCGTTTCAGGGTACTGATAAGGAAGATGCTTATGAGTTCATACTGGACTGTTATGAGAGGTTGCACAAGCTGGGCATTGTGTAACAACACGGGGTTAAGTTTGTCACTTTTCAGTTGTAGGGTGATGCTAAGTAGTGGTGGAGGTCTCATATGGAGTGTCGGTCATCTATTTTGCCCTCACTGACTTAGAAGCAATTTCACGCTCTCTTCCTAGAGGAGTATGTGCCTCGTACTTTGAGAGATCGCAAAAAGGATGAGTTCTTGTCTCTAGAACAGGGTAATATGTCAATCTCTGCTTATGAGGCTAAGTTTCATGCCTTTTCTCATTTTGCTACATAGTTGTTAGGTTTCGAGGAGGAGCGGATTCAGTTATTTGTAAAGGTCTTGAATACGAACTTACACGTGTTATCTGTGCACATGACTTCACCAGGGAAGGTCTTCAATGAGGTAACAGATTATTTTAAGAAGTTAGAAGGGGTCAAGAAGGTTGGGCAGGCTAAAGTGTTAGCCAAGAGGCCCCGAAATGATGGAAACTTCAGTGGCTCGCACTTCAGTGGTCAAAATTAGCAGGTGTACTCTACCTGTCCTATTCAGTCAGCTTTGACAGCTGCTACAGCGTTTGGCAGCTAATCAGTAAGTTTTCAGCTCCTCAAGGCTAGTGAGCTTCTTACACATCTACCAGAAGGCCTTTGCTTGATTGTGGTTGTTTCTATTGTGGTGATCTTAGCCACTTTAAGAGAGAGTTCCCTCACAGACAGACTGGTAATCAGGCTCAGCATTAGTCTAACATTATGGTACTGATAGGTAGAGGTGTCCATGCTAGAGGTCGTCCACAGAGTGGGTGAGGTAACTTTCAAGGAGGCCTGGGAGACAGGGGGAACAGCGGCGCGGGCAGGGGTATGGCACAGCCAGCCAAGGAAGTAGCTTGGATTGATGATCGAGCTCAGTGTTATGCTTTTCCAGGGAGGTCTGAGGCAGAGGCATTAGACGCAATGATCACAGGTACAATTCTTATCTGTGATAGGATGGCTTTGGTACTTTTTGACCCAGGTTCTACATATTCATATGTGTTTGTGAATTTTTCTTTGGGTCTAGACTTAATTTATGATATCCTTGATTTTCTTATCCATGTTTCCACCCCGGTTGGAGAGTTCGTGATTGTGACTCATGTTTATGATCTTTGTTCTGTTGTATTTGTGGGGTTGCATACTTGGGCAGACTTGGTAATTCTTGATATGGTAGACTTCAATATCATTTTAGGCATGACCTGGTTATCTCCTTATCATGTTGTATTGAATTGTAACATCGGGACTGTGGCTCTTGAGAATTTGGGTAAGGATAGGCTAAAGTGGGAAGGTGTGTACAGGCCTAAGCCAGTTAAGATCATATCTTTTGTTCGGGCTAGAAAGCTAGTGGGGAGAGGGTGTTTAGCCTTTTTGGATCATCTCTAGGATGATAATGTGGAGTCCCTATCTATTAAGTCAGTTTCGGTTGTTTCAGAGTTTCAGGAGGTGTTTCCGGTGGATTTGCCTAGTGTGCCTCCAGATAGGGATATTGATTTATGTATTGACTTGGAGCTAGGTAATCGCCCAATTTCCATGGTCCCATCCTCCAACATTCACCTTTATCCAAAACCCAATATCAAACAATCGTTTACTTATACATATATCTTTCCTCAACCCTTCCTATCCATTGTGCTGCCAACTCCCTCACTCGGGGCTCTACACCTGAACTCCTAGGACTTCTCAAGTCACACTAACCTTAGATTCGCCGAGTCACCTTAACCTTGGAATATTTCCAAGTCGCACTAACCCTTAACTTCTCAAGTCACCTTATACTAACCTAACCACTAAGTCCAGATCCAGACTACCACTCCATTGCTCAACCAACCCCTATGACTAAACACCCAGAAACAACCCAATAACTGCCAACCCAGACCAACCACACTCAGGGTACTACTAACAAGTGTTTCGGTCCCCTCAGGAGTCCCTAAGACAATATCTTAACACAATAGTGCTAACTAGCAACGCAAACTCCAGATCTCGGTCTTCCTCCTAGCTTATCAACCACATGTAACAGTCAACACCCATTGATGTTACCCAATGCCAATAAATTACATATATCTCTTTTTACATAGTCTGGACCCACCCCGGGATCCCCCTAACCACACCTAAGTGTTCAATGTGAAACCCCGATCTACACCAAGGCCAACCTCACACACTCATATAATCACCCAGACACTTATGGACCACATGCAATAATCACAATTCAATGATACAACTCGGTACACTGATGGAACCATCAAAGGAATACAATAATGCAAATAAAATAACCCGTGCCAGGCGTGGTACCCGAGCCAACCATTATGAATTCTCATACCAGGCGTGGTACCCGAGCCAACCAAATAGTAACTTGTATCAAACGTGGTACCCAAGCCAACCATTTAGTAACCTGTACCAGGCGTCGTACCCGAGCCAACTGAATGTCACACAGAAATCCAACAGTCACAAACAATGAACAAAAAAAATACACTTGTAAACCAACAAGCAATAATACCCAGTTCATTTTACCAGACTGCTATCTCGACATTTAGACATTCATAACTATTCCCTAAGCATGCAACCCATATAATACTTAAGAAAAAGAACCCAAACATAAAATGCATAATAAAAATTAATAATCATCACCTACCCCCATTTCGGGTACATAAGCTCAACTTAAATCCTGTCCGAAGACTAAGCCCAATTCGCCCCTTAACACATGCTAGAAGATACACCCACTCCTGACCCTCCTCCTAGGACCGAAATACAACATGGGGAGACCTTTCCTAACCTTAGTAAATCATCCATTCTAATTAGTCTACCTTTTCCTACCAATTCAATTCCAGAAATTCCCTTTTCTTTTTATAGTTATTTAATTTCCCAAGCCCTTCCGATTCCCCAAACCTTCCAAACATCCCAGTCCCTAAATTTTATCATTATGACATACCCAATTAACATGTACATCCTGAAATATGACACACAAAAATCCGATTCAACCAAAATCCTAGTTCGTACATAACCAACACCACAATCCACCAGACTTCGTACGCGAAGGCCTAAGCATGGATTATATTTTTTTTTCTCTATATAATAAGTATGAAATGTAAACAGGTCCATCTACTCAATAAGAAAACCTATCCTACCTGGATGTCGAGTAGCTGCACAATGCATTTTCTGGTTCCGTGAAGGCATTCCCAACTAGATGATGATCCCGAAATCCGTTGTTCCACATCCTTTCAGTCATAACCCCTCCTCCTCATGGCTCCCAAGCCTTGGAGAAGCCTAGGAGGATTTTTGGAGAAACCCTCGTATGTTTTCCAACTGAGAAGGAGAGTCTTTTATCAAATTCGTGTTTTGAGGCTACTGCTTCCCATCACCCCACTATAGCGAACGGCCATCAGCTATAGCACTTTTGCTTTAGCAAAATAAATACCGCTATAGCAGAGTGACATCAGCCCAGACCAAATTTCAAACATTGTAAATTTTCTGTCCCGTCGCTCTGCTTAATACAAAAAAAAAATTAACTCATTCCCAAAAATTTTGTGATATCGTGATTTCTGAAAATAATGACAGATCTGATCGTTACAACAGATATTAATTTACCCATCGTTCATCCTCGAATGATACCGAAATAAGAAGGCAAAGAGAACTAGCCCAAAACTCTCATTGTCATAAGTGACCGTGTAATTGCTAACCTATGCAAAATATCGACCTTCCCCCTAATTAGTCGCACTGACTAAAGAGGAACATAATATTATGCCGCTCTGACGAGGAATTTCTCGAGCCACCCAAATAAAATTACACGTGACCTTCCCCGAGTACCTAAGAAATTCAGGGCCTCGAATAATATTGGAGCAAAAGAATTTAGAAAGACCCGGGAGAACCTTTCCTTTCCCAAAACTAACTGCCAACTGCTATAGTGCACATCATACCACTATAGAGGTTCCTCTATAGTAGAGTACCGACCGTTGTAGTGGTTGGCAACAAATTGAAATAGGGGAGAGATGGGTTTTCATCCCCATTCTCCTCTATTTCCTTTCAAAATACTCCTTTTTCTCTCCCGATCACCCCACTCTCGACGTTGGAAATTTCAGGTAACAACCGCTTCTACTTACTCTCTTACTTTCTTGCAATATTTTAGACATGATTAAGGTAGAAAACAAGGAATTGGGGTATACATTGTAGTTGCCTTTTTGAACTTGGACTTGGGTTGGATTTTTGTCGAATTCTCGAAGCATGGTTGCTTCCCTTACGTTTACAATGCCTCCCCGGCATTCTGGGCTTAAGGATTAAGTACTTTTTGGCCAACAACGGGTCAAGAATGGTGGAGGAGGTGAAGGGTTTCTCATTAATAAACTTGTGATTTGGAAAAAATTTAGGGGTCATAATGCCCAAACTTTTGTAGAAATCTGTAGTAAAATACTTTAGGGGCACTGATCTGAACTTGTATTGTTAAAAATGGAGTTTTGGTTCAAGGGGCACCATTGATGCACCTCTTGGAGTTTCTGGGATGGTGAATACCGCTATAGCAAAATTCGATCGCTATATGGTCCTGCTATAGAATAGAATATCCAATGTAGCTATTCTGCCGTAGTGGACGATCGTCCGCTATAGCGGAACACCACAAAATAGTAGCCTCCTCAGGCTAGCACTTAGAAACGATTTCCCCTTTTTCCTACCTCATCCCATTAGTCTGAAACAAGCTCTAATCCCACGCTTGGCTACATTGCAGGCTAATCAAATCAATGGCTAAAGAACAATATCCCGTGTATGATTATGTGAGGTTCCTTGACGATGCTAGTCAGGAGAGGTTTCGAGACATCCGCTGAGTAGGCTTTTGTTATGAGAGGGGATGCACAATGACAGGTGTGGATGGAAAAGTTGATGTCCTCCATCACAGGGTTCGAGAGTTTGGTTGGGAATCCTTACTAGTGGCTCCCCCTCTCGTTCGTACATGCTAGGTGCGGGAGTTCTATGATATCCTTCCTACCATCCGTTGGGATGAGCCCAACCCTACCATCTGAATTCGAGGGGCAGATGTCCTGGTGGATTCTCAGACGATCAACGAGGTGCTAGGAGTACCTCATGTCTCCAATGAAGCATATGAGGCCAAGGCCTGGCCTTGGGACATGACTTGGTTGAGGGAAACTTTAGTGGATGAGGAGTGCAGAGATCAGGTCTATTGTCCCAATCTCGAGGGCATCACTAGTGCTTACTTCTCCGCAGATGCTAGGAGGTACCACCCATACCCCTTCCACTCAGGATTTTGCTGCACTCCATAGGGAGTTAGAGGAATAAAAGAATAAGAGGCGCTCCCGGGATCGCATGTTTGCCCGGATGTGGAAGACCATCAAGGTCATGTTCTCTTGCATTGACCCGGGTCAGGAGCTTCCCACACTGGAGCCCAAGGACATGCAGGAGTTCTCCTTCCTGAGTGATGATGAGGCATAGGACCTCCCCTCCCCCCTTTATCGTGAACATTTATTGTTTTTTGGGTTTTCGCTCCCGTTTAGGGCTTGTTCTAGACAATATTCCCCTTCTTTTTCCCCCTTTGATTTTCGCACATGGATGCTAGTTTCAGACATTATTTCCCTTATATGCATACTATGTTAATTCTATTGCTGATCTACTTGTTTTACATAACGATTTATAGCTTAACCGTTGGGTTTTTAAGCCTCGGGAATGAAATGAAAAATAGGGGAAATCACGACAGGCATTCTGCCCCATGCCCTTCCGCTATAGCGGTTGTCACTCTGCTATAACGGTACTGCCATAGCGATACAAATCCTGCTATAGTGAAATCGCCATAGCGGTGTAGTTCCGTTATGGCGGTCCCGATGGTAACAGTCTAGAAATTTGAAATTTTCAGCAAGTGTACTCATCCTCCTTCTCGGTTTTCATTGTCTAACACCGTCAATTCCTCCATGGTATTAAACAACCCTCAAGACCATTCTTGGCAATGCACAGATCAAAATTTAGCATCCAATTATCACCAATCATAAAAGATTCACATAAGAAAATTATTCTCAACAATACATTCCTGCTATTACGCATGAATAACCCCTTTGTTCCCATTATTCCTGACCAAGTACCGACTTTTCTGAAACTGGAGTTTCTCTACAATCATAAATCTTTTCCCCTCACCATCTTAACCAAATAATGAGCCCCTTTTTCGAAAATAACACAAAATTTTAACTCTACACACATAGCATTTCATCACAAACCAAAACATACCAATTTCAATATATGACCACCTTTAAACCCACAATTTGCATAGCAAGGTAACCAATCACACACAATCACGTAAGTCATACAAGAACTGTAACACACAAACATTTCAACTCAAGGATACAATAAAATCAAGTCACTTAAATTTACGCTCTATTCATCCCATGGATGACCCTTAGTCGATCATCCATGTTTTACCATAGCCTCTCGAGCCAGATACCAATTGGAACCTTCCAGTTCCAACTTCTCTTGCTTGTTTTCGCAACTGCCAGAGTCAAAAAATATCCTTTTTCTTGTTGAGATACCAATTGGAATCGAGAGATTCCAATTAGACTCAAACCATACAAGCAAGTAAATTAACCGCACAAAAAGAATGAAAGAAGAGATTTTTCCTAAAATGCTTCATAGCTTCCCAAGGATTAGATGTGGACGTCAACACGCCAATCCACAGGACTCTATTTGACATTTTGCTCTTGTACTGGGAGACTGGTAACCTAGGCTCTGATACCATTTGTCACGACCCAACCTACTAATCTATGTGGGCACCTACTCTATGCACCTAAATAGACGAACCCTTACCACCTGATCCAATAGGTTCTTGCGAAAAACCAAAATATAACGATAATCAACCTTATTTTTATACATAAAAGATTTACAACCTTGTTTTAGAAACATCTTTTACAAAGAAATACAGTAAATCCTTTGAAAAACTGGGAAAAATAGTTTACAACTTGAAACAAACCCTCCCTAGAATCTAGTCTAAGCCTATACAAGAGCTACTACAAGAGTGATACAAAAATAAAAAAGGACAACTCCCACCAAGGAAGCAAGAAGTAGGAGCTGCTGGAGATCGCCATCATCGCGTACCTATGGAACATCACCGACCCTGCAACCAGACTATACCTAAAAAGGTATAGCAAGAGTAGAATTAATACAAACACACATACTGGTAGGACTCATCGGTCAACCCGAATCCACTCGTACCATCATATAAGAAAATCAAGGGAAAGCATGAAATTAACTACAATGGTCCCATCCTCCAACATCCACCTTTATCCAAAACCTAATATCAAACAATCATTTACTTATACATATGTCGTGCCTCAACCTTTCCTATCTATTTCGCTGCCAACTGCTCCACTCAGGGCTCTACACCCGAACTCATAGGACTTATCAAGTTATACTAACCTTAGATTTGTCGAGTCACCTTAACCTTGGAATATTCCCAAGTCGCACTAACCCTTAACTTCTCAAGTCACCTTGTACTAACCCAACCACTAAGTTCAGACTCGGACTACCACACCGTTGCTCAACCAACCCCTATGACTAAACTCCTCGAAACAACCCTGTAACTGCCAACCCAGACAAACCACACTTTGGGTACTACTAACAAGTGTTCTGGTGACCTCAGGGGTCCCTAAGACAATTCCCCAACACGATAGTGCTAACTAGAAAAAAAACTCCAGACTCTCGGTCTTCCTCCTAGCTTATAAACCACATGTAATAGTCAACACCCACTGACAATACCCAATGCCAATAACTTACATATATCTCTTTTTACATAGTCCGAACCCACCCCAAGATCCCCCTAACCATACCTAAGTATTCAACATGCAACCCCGGTCTACACCAAGGCCAACCTCACATACTGATATAATCACCCGACCTCTTATGGACCACATGCAATAATCACAATTCAATGATACAACCCAGTCCACTCATGCAACCATAAAAAGAATATAATAATGCAAATAAAATAACCCATACAAGGCGTGGTACCCGAGCCAACCATTATAAATTTTCATACTAGGCGTGGTAACCAAGCCAACCAAATAGTAACTTGTACCAGGCATGGTACCCAAGCCAACCATTTAGTAACCTGTACCAGGCATGGTACCCGAGCCAATCGAATGTCACACAGAAATCCAGCAGTCACAAACAATGAACAAAAAAAACACACTTGTAAACCAACAAGCAATAACACCCAGTTCATTTTACCAGACTACTACCCGGACATTTAGACATTCATAACTGTTCTCTAAGCATGCAACCCATACAATACTTAAGCAAAATCACCTGAACATACAATGTATAATGGAAATTAATAATTATCACCTACCCCCATTCCGGGTACATAAGCTAAACTTAAATCTCGTCCGAAGAATAAGCCCAATTCGCTCTTTAACACATACTAGAAGATATACCCAATCCTGACCCTCCTCTTAGGACCAAAATACAACATGTTCAGACCTCCCCTAACCTTGGTAACTCATCCATTCTAATTAGTCTATCTTTTCCTACCAATTTATTTTCGTAAATTTCCTTTCCTTTTTATAGTTATTTAATTTTCCAAGCCCTTCCGGTTCCCCGAACCTTCCTGACATCCCAATCTCTAAATTTTATCATTATGCCATACCCAATTAACATGTACAACCCTAAATATGACACATGAAAATCTTATTCAACCAAAATCCTAGTTCATACATAACCAACACCACAATCCACCAAACTTTGTGCCCGAAGGCCTAAGCATGGATTCTCCTTTTTCCTCTATACAATAAGTATGAAATGTAAATAGGTCCATCTAGTTAATAAGAAAACCTAGCCTACCTGGATGTCGAGTAGCTGCATAATGCATTTTCTGGCTTCATGAAGGCGTTCCCAGCTGGATGACGATCCCAAAATCTATTGTTTTGTGTCCCTTCAGCCATAATCCCTCCTCTTTATGGCTCCCAAGCCTTGGAGAAGCCTAAGAGGGTTTTTGGAGAAACCCTCATATGTTTTCTAACTAAGAAGGAGAAGTCTTTTATTAAATTCACACTCTGAGGCTACTTCCTCCCGTCACCCCAATATATCATATGGCCATCTGCTATAGTGCTTCTGCTATAGCAGAATAAATACTGCTATAGCAGAGTGACATCAACCTGAACCAAATTTCAAATATTGTAAATTTTCCATCCCATCGCTCTGCTCAATACAAAAATAAATTAAATCATTCCTCAAAATTTTTATCATATCATGATTTCTGAAAATAATGATGGATCCAGTCGTTATAGGTAGAGATGGTACTTAGATAGATAGGGGTGCTCATGGTGGTGCTCAACCATTTAGGATCGATGGTTGTGTGGGTGCTCAGCCTAGTGGTGGGCGCAGTCAGTTGTATGCCATGCCAGGTAGACCAGAAGTGGAGGCTTCAAATTCAGTGATTACAGGTACAGTTTTGGTTTGCCATCAGCGAACGTCTATCTTATTTGATCCAGGCTCCACTTATTTGTATATGTCAATCTAATTTGCTTCTTGATTGGGGTTGTCTAGTGAGCCTTTGCCTATGTCATTGTGTTTAGCTACTCTCATAGGTAAATCTTTAATAGTGGATCGGGTGGTTAGGTCTTGTGTGGTGACTATTCTGGAGTACTACACTTGGGCAGATCTTGTTGTACTCAATATGTTGATTTTGATAAGGTCTTGGATTTCTTTCCCAAGATTGTTACCTTATCTATACTTGGCATACCCCCAATTATGTGGTAGGAATCTGTTAGCCGCATGCCGTCTAGGATTATTTCTTATATTCAGGCTAGGAGTTTGGTATCGAATGGGTGTCTAACCTATCTTGCTTATGTGCATGATGATAGTGCTGATGTTCCTTCACTTGATTCTGTTCTTGTGGTCCATGAGTTTATGGATATATTTACTACCAATTTACTTGGCCTCCCTTCTGAGCATGATATAGACTTGGCTATTGATGTTGAACCGGGCACCAGGCTCATTTCTATTCCACCTTACTATATAGCCCCCATTGAGTTAAGAGAGCTTAGTGTTCAGCTTTAGGACCTTCTGGGTAAGGGTTTCATCAGGTCGATGGTTTCTTCTTAGGGTGCTCCTGTCCTATTTGTGAAGAAAAAGGATGGCACTATGCGCATGTGCATTGATTACTAGCAGTTGAATAAGGTGACTGTGAAGAACAAGTACCTGATATCGCATATTGATGTTCTATTTGACCAACTTCAGGGTACAACCATGTTTTCTAAGATTGACTTAAGATCTTGCAACTATCAGCTGAGGATTCAGGAAGTAGACATCCTTAAGACAACCTTCAGAACTCGCTACAGCCATTTCGAGTTCCAAGTGATATCATTTGGCTTGAATAATGCCCCAGCAGTGTTCATGGACCTGATGACCCATGTGTTCAGGCCTTATTTGGACTCTTTTGTGATAGTCTTTTTATTGATGACATTCTTTTCTACTTGATGAGTAGGGTAGAGCACAAGCATCATTTGAAAATTGTGCTCCAGACATTGAGAGATCTGCGACTTTATGCCAAGTTTTCAAAATGTGAGTTTTGGGTTGATTCTGTAGCATTCTTGGGGCACGTAGTGTCCAAGGATGGTAATATAGTAGACCCAGTAAAGATTAAGGTAGTTCTTGATGGGATAGGCCCATTTCTTCTATTAAGGTTTGCAGTTTCATTGGGTTAGCTGGTTACTACAAATGATTCATTGAGGGCTTCTCTTCTATTGTAGCGCTATTGACTAGACTAACCAGGAAGGATGTCCCATTTCAGTTATCCAATGACTGTGAGGTGAGCTTTCTGAAGCTCAAGGCCTTACAAACTATAACTCTGATATTAACTCTTATAGTTGAGGGCTAGGGGCTTACAGTTTATTGTGATGTGTCGGGTGTCAGTTTGGGTTGTATTCTGATGCAGCAGGGCCTAGTGATAGCATATGCTTCTAGATAGCTAAAGGTGCATAAGTGCAACTACCCCACTCATGACTTGGAGTTGGCGACGGTGGTTTTCACGCTTAAGATTTAGAGGCATTACTTGTATGGTGTGCATTGTGAGATATTCACTGACCATCGTAGCCTATAGTACATTCTGAGTAAAAAGGATCTTAATTTGAGGCAGCGGAGGTGGCTTGAGTTATTTAAAGACTATAATATCTCTATTCTTTACCATCTGGGCAAGGCAAATATAGTGGCAGATGCTTTGAGCTGGAAGGCAGTGAGTATGGGGAGTTTGGCAACCATTAGCCTTGGACATCCAGTCCTTAGCCAATAGGTTGGTTCAGCTTGATATTTCTGACCTTTGGAGGATTCTTGCTCGAGTTGAGGCTCATCCTATGTTATTAGAACATATCTGAGAGCGGCAATTTGGGGATAGTTGACTTTGTGATTATCGAGACTGGGTGTTGAGTGGTAAGTCTAGGAAGGCCTCCTTAGATTCATAGGGTGTCTTGAGATTTGAGGATCGTATTTGTGTTTCAAGGGTTGGAGACTTGATTCAGATGATACTGTAGGAGGCTCATTATTCCAATTATTCAATTCATCTTGAGGCAGCTAAGATGTATAGGGACTTGAGGCAGCGTTACTAATGGAGCGGGATAAAGAGGGATATAGTGGAGTTTGTCTCTCAGTGCTTGAACTATCATCAGGTGAAGTCCGAGCACTTGAGACCTGGTGGATTGCTTTAGGGGATACCCATTTTAGAGTGGAAGTGGGCGCATATTACTATAGACTTTTTTGTTGGCTTGCCACGTACCTTTTGGTTCTTTGATAGCATTTGGGTCATTGTGAACTGGTTGACTAAGTCAGCTCACTTCTTGTGAGTTTGGTCTTACTATAGTGCCGAGAGGTTAGCCCAGATCTATGTGTAATAGATAGTCCATCTTCAGGGTGTGCCGGTGTCCATCATTTTAGATAAAGGTACTTAGTTCACTTCTTATTTTTGGAGGGCATTCCAGGTGGAGTTGGGTACCCAGGTTGATCTTAGCACAGCATTCCATTTGCAGACTGGTAGCTAATTTGAGCAGACTATTCAGGTTCTAGAGGACATGCTTTATGCCTGTGTTATAGACATTGGGGGTCAGCGGGACCAGTTTCTAGCCTTGGCAGATTTTTCTTATAATAATAACTACTATTTGAGTATTAAGATGGCTCCACTCAAGGAGTTACATGGTAGGCGTTGTAGGTCTCCTATTGGGTTGTTTGATGCTTTTGAGGCCAGGTCGCATGGTACTGATTTTCTGTATGAGTTTTTGGATTAGGTTTGGGTGATTCAAGTTAGACATCGGGCAGCTCAAAGTAGACAGAAGAGTTATCCTGATTGTAGGCATCGTGATTTAGAGTTTGGGGTTAATTACCGTGTGTTCCTTTGGGTGACGCCCATGAAGGGCGTGATGAGATTCGGGATGAAGGGCAAGCTTATCCCCAGGTATATTGAGCCATTTGAGATTCTTCAGCAAGTTGGTGATGTTGATTATGAGTTAGGATTACCTCCAGCTTTTATAGCTATTCATCCTGTTTTCCATGTATCAATGCTCCAATGTTACATTCTAGATCAGTCTCATGTGCTTCAGTAGGATGCAGTCTTGTTTGATGATTGCTTGACTTTTGAGGAGGAGCCAGTAGCCATTTCAGCAGGGATGTTAGACGGTTGAGGTCAAGAGAGATTCCAGTTTTTAAGATGTAGTGGAGATATCATCCCAATAAATAGGCTACCTGGTATACCGAGTATGGCATACGAGCCCAGTATCCTCATCTACTCGAGCCTTCAGGTATTACCCTCTTCTTAACTTTCAAGGAAGAAAGTTCTTTTAGTAGTGGATGTTGTAATGGCCCTTTTTGGTCATTTTCTCTATTTTCATATTTTTACGTATTTCAAGCTTTTCCACAATGGCTACAGGTCATTATGACTTGTCGGGATTGACAGTTCGATTTTCGGGTAGTTCATTTGTATTTTAAGTCCATTTCCATGTTTTAAAACTTTTAAAGCTGAAAGAGTTGACTTTGGTCAACATTCGAAGTAAACGACCTCGAATGAAAATTCCAATAGTGGTGCTAGCTCCGAAGAGTGGACTTTGGGCTAGTGAGACCTTTGGTTCGGGTCCCGAGGCTTCAAGACTTATTTTAGGTTATTGGGTTATTTTTGGCTAAATAATGTTTTTGGGTGTGGGGCCCACTTTTTATCAAAATGATCTCCATTAGGAATTTAATCAATTTTGTTAAGTCTGAAATATCATTTTTGATAGGGCAGCATAGTTCATTTGTATGCACGGGATTGGATGAATCCCGAGGATCCATTTGAGTGTTTGAAACTTAGCAAAAAAATTCTTGTGTCATATTGGTGGTGCATCTGCTTTTGCGACCCTTTATCGCATTTGTGGATGCCGCTTTTGTGGTAAAAGTTCACTTTTGTGGATATTGTTTTTGCAATAATCCTTCACTTTTATGGAGGTACAGGGAAACAGTGACCTCCACTTTTGCGGAGGGTCTACCACTTTTGTAGAAAATCGTCCACTTTTGTAGAGGTAGTTGTATATATAAATCCTCCACTCTGTTTTAAAACATTTCTTCATGAAAATCACCATTGTAGAGAGATAAAGCTCAAGCTTTCTCAGTGGAAATCATCTTCAAGTGTAGCGGTCATTTATTTCTGGTCCGTAGTCAATTTCCCATCTCTAATTTGTAAGTTTCCGGGCCTTTTTTCATTAAATTACCATTTTAATCTTTAGTTCTCTCTTGATACTTGGGGTATGTTTTAGCTTGTTTTGCGAGATGTTATTTTCAAATTTCTTGAGCATGTAATCCTTGTCTCACGAGGGACATATTCCCTGGTTTATATTTTAAAATTCGCATGCTAGCCACATGGATGAATTTTTGCTTGATTTTTGGCCCGAAATGTAAATTTGCAATATAGGTATCATTGTTCATATTTTCAATGCATAGATTAATATTTTGATAGTGTGGCAGCAGTCAGAGGCTTCCCACAAAGGAAAGCTCTAGTTTAGTGGATACGAGCGCGCGTGTTTGGCTTTCAGGTAGGCTACAACTTACCTACTCTAGACATAGCTCATTTAAGGTATTCGTGTGGTATTTTGGCTTGTTGGTGGGAATTTACGGATTCAATAGATGAGGTTAGGTGATTATGTTTTCGATAGTCAACTTAGGTGCTTTAGCTTAGAATTGGGGATTGGGATCCTTAGTATAGGTAATCCTGGTACCCTTAAGATTTGGTGTAGTCGGAGTAGTTCCTTAAACTCCATAGATGTGCTTGCCTTAGCTTAGTTAGTTTGCTTGGGCCTTGGGGTTATTAAGTTGGAAATCCTTAGTATAAAGTTATCGTTGGATGTCTTGATAGGATAGGTGCTTATTATTCATTTATATGTTGTTTCTCCCTGTTGTATTTATTTTCTGTATTGAGTAATTATGGGCCTGAGGCCGTAGATGCTAGACTCCAGGTCAGTTCACTTTATCCTTAGCTCTTCTCGGCGTGTTACTCTTTTTAGCTCATCTTGGGAAAGTTACGCGCCTTAGCCTAGATTTTGTTAGAAGTTTGCCTTGGGTTGGATTCCCTTAGAAGTATGTTATAAGTTTGGCTCTTCTAGGTGATTTTCCTAAAATTGAGACCTTTCGATAGCCTGGGGACCTTAGTTTGCTTCAGTATTGGTTGATTAGGCTTGAAAGTGATATTTTTCGTGTGTATTCATCTATGTCCCTATATTTTGGTTGTCTTCATCATGGCATAGGAAAGACTTGTTCTAAAACATGGTTTTTCGATTTCAAAAATGAATTTTTGGGAATATTTGATACTTTTTGGCTTTCTTACAAAAAACATGGTATATTTACAAATTATTTATTTGAGATAAACTCACATGCCCAAGAGAAAGTGTTCTAGGTGATTTTACTAGTATTTTAAATCTGCATGCCCGAGGAGACACGTGTTTCGGGTGGTTTTACTAATTCTTATTATGGCATACTCATAGAGATATGGTTTGAATTTGGTATATGAATTTCGTGAGTCCCTTAAGGGTCCTGCCTTTTCAAGCTATGATTGGAGGAGAAGTATATGGTACTAATGGCACTTGACTCATGTCATATTGTATATCATGGCACATTTTCACATGCATTTTCCTTATTAAATTGATTGTTAGCTACTATTGTCTATTGTTTGTATCCATTGGGCTTATAGGGGGTCCGACTGGGTCTATTGTTTGTTGTTTGTTCCTTCTGGGCTTATGGGGGTCCGATTAGGTTATTTTTTAATTGTGTGTACCTTTCGGGCTTATGGGGGTTCAGCTGGGTTTTGTTATACTACTTTAATTCGCTTTACCTTACTTTGCTTAACGCTTTGCTCAGTTAATTACTTTCTCCCTTGGTAATATCTAGTTATGACATATATCTTTATTCTGACTCCCTCTTTATTTCCCTTTAGTATATTCGCATTTTACCATACTTTTTACCTTTAGTTGAGCTCAGTCAGCCTATGATGCCTACTGTGTACCGCATATTTTGTTACTCATGCTACACCTCTGCATTTTTTCCTGATGCAAACCCTAGCATGAGTTATTTCAACTGACGCTGTCCTAATACTGAGTTATGAATTCACAGATTCAGGATGGGCTTCTGGCATTCGGAACTTATTTATCTCCATTTACCTTGGGTTTAGTCCCCTTTCTGTATATTTTGAGACTACCTTGTATATTTTGTACCTGTTTTCGGGAAAAAATGATTTATTTGAAAAGCATTTCGAAAACCAAGTTAAAGTTTCAAAACTTTTTCAATTTTGAAAGAGAGTCGCCACTTAGTTTTTATGAAGAAAGGAAAAACAAAGAAAAACTTATAAAATTTTCTAAAGTTAAAAACAGACATAACTTTAAAATATTAGAAATTAAGGGTAAGAGGTTCCTATTAATATCCCGAGAAGGTTTTAAAGGCACTCAAGATATCCGCTAACTTGCGGTTATCCGATCTTGTTCAAAACATAACTTATTTGACAATTTTTAAAGAAAAGTTTTGATTAACTTGATAAAAATCTTGATTAAACTTGAGAAAAAACACTTGAAAGGCATAATGAATGTAATTTGACGAAGAAAATAATGACATTTTAAGAAAAAACGCATAAAGAAATTGCTTAAGGAAAAACATGCTTGTTTGACAATTTAAAGGTGCTTAACCGTTTTATATGAAGAAAACAATAAGCGATTAAAGAAAATCTAAACAACAAAGGTTTAATCGTTTGGGATAGTTCAACTAAGTTAAAAGTTAGAGTACAATTATACAAGTAATTCTATCTAAACAAGAATGAAGAGTTTAAAGGGAGAAGAAGAGATTTAAGTCTTTGACTTAACCCCAATTTGGACTTTGGTCCAACCTGTCCTAAAATCTAATTGGGCTTTGGCCCACTGCTGCAATATTGAGGCTCGTGATTCATAGAAATTCTACAAGTTGAACATTAGTCGTAGACTATTATTCAAAAGAAGCACGAGAAATCGCTAACTCTGAGTTTCTAAACTATAGGGATATAATGAAAATCAAGCAAGCAAGATCGAAAAGGTAGAAACCAACATACTTGAGGGAGTTGAACACAGTAAAGGAAGAGGAAAGAAATCCAAGTTAAAATAGAATCATAAGAGGAGAAGGAATCATCTTAAAACAAAACAGAAGTTGCAATATATGATGTATGATTGAGGTTATTCATTCTACGTAAAAGAACACAAGGCTTTTGACTATCATGTTGCTAAAACAATGAGAAAACAATCACGTTTGGACAAAATTTGAATGCATCAATGTCACACGTTACACACATAGGAAACTAAACCAGTGAATTAAACCAAACACACCCAAACTCGTTCTTGAAACAACCCCTTTTTTTTGCTTAACAATCTAGTTCTTTGAGGAATATTTTTAAACAAACTCAGAGAAATATTCATATGAGTGCACAACAATCATAAAACAGTGAACAACTTCAGGTGAAAGTTTAACAATTTTAAAAGAGAACAACAGCGGCCTTAACTCCCAAAACAACCCCCTATTTTATCTTAATGCCACACAAACATTATCACAAACAAGACCAGCTTAAAAACCAACATGAAAATTCCTAGGAAATTATAACACTACATAATGCTGAAAAGAGAAGACATAAGGAAGTGAGTTGTTTACCTTCTTTTGGGCAGCGAACGGAACATACGAGCTTCTGCCGGAGAGAAAACTTCACCTCCGCCAGGAGGACAGGAATTCCAATTGGGAATTTCCTCAGCCTTGAATGACAAAAGAACTATGAATTCTTAGTTAAGAAATCCCAAATTCTTTCTCAAGATATTTTTAGGGTTCTCTCCACTGTGAATCATTACCCCCACAGTGAGAATAGTGGGGGTTTATATAGGAGAGGATTTTGGGGAACTCGGGGTTGAAATATCAATGTGGGATGGGAGATTTCCAGGGGGTTTCTGGGGATTTTGGTATGGATTTTGAAATTTTTTGAAGGGATAAGAACATAGCTCATCCGAATGGTACTACTCGTGGATGATTCTAATCGACTCGTATAAAGAGGAGACGCGGATTAAGGACACGTTATTGTTCTAGTACCTTCTTGGTACGAATATCGTGCTAGGCACGCGGATTTGGTACGATTTGAGAGGGAAATCATAGATGAAGGGGCGGCGGTGATTAGGATTTACTGGAGGTGTTCTTCGAAAGAGAAGGGAGGTGAGATAAGGGGAGTGTTTGGGCATCTGTGCAAAAAATGAGAAATGAGAAAGAGTTGGAGTGATAAGGGGTGATGTTGGAATGGGCTGGACCGGGTCAAAGAGGGAAATAAAGGGGAAAAGGAAAGTGGGCTAGGAGGGTAAAGGGGAATTGTTGGCCCAAATGGCTAAAACAAAAGCTGATGAGGGTGGTTTAAGTTTTGGCCACTTTTAAGTTTAAGATGTAGCCAAATTGATAGGAATTAAGAAAATTTTGGCTAGGATTTAAATGATTTTAAAGAAATAGGCTAGAATAGGAATAGTGACGGATTGACCCTAATGGTAGTAGGGGCTGATAGTGCTGGAGGTGGCACCGATTGTGAAAATAGTGGTGGTGGTGGATGAAAAATCTGTGATTGACTGTGTGTTGATGGTAGTTGGCGGCGGTGCTAGTTGTGATGGTGGAGTTTGCTAGTAGAAGGGATTGACAACGGTAGTAGTGGAGGTGGCGGTGATGACGGTGACTATGGACATAATTATAATGATGGAGGTAGTAGGTGTGGTAGTGGCTTATAGTAGTGGTAGTAGGTAGTGGTTGTTGATGATGGTAATGGTGGTTGACAATTGTGGTGGTGGTTGATGATTGTAATGGTGGTTGACAATGGCGGTGGCGGTTATGATGACATAGGTTTTAAATGGTGGTGACTGATGATTGTGAATAGAGTGGTGGTGAATATTATCCGTAGAAGAATACCTCATAATGATATTAGGACTTTGTTCTAGATCTTAATGATTAAAATCCATTACGACTTATTAAGTGATTAAATCCTAATGTAAATAAATGCACATAATGGCCTATGGTCTTAACCATTAAGATTTATACCTCCATTAAGTGCAAACAATTGAGGCCTTATTCATGATGGTAACCTTATCAAATTCTCAGTAGTCTATAAATATTCTCAAGCTACCATGCTTATTCTTACCAAATAACACTGAAGCAACCCAAGACAAAGCACTATGATGAATGAATCCTTATCAAGAAACCTGCAATTGAGTCTTGAGCTCTCTCAACTCAGCCAGAGCCATTCTAGATGAAGAGATAGAGATTGGGTGAGTGTTTGGCTCCAAATCAATGCAAAAGTCAATGTCCCAATTCGGAGGCATACTAGGTAAGTCGGTGGGAAATACCTCCTAAAATTCAAAAACTACAGGGACTGACTCAATAGAGGGGACCTCTCCACTAACATCCCGAAGATGTGCCAAAAAAGTTAAACACCCCTTTCCAACTAGCTTCTTAGATCGAATGAAGGAAATTATTTTCATAGGTCCAGACTTATAAACACCTTTCCACTCTAACTTACCCATCCCAGGCATGTCTAAGGTCACAATTGTAACATTACAGAACAACATGATACATGGATAACCAAGTCATTCCCAGGATGATATCAAAATCAAGCATATCCAGAATCACCAAATCCACCCAAGTGTGAAATCCCATAAACATTATAGAGCAAGAACAATACACTTGAGTCAATACCACAGAGTCTCCAACCAAAATAGATACATACACAGGTGAGTCAATCATATCATAACCATGTATAAACCCAAGGAAAATTTAGCCGATACATATGAATAATTGGAACCAGGATCAAACAAAATCATAACCATTGGGTCATAGATGAGAATAGTACCTGTAATGACTGCATCTAAAGCCTGCGCCTTGGATTTTCTTGGAAAGACATAACAATGATCTTTATTATAAATCTAAGCAACCACTCTAGCAGAATGAGCACCACCTCTCCCTACATTACCACCTCCATGATTTCCACCACGGCCACCCTGATAGTCAAGGCTGGCTAGAACATGAATACAAATCCCCTTGACTTCTCACGACTAAACACTGTTGAGTGATCCCTGATGGAACCCTTGTTTATATGAGTAGAGCTGATTGTATATGACAAGCTAGATAGGCCTGATGACCATAGACCATAGAGTAAGATCCGCTAAAGTTGCTCGCATTCTGGGCCTTCTTCTCTACCATCTTTACCTTACCAACCTGCTTGATTGATTCCAATTTCTTTACATTGTCATAAATATCATTAAAATTCTTCCAAGTAGAATTCATGTGTGGAGCCATAACCTACAAGTCAGTATTCAAATCTTTCACAAAGAGGCTACAAAGCAAGTAAGTAACATATTTGTACAAGGCATGAACTTTAGCCTCATAGGCTACAACCGACATACGTCCCTGCCCAATATATAGAAACTCATCCTTCTTTTTTCAGGTAGAGTGCATGGTACATACTTCTCTAAGAACAAAATATGAAATTGAGTCTATGTCAATGGAGGTACAGATGGAGACCGACATTCCAAATGAGCCCTTCACCACTACTTAGTATCATCGTGCAGTTGGAAGGTCACAAATTCCACACCATGCTGCTCCACAATGCCCATCTTATGCAGCCTCTCATAATAATCAACAATAAACTCAAAGGCATCCTCAATCTCAGATCCAACAAAGGTGGGTGGTTTCATCGTCAAAAACATAGTCAACATATCATGCTCAGTCCCAGTCATAACAGAACCTATAACTGTATGAGGGAAAACCTCTGTCCCTGAAAACTCATCCATCCTAGAAGAATAGAATGAAGAGGTCAGATACCAATTTGGATTGCCAGATACCAATTGGAACCAAGTTATAGCACAAATGAAGAAAGGAAGTGATAGTTTCCTAAAGTCATATAGCCTCTCAAAGAAAAGTATAGACGTCTTCGTACCATTCTGCAAGACTCTACTGGACTCATTTTGGTACAATGAGATCAATAAACCTAGGGCTCTGATACCAACTTTGTCACAACCCAAACTCATTATGAGTGGCACCCACACTAACCCTCTAGTGGGAGACCCATCTAACCCCAATTACCAAATGTCAATACTTAACAGTTTTAAATACAAAATATGCAATTCCATTATCGATCAATATTTTGAATAAGTCTAATATTTAAAATAGTGCAGAAAAATTTAAATGTCAAAAATTCCCCCAGAAACTTAAAGTCATTAAATCAAAACATCTAATATAAAAATATGTGGGAAAAACCCGGAATGCTAGAATAATTAAAGTGTCTGTATCCAAAATAATTGGACAAGAACAAGCATGTGAAGACTCATGGCTGCTCGGAAGATGAAACTCACCCTTGAGTCAAAAAATATTGCTGACTACAACTGAGGTCTTACCGAAGCTTCTAGAATATGCTCTGTACTCAACAAAAAAAGAGAAGATGTAGTATTAGTACAAAATCACTATGTACTGGTAGGGTCATCAGCCAACTCAACTTAATAAATATGAACACATAACAAACAATTTGTAAACAAGTACAAACATGTAACACTTATCATTACCTTCACTTAGTCTCTTCTTAACAATAACAAAGTAAATTAGACAAGCATAGGACAAGTACAAAAAATCCACTAAATCAATATCATGACTAATGACAGTTAACTCAACCTTGCCACAATTACCTTTTTTACTTGACCTCAACAAATGATTACACAATGCAAGTAAGTTAATAGCTTGGACCGCTCAAGGATCAAAAATGACATCAATAATATAACTCGATCCACTCATGGAAATGTCAAACTCACCAATACCTTTTAGACAATCTCATTTCAGGTGATTAAACACTTACCATATTATCCAACCAGTTAATATTTACAACATGCATTGCAATGAATAAACAAAGAAGTAGTTAACATGCACACATTAATTAAATTGAGTCTCAACTATAATTCAACCATCACCTACCTCAATCAATGCATTTCTCTGCTCTAGCAAACTTGAGCCTTTCCATTTCTTGTAATTTCAGTTTGATTGTGGTATAAAAACGACAAGGTAATCATCATTCAACAAACAACCTAACAAATACAAGGATTATAACCTAATCACATAACCCCGATTCCAAAAATCATGATCAATACCTTATTCTAGGGTTTTTTGACATTCATCCAACCTTAATTCTATCAAATTCACGGTTATAATAAAGATTTCTAAGCATGTAACCTTGAATTATCCACCCTTGGCCAAAACCCAAGGATTACTCATTGTATTCACTAAGTTATACAAGAAAATCAGCCTAAGTCAAGTCAAATCCTCCCCCACAATCAAAACCTAATGATTCTAAGGATTAACCAATGAAAAATTAGTTAAACAGGTTGATTAACTTACCTCAATGAAGGATTATTTTGGGTGGAAATTGTTGAAGTTCACCCTAAATTGCCTCTTCTAGTTATAAAAAAGAGGTGCAATAAAAATAATATTTTAAAGTTTAAAACTGCATTTAACAGTACGTTACCCGCTATAGTAGCTTGTTTCATGCTATAGCTGCATCGGTATAGCAGGATCTACCCGCTATGGCAGGGTTGACTTAAGATGACCTCCACTATGCAGAAATATTCCTACTATAGCAGGCCCATCATAGGCATGTCTTCTGCTATAGGGTCCCAGAAGAGGCAAAAGGTCTGACAATCCAAGATTTTTGTCAGTTTTGTAACACACTTCTAGATATTGACATCCCAAACTAACCCTTTTATGTCAAACACAATATCCGGAGTTCTACTAACCCAAATTCACTTTTGAAAGTTTCTACAAACTGCTTAACCCCATACTATGGTCTCAAATCATTTATAAACTGGTCTATCTATTACCAAATTTATCTGGATCATACCACACTCGGAATTCATCTGAGGCTAGCCTAGCTTGAAATTTCTAACACTTTATTTGGGGAGGATCTCAAACCAAAAGTTAGCACGCTAGACTATACCGTAACAATGGAAAAATGTCATTACAATAATTATCAATTTATCCATAATTCATCCTCAAATTATAAATCAAGAAAAATGAGTAAAATAAAGCTAGGAGAGTATACGAATCCTCAAACAACTGAGGGTACTTGTCACGCATATCCGCCTTATTCTCCTAAGTGGCCTCCTCAATTGGATGGTGCTTCTATTGGACGTTCACTTATCTAATCTCCTTAGCCCTCAACTTCTGAACATCCTGATCAAGAATTGATATCGGATGCTCCTCATAAGAATGGTTTTTGTTAAGCGAAACTCAGTCCCACTTAATTATGTAGTCGCCATCTTTATGGTATTCCTTAATAATAGAAATATGAAATAGTGGATAGACCCACAAAAGCTCCAAACTTCAGTCAGTGAGTTAAGCCAAACCCAAATTTTAACAACCTCAATCTTCTAGGGATCTACCATCACCCTCTTTTCTGAAACCACATTCCCTAAAAAGGATGTAGAAGACATCCAAAACTCATATTTAGAGAATTTAGTGTAAAGCTATTTCTCCTTAAAAATACCCAAGACTATGCATAAGTGACCTATATGGTCCTTCTTACTCTTGGATAAACCAAAATGTCATCAATTAAAACAATTACAAATGAATCCAAGAAGGATTTATAAATACCATTCATCAAACTCATGAATGATGCCGGTGCATTAGTAAACCCAAAGGACATCACTAAGAATTTGTAATGTCCATAATGAGTCCTGAAAGCTATTTTGGATATATTCTCAGGACAAATCTTTAATCAATGATACCTTGACCTTGAATCTATCTTGGAAAATATTGAAGCACCCTGCAACTGGTCAAATAAATCATCTGTTAGAGCTGCTAGTGGAGTCATACCCTCAAGGAACCCCAACAAATGAACCAAGGTGTCCTGCAACACTGGAGTAGCCACAAAACCTGTTGGATGTTGGGCTGACTCCACATGCTCTGGCTCATACTAAACCTCATCCACTCTAACCTCAGGCTCTGGTGATGATAGTCTAGCCCAGGCCCGAGCTGGCGCCACAACCCATGCCCTACCTCGACCTCTGGGTCAACATCTACCCCGTCCCCTAGCTGGGGCTCTAACAGCAGGCACAGGGGCCTTGTCCTCACCCACTGCAGATCTCATCTGAACCATCTGAGAAAGAGTAAAACAAAGATACTCAGAAGTTGATCAAGTCAAGAACGCACGACAAAGAATCAAATAATATGACCTACTTCCTACAAATGTCATATAGCCTCTCGTAGATTGGATACGGACGTCATCATACCGATCCACGAGACTCTTCTAGACACTTTGCTCTTGTACTGGCGAGACCGGTGAATCTAGAGCTCTGATACCACTCTGTCACGACCCAAAACCCAGTCCATGATGGCGTCTACACAACCTCCCAGTAGACAAGCCAAACTCAACCATGCGAAAGACAAAAATAATAAATAAACTAAGGAAAAGTAAAAGATATAAATGAAAAGACAGGGCCAATAGCATATATACATACCAACGTATAAAATATATAAAAAATGGCCCTAAAGTGACCGAATAGACAAAATAACATGAGAACCAACCAGGACCTGGTGTCACTAGTACAAGAGCGACTAAGCAAGGAGTAGCTATACAACAGACCCTATCTATCCAAAATACACAAATATAGACAGAATATACAAGATGGAACGAATGTAAAGTCTACAAAAGTGCCAGGAGCTCACCGTAATCCGAACTGCAACAGGCCTCGAATGATAGGAAGGTCAATTAGGGTGGCTCGTAGTAGGTGCTACATCAAAAAAAGATGCAGAGTGTAGTATGAGTACCAAGACAACTCTCGAAATTATCATATTTTATTGTTTCGCTATTTGAAAGTAATTTTATTTTTATTCATGAAGAAGTGATGCTTTTATTACAATACTAATAAAGTTTATTGATTATTTTCTTTTAGGAAGATAAATTGCATAATATGATAGTGATATATATTAAAAAATTGTGATTCTTTTATTATTTGAAAGTTATGATATTACAAGTTGATTTGCATCTCATAATAGCTTTTATATCATTACATTATTTATAATTTTAAAATTATATTAGAAGTTTTATTTTCTAAGAATTTCTTTAATCATGTTTTAAATTTTTTTAAATTATTATTGTATTTTTTTTCATAATTTTTTTTTTATTATATTATTTTACTATATTATAAATTTAAAAAGTTAAAAATCCTTGGGGTTTGCGCCTCGCCCCTGTGCTAAGTAAAACGCTCCGGTTCCTCCCCCTCCCTCCACCTTTTAAACACTCATCATCAAAATCCTAGATAGAAAATTTAGCTACTCATGATATTGTTAAAGAACATAGCATATAATTTCATAACGAACAAGTAAAAATAATGGAAGAAATTGAAACTTTAAGCCAATTCTCGTTCCCTTCCTTGTATGTTTTTGCCTCCAAAAAATAATGTTTCACCCTTTCAAAAGTTGTTTCCTAAGTATTTATATGACCTAGGATGTGTAGGGAATCAAATAACCTAATTCAAACTCGGCGGGATAATTTTCTTTGCTTGTATGGACTCTCGCTTCGCGAGGATCACAGGCGAGCTCGGACAACTCTGAAATTTCTCTGGCTTCTTGGCTCGCCTGCCTGTCTAGCGAAGCGAGGACATTGGGCGAGCTCGGTCATCCTCAATCGTCATTTCTTTGCTTTAAATCAAGCCAAAATCACATTTTTTGATCATGTTTATCCAACATACTTTCTACACACATAAAATTCGTAATAAACTTAAAACACCCAGGATAATGATGTAACAACACAATTATAATCAAGATATGAGGCGATAATATACTAGAAATATAGAATTTTAGCTAAATATCACCCCAAGCCAACAATTACAACTATTTAGTTTTTCAAATGGCAATAGTACCTCACAAAATATTCTAGTTGATTTTAGATGATCATTCAATTAATAGTTATTATCTCAGAAATTCACATTTCTACTTGATCTGATTTTCTTCAACAAGGATAGTGAGTTTCTGAGCTAATAACTATTAGTTGAGTAACCATATAAAAAAACCAACCCCAAAAGTAATTATAATGCTTGTATCTAGTTTTAAATTTTAATTGAAGTAAAGTAGTTTTTTTTAATTCTTCTTAGGATCTCCACCTCTTTTTCTCTTTTGATAATTCGAACCTGCAACTTTAATATTGAAAATGGAAGATGCTTACTATCCAAGCAACCCCTCTTTTCAAGTAGTAAGTAAAAGTAGTTGGTTCAGCACAAATTGGCAATAAAGTTTACTTGCATAGCCATCACTCATCAGTGACCAATTCAAAGTCAAATATATATATTATTATTATTATTATTATTATTATTATTATTATTACATTTTAGAAAAGCTAATAAAAAACAAATTTTTGTTACACCAGATAAGCCTTGGGGCGAAGTTACAAAACGCTTATCCTCTTAAGAATTAGGTGGATCCATAACCTAACAATTTTTATATTTAAATGGAATACAAGGAATTCGTGAATATCTTATCAATATTTGTTCATTAGAGAATTTAACTGGTAGTAGTAGTTCATTAGTTAGTAAAACAAATGTCTTGTATTTTGTAGGCTGAAGTGTTGATTTTCATCATTTTCTTCCTGTTCCTTGGCTCTTACCCCCAGGGTCCCCCACTAAAAAGAAAAAAATGCCAAAATTGATGTCCAAAAGTAATTATAGAAATTTTTAACTACAAAAATACACATCAAGCATATTTTCAATTGTGCTGTCTGGTTCTTTCTATCATTTATTTTTAGGTTTTCCCTATGCCGTTGGTAATCCCCAAAATTATATGTTTCTATGAATATGATCCTTTTGTTCAATTTGTATATTTTACTTTCTTTTTTAGTTTGTTCCCGAAAAAAAATATCGTATTTCTATATATATTTAATAAATTTCTAGTTCTAAAACTTTATTTAAGCTTAGTGACACTCCATTATAGGAATGACATAACATATTAATTAATACAAAGAATACTTTTAATATATTATACATACTTTTACATGAAGACCCCTAAAAATGAAATATATGGAGTATTTGTTTTTCGTCCAGTGTAGAATTCCTTGAATATATTGGAATTTGTATCTAGTCTTATTTTTTTCATCTGCATCTTAGAAAAAAATTACTTATGTATGATGACTCCAAAGCGTTGTTTCTTTTCCGTGCGAGAAAAGGCAGGATTGTCTGTTGGGAAAAGTCAAGTGGAAACTATTTAGGGATGAGACACAACACATATACTACTTTGAGAGAGTCACAGATTTAGACACACGTTTTACCAGCTAACAAGCAAAATCAATCTTTTGACTGTTAGATGTTTTGATCAAAAACCTTTTTTTTTTAAATGTCAATGAGGTTCTATTCCAAAAGAAGAAGAAGAAGAAGAGGAGGAGGAGGAGTTTCCATTGGCATTGACGTTATGATTTTGTATTCCCTACAAAAAATCAAATAACAGTATTCACATAAGTTTGTACATGGAAGTGTAGGCGCATGCTAAGTGCCTCGCGGATCGTTACGATGACGTTTGTATCCTATCTGCGGGAGGCTACGGGCATTCTTAGGAAATTCCATCTTTTTGATTCTCTATCGTGCATCCTTGCCTTCTATCAACTTATAAATGTTGTTTGTTTCATTATTTATCAGATGGTTAGGGTGAGGGCTACAACTGCCGAGGGCGATGCCCCCGCGCCGGCAGCTAGGGGAAGAGATAGAGGTCGACCTTGAGGTCGAGGTCAGGCATGAGCTGCACCACCAGCTCGATCCCAGGTCAGAGAGCCGACACCAGAGTTTCACTAAGATCAGGGTCCTGAGTTTTCTCCAAAGATAGCACCAGAGGATCCACCACCTTAGCAGCCTATGGGGCAGGGACCAGGCCAGCCTCCACCGGGGCCTGTAGTTTCATCGGCACTTCAGGCAGATATAGCTCAGTTATTGAGTGCCTCGGGAGGCACGTTGTAGACTTCAGCTCAGGAAGCGGCGCAGGGTATTCAGGGTGAAGGAGTGCATCCTGCAGCTGCGACTCCCCATATCGAGGTACCACCAGTTTAGCTAGTTGCTCCTCCAGTGGAAACCCGACCAGTCATGACTTTTGAGGAGCAGAAGATGTTGGGTCGATTTTTTAGATTGGCACCTCCAAGGTTTACAGGCGCCCCAGGAGAGGATGCGTATGAGTTTCTTACTTGTTGACGAGAGAGGTTGCATAACCTCGGCCAAGTGGAGTCCCATGGAGCAGACTACATTGCTTTTCAGCTTGATGGTCCAGCGAGACAGTGGTGGAGAGCTTTTTAAGAGAGTAGACCATTTGGGTCCCCTTCTATGACTTGGACACTGTTCTCCGATGCTTTCTTGGGGAAGTATATGCCTCGCAGTGAGCGTGAGAGACTTCAGGATGCATTTTCAAAGTTAGAGCGGGGTTTTATGACTGTTGTAGAGTATGATTTAAGGTTCCACGAGCTATCTAGACATGCCGCTATGATTCTACCTACTGAGCATGAGGGGGTGCATTGCTTTGTCAGAGGGTTGAGACTTCAGCTTCGCTTATCTACAGAGAGCATGGTATCTTCGGGCCAGTCCTTTTGAGATGCGGTTGATCACGCCTGTAACATCGAGACCATTCATTGCGAGGCCCAAGGGGGCAGCATAAGAGGTCACGTCACCAGGGAAGCTACATTGGTTCCTAGTGCGGTGGTAGGGGTTCTTTTGGTAGAGGTCAGTAGCAACGGTATGTTCAGCCTAGTAGGCCCGTGCAGGCCTCATTTCAGCTTTCTGATGGTAGTCAGCCTGGGTATAGCGGTCAGAGCTCCAATCAGTATTCGCGAGGTTCATATTCTGGGTTTGCACGCCGTGGTGGCCGTTCTGGTTCAGCAGGCACTTCACAGAAGGGCAGAGCTTCTCAGGATTTTTATGATTGAGGGGGAGTTTGGTCACTATTCTCGAGAGTGTCCCCGGCGTGGGATGGTTTATCCTTCGGCAGCGACTCAGCCTTTTAGAGCAGCAGTGCCACCGGCCAGAGGTGGTACTCAGAGAGGTAGGGGTGCTTGTAGTGGTGCTCAGCCAGGTAGGACCGATGGTTATGCGGGTGCTCGGCCCAGTGGTGGGCGCAGTCAGTTATATGCCGTGCCAGGTAGACCAGAGGTGGAGGCTTCTAATGCGGTGATTACAGGTATGTCTTCAGTTTGTCATCAGCCAGCATCTGTTTTATTTGATCCAGGCTCCACTTATTTCTACATGTTTGTTTACTTTGCTTCTCGGTTGGGGTTGTCTAGCGAGCCTTTGCCTGTGCCCATGCGTATAGCTACTCCTGTAGGTGATTCATTAGTAGTGGATCGGGAGTATGACACTTGGGCTGATCTTGCTGTACTTGATATGGTTGGTTGATGTTGTCTTTGTCTAACCGGTTGTGGGTTCAAACTTTGGGAACAACCTCTTATAAAAATGCAAGATAAAAAGACAATATATCTCACGTGATTTGATCCTTTCAACTCATATGGCAGGAATTTAGTGTACTGAGCTATCCTTTTTATTGAATTTTTCCATAAACGTGCTTTATAATTATCAGTAAGCAAGATTAAATAGTTTCCGTACTACAGCACGGCAACATGATTTAAGTACATAGCTTGAGGTGAAAAACGGCTTCAATTTTAAACAACCTTATATTTAAAAGAGGTTGAATTGATGTTCAAAATATAGAAGACAATCCTCATACTATAAAAAATCTTTAGGAGAAAAGGATAAGTTTTACGTTAGATAAAAATAAACATTGTCTAAAGATCATTCTAGAGAAGAAAAGCACTGTAAATTTTATATGCTTGAAAAGACAATAGTAATTTTGAGAGCTAAACTATAAATGAAAAGGAGATATAAAAAGACAAATGGTCCTATACGTTCAATTCCTTGCAATATTTTGCTGTCTAATTCACTAATTTCCTTGATACCAATTGCTCTAAGACTTTCGAGGAAACTACAAACTGATTATAATACAAAATGTTGGTGCTCACTTTTCAAATCTTGTGCTCTGAGTAGTCCATAGTTGTATGATTTAATAGAAGTTTACAAGCCAGTGTCATTCTCACTGTGTAGAAATTGGCTATACATAGTCAAAAGTCTCAATTTCAGTGTAACTTCCAATCCCACCTACTTATTCTATAAATATATATTTTCCATTCTTTACAAATTAAACTAAACTAAATAAACTTCTCATCATCCATAGCCAAATTAAATATGGAGAATTCTTGGGTTTTTCTAGCCTTGGCATGGCTAGCTGCATTAGCTTTTCTTTGTGAAATTACCACTTCTCGACGTCCGGTTAACCGGAAGCTACCACCAGGTCCAAAACCATGGCCCATCGTTGGCAATTTGAACCTACTTGGTTCTATCCCACATCAATCTTTTGACTTGCTTTCCAAAAAATATGGAGAGCTGATGCTGCTGAAATTTGGCTCCAGGCCAGTTCTTGTGGCATCATCTGCTGAAATGGCAAAACAGTTTCTAAAAATACATGATGCAAATTTCGCCTCCCGTCCTCTGCTAGCTGGTGGAAAGTATACAAGCTATAACTATTGTGACATGACATGGGCACCCTATGGTCCCTATTGGCGCCAAGCACGACGAATTTACCTGAACGAGATATTTACTCCGAAAAGGCTAGACTCGTTCGAGTACATTCGTGTTGAAGAAAGACAGACCTTGATTTCCCAGCTAAATTCCCTTGCTGGAAAGCCATTTTTTCTCAAAGACCATTTGTCACGATTTAGCCTCTGCAGCATGACAAGGATGGTTTTGAGCAACAAGTACTTCGGTGAATCAACAGTTAGGGTGGATGATTTGCAGCACCTGGTAGACCAATGGTTTTTACTTAATGGTGCTTTTAACATTGGAGACTGGATTCCATGGCTCAGTTTCTTGGACCTGCAGGGCTATGTGAAACAAATGAAGGCTTTGAAAAGAACTTTTGATAAGTTCCACAACATTGTGCTAGATGACCACAGGACTAAGAAGAATGTAGAGAAGAACTTTGTCCCAAAGGACATGGTTGATGTCTTGTTGCAGATGGCTGAAGACCCTACTCTGGAAGTCAAACTCACAAATGATTGTGTAAAAGGATTAATGCAGGTTAATTCCTACAAGAATTTCTCAAGATTTTCTCTTGTTTTAGACAAACTTCTAACCTTGCTAAACTATGACAGGATCTACTAACTGGAGGAACAGATAGTTTGACAGCAGCAGTGCAATGGGCTTTTCAAGAACTTCTTAGACAGCCAAGGGTTATTGAGAAGGCAACCGAAGAGCTTGACCGGGTGGTCGGGAAGGTGAGATGGGTAGAAGAGAAAGATTGTTCACAGCTATCGTACATTGAAGCAATCCTCAAGGAAACACTAAGGTTACATCCTCTTGGAACTATGCTAGCACCACATTGTGCTATTGAAGATTGTAACGTGGCTGGTTATGACGTAGAGAAAGGAACGACCGTTCTGGTGAATGTTTGGACCATTGGAAGGGACCCCAAGAACTGGGATAGAGCAGAAGAGTTTCTCCCCGAGAGGTTCTTAGAGAAGGGCATTGACATGGATGGACATAACTTTGCTTTCTTGCCATTTGGCTCGGGGAGAAGGAGGTGCCCTGGCTATAGCCTGGGACTTAAGGTTATCCGAGCAACTTTAGCCAACATGTTGCATGGATTCAACTGGAAATTACCTGAAGGTATGAAGCCAGAAGGCATAAGTGTGGAAGAACATTATGGGCTCACCACACATCCAAAGTTTCCTGTTCCTGTGATCTTGGAACCTAGACTCTCTTCAGATCTCTATTCCTCTATAACTTGATCCTAAGTGCTTCATATTATAGCATATCCTTATTTGTCTAAGAAATAGAGGATTGTTCTCATAGGAAGGAACTTTTGGATTACTATTAAAAGTGAAGGACTTTTAGGTTTTTGTGTATTCTGTTTTTGGATTAGTTTATACAAGAACAAAAGAAGACATATATGAATAAAAATAGTTGTTATATCTATTATGCTTTAATATTTTATTGGATAAGCACTTTCAATAATCCCACAGCCACCGCAAAAAATATACTAGTACTTCTTATCAACAAAGGTGGGCTGTCAACTGTGCAAATACAACTGGAGGACTACTTATATTACTTTACTACTTATTTAGAAGCCGCAAGAATGAGCAGCTTAGGGTCGTCCTGTTAGCTTGTCATTCACTCATCTTATGTTATTTCCGAGCATTTTCGTCATTTAACATTATTAGGTTCTTGCCACAATTTTATAAACCAATTTTAAATTGTTTGTGCTTTATCCTTTTTCAACATAAGTTATATGATGTGGACCCCATGCCTCATCACACCAAACCTTTTGCATCCTTTTTCAATTTCATCCTTTACTATCAGCAAATTTCATTTCATTTTTATTTGGCTTAATTAAAATACATAATCAATCACTTAAATTTATTAAAATATTTTAGTTAGATATTTAAATTATGCTCTATTTTAATTGAAGTATTGAATTACTCAATTTTAATAAAGTGTTCTAATTAGATATTTTTAATTTAAATTTTGTATTTTTTTGTGTTCTCATTCATCTATAATAGTAAGTTAATCATTTTTTAAAATTTGAACAAAAAATATCTAATTGAAATATTTTATTACAAAGTTGAGGTGTTCAATTGAAATATGACATAATATGAATGTTTAAATAGAATATTGTGTCAAAATTTAAGGGTGTGCAAAAATCGATTAAACCGATAAATCAAAGGGATAAAAATTTATTGGTTCCGTATCGGGTTATTGGATTAAAGGTTTTTAAATGATTTTGTAAATTTTTTTATTGGATTGTCGGTTCGATTTCGATTTTAAGGTTTTAGGTAATGGTTAAGCCGATAACCCAATAAGATTATATTAAAATTATATTTTTATCCCTAATTATATAATAGTGGTTTAAGATTTTGAAGTCACTATAAAAATTATATATTTTTTTTTATTTTATAGTTATTGTCTTAGTTTGGCTTGGTGAGGTTCTACCCATTAGTGTAAACTATGAGCTAACCTTATTTTTCTTTTTGAGAGAATGCTACTGTCGCTATTGTATTCAAGTTTGCTACTTAACAGAAAGAAAACAAGTTTGTTTTAGTATTGACATATTTGAATTATCTTATGCTTGTAATTTGTGTAGACTTTTTATGCATGAAGGTGTATATATGAACAAATGAAAACAAGAGGGGGGAAAAAATTATCGAAACATTTTCTTATCGATTAAACCGAAAATTGAACCGTTAAGGACCAAAAATCAATTAACCAAACACTGATAACGAATATCTTATTGGTTTACTTATCAATTTTGCATGTTTACAAATTAAAAACCGATAAACTGAACCAATAATATACAAAACCGAATCAAACCGACTGATGCACACTCCTATATCAAATTTAAGAGGCTTACTATGTATCAAGCCTTTCTTTTTCGTATTTCTATTATGTTATAAGAATTTTACAGGAATTCAATTGAAAAAAAATGTAATAATGCTTAAAATGAATGTTATGGAACACTTGGTATTGATCATGTATTTGAGTAGTCTCGTGTTGTTTGGAGATTTTTGATCAAAGTCTCCTTTGAAAAACTTATTTGATTAACAAAGTACATAAATATTCATTGAGAGATTAGAGAGCAATACAAAAACTTTTTTAGAAAGATGTCCTAGATTTCACAGCTTACAATTTTTTTAAGAAAAAATCTTCATTATTATGGTTATTCTTACAAGTATTTTGTCCAATTTAATTGATAAAGTAAGAAAATTAGATTAAATTTTTTTATAATCACACAAATATTATGACATATTTAAAATCTCACAAATTCTAAAAAATTTACAGTCATTCAAATGTTATGATGTATTAAAAATTACAAATTTAAAAGATCTTCTTTTTTTTGGAGAAATGTATATCCAATTTAAACAAATAAAATAATAAATTAGTTGAAAAAATAATTATAATTATATATTGGCCCGTGCTTGGCACGGGCATCACCCTACCTAGTCTTTTAGAAGTCGTGTCAGTTTCAAAATGGTCACTTTAACCTCCAGACTCCAAGCTGAGTTATCTTCTATTTTAAAAGCATACAGCATACAATTTTAGACCAAGACTCTGAACTTGACTAGAAGGCTTCGTGTCATATGATCTTTCAATCAATTATTACATGGGAGAGAAACCTAAATCCTAGTCAATCTCAGCTTTTAACCACTTATTTTCATAGTTAAAAAAATTCTCACTTTTGTGCTTTGTCAAATACAACCCTTAGTCTTACATTATTTCGTATTTTGAAACTCCGCAACGTTTTCACCAGAAAACAAAAACAAATATAACAGTTTACTCAAAAGGAGGACAACATCAATATCCTCAGCATATTTGCTTTGACAACGTTTGATAGGAAGGATAAATGAAACAGGAATTTTTTGTTTTCATCCAAATTCTTCAGGTTCTCAGTCAGTTGAAACCTGAATAATCTGCTTTCCGACATTTCGCCCGCGATAAATACCAACGAAAGCAGATGCGGCATTTTCTAAACCCTCAGCAATGTCTTCTACAAAACGCAGCTTTTTCTCTCTTATAAGATGAATAGCAAACTCAAGGTACTCTGGAACCTTGTGCCGGAAGTCAAGCTCAGCAAAACCTTCCATTCGTAATCTCTTCGTGATAAGGCAAAACAAATTGTGGATGCCATCTGGTTTCTTTAAATTGTACTGAGAGATCATCCCAGAAACTGCAATCCTACCATAGAGATTCATGTGCAAAAGCACCTCATCCAGCATATTTCCTCCAACGTTCTCAAAGTACACATCAATACCCTTAGGGAAGTGCCTTCATTTTGCAAGGACACAGTTAAAGAAGCACATCACATCACAGAGTGTAGTAAAGTACTTGTTTCAGACTCATAAATTTGATAATTAATTTAAACATTTATCAGTAAGACTGGAAAGTCCTTCATTTTGCAGTGAGGCAGGATGAAGAAACAAATCACTCCACAGAAAAGTAATTTTTTTTCTCAACTTAACCAAATTAACATAGAAAAGTACTTGCTTCTGACTCATAAAATTCGATAATTAATTTCAGCATTTGTCAATACCCTCTGGAAAATGCCTTCATTTTGCAGACAGAAAAAACAAATCATTCCACAAAAAGTAATGTTGTGAAGAGTATTTGTTACAGAAATATCGAGGGCTAACTAGCACATAGTCACACACAAAACAAATAGAGAAGAAAAATAACACAAGAAATTAACGAGGTTCGACTAAGTCTAATCCTCAGGGAAGAAGTAGCGAGAGTTTTTCACTATGAAAGAAAAGAAGGGTACAATCATATGAATCCCCTACAAGCCCTACATATAGATTCGAAGTAGTTTCAAACATATAGATTCGAAGTAGTTTCAAATGTATAAGAGAAAGGTTTCTCAAATTCTACAAGGACAGTATATTTTCTTTCCCAAATCAGTTAGGGATCGTTTGGTAGAATGTATTAGAGAATCTAATACATGTATTAGTTATGGTATTATTTAATCCTTTGTTTGGTAGGATTTTTAGCCTATGTATAACTAATGCCCTCTTCAGTATTATAGGGTGCATAACTAATACATAGCAAACCATGGTATTAGCAATGGATGGGCTATTAACACATGGATAAGCACGGGTAAAGACAGAACTACCCTTAATACACCAAACCAAGCAGTGGATACGAAACAGTCCAAGTGTTTTAAAAGGCGGGGGCGTAAGGCGAGGCGTTTTACTTAGCACGAGGCGAGGAGTAAGCCTCGAGGCATGGGATGTAAGCTCCATGGATCTTTAAACTTTTAATTTATAATGTAGAAAAATAGTATAATATCAACAAAAATATAAAAATACATTAATAGTTTAAGAAAAATTAAAATATGATTAACAAAACTCATAGAAAACGTAAAAAACGTCTAACATGATTTTACAAGTATAAATAATGCAATGATATAAAGCTTATGAGATGTAAATAACTCTAACATCTTTACTCTCAAATAATTAAAGAATCACAATTTCTTAAAATATATTACTATCACACTATGTTATTTACCTCCCTAAAAGAAAATAATCAATAAACTTTATCAGTATTATTATCAAAACATCACTCCTTTGTGAATTAAAACAACACTACTTTCAAATAGCAAAATATTATAAAAAATATGATAATTTTGAGACATAGGATAAAAACATGAAAGACCATAAACAATGGAAGAGATGTAAATTTCGACTATGTATTTTTTTACAAAAATGTTAAGTGATATTTTTCCTCACGGTATTCTCAAATAGTAAATATGTGATGCTATAACTTGTTATTTAAGTTACTCTTTATCTTCTTATTTCTATAGATGAAAAGAACTATCAAGCATCATCATTTATTAAAAAATTATGAGGGTCAACAATGTTAACCAAGGAATTTGACACATAATTTGTCTAAGAATTGTCAGGCTAGCCCTGAGCGTGGGGCTTTAGGCGTGTTTAGGGCGTACAATCAGGCTCTTAGGGCGTAAGCCTCACAAAACTAAGCCCCACACATGAGCCTCGAGGCGTTTTGCCAGTGCCCCACCCCGAGGCGGGTCCCAAAACTGACTCTAAAAACACTAATCTCAGCATTACTAATACACTCTATTTAGTTTTATTCTTATACACTCTACCAAACGATCCCTTAGGACGATGAGTTTCCTAAACCAATAGGGATTATGGGTTTCCTAAATATGCAGGGGAAAAATGCAAGACATAATTAACTAATCTTCCACTTAGCTTGAATTCTCTTCATCAACAAGAACGACGTCTCTCTGCCTTGCCCTCGGCCTCAAAAGGCCTCTACTGAGTATGACAAACACCAATCAAGTCTAGGCAATGCCTAAACTTGTTGGCCGGGACTGCCTTGGTCATCATATCAGTCGAATTATCATTTGTGGACACTTTCTTAACATCAAAAACCTCTTTGCAGCCTACTATCTTTCGTCCCATTGACAATAAACCAAACTTCCATGTTTGATTCTTGTGAAGAGACTCAATTTCTTCATCCATAGCACCAAGCCACTGATCCGCTTCTGAACTAGAATAACTTCTTTAAGCTATTAGACTCAAACACGTCAATATTCTCTACAACAGACAAAGCAAATTCTACAAGATCTGCATATCCAAGAAGATTTCCATCAACTACGTTTGCAAACTTTTTTGATTGGTTGATCACTCTTCTCTCTGCATATACCAATGTTATACGGTTGTTGTTGCATATGTGCATCAACATTATTATCTTGATTAAGGTTTTGCACCTCCTCTACTTTCCCTACTTCTAAACTACTGGGCTAAGCTAGTGGAGATTCAATTTCTAGCTTTATGCGATTACTAACACCACGATCTGATTCTACTATTGCCTTCTCCTCTGACTGTTCAGTGAGGCAGATTCATTAAATGTCACATCCCTACTGATAATTAACCCTGGAGTCTTTTGATTTGTGCACCACAACCTGTAACCTTTCACTCCAGTTGCATACCCTAGAAATATGCACTTCTTTGCCCTCGACTCAAATTTGCCATCCCTCCAGGACAACCAAATATTCTCAAATTTGAATAATCAATAGGCAAACGGGACCATATCTCAAAATGAACTTTAAACTCAATAGCCGTGGATGCAGATCTGTTGACCAAATAACAAGTTGTATTGATTGCTTTAGCCCAAAATCCTTGTTAACACATGAGTGTGAAATGCTTTATGCCCCACCACAAAGTGTTTTGTTCATACATAATGCAACACCAGTGATGTTCCAACACAAGTGTGGTCTCATTATGCCTCTCTGCTACAAAAATTATTGAACTCTGAGTTGTAAAATTTAAACCCATTGTCGTCAGAAGACGCTTAGCTTTTCTTTCTGTTTGCCTCCAAACCATCGTCTTCCATTTAACAAATGTCAGAAATGCCTTATCTTTTGTTTTCAGGAAATAGACCAATACTATTCTTGAGTAATAGTCAATCAAAGTCATAATATACCTAACACCACTCTTGGAGGAAACTTTGTTTGGACCCCACAAGTCTGAATTGTATATAATTTAACTTGTCTTCTCTTCGATTTTGTACTCTGCCTTCTTGCTGAACTTCACCCTTGTCTGCTTACCAAACAAACAATGCTCACAAAAATTCAAAGCTTGATTTTTATACCCATCTAGCAATTTTGCTTGCTCAACAAAGACATTCGCTTGTTACTCATATGACCAAGCCGCAAGTGTTACAATTGATACTGATTCAGATCACTCCTTTTCAAAAGTTACAATGGCTTCCCTTCAACTACACTAGCAAGATAATACAGTCTAGAATGCAGCTTACCCTTCATGAGCACCATTCACCTTTTACACACTTTAAGTGTCCTATTCTCTGAGTGAAACTTATACGCTTGATCATCCAAAGTGGAAAGAGAAATCAAATTCCTCTTCATTCGAAGAACATGCTAACATTCAATATGTCTGATAATGCCATCGAACATTCTCAATCTGATGTTACCAATCTCCTCTACTGCTAATGAATTATCATCACCTAGGTAGACAGTCCTGCACGTCCGCTTGTAAGTTGCCAACCAGCTCTTATGTGGACACATGTGGAAAGTTGCACCAGAATCAAGAACCCAGGAATTATGCCTATGACTAGAACTCACGGCACAAACGTTCCTACATAGTCACTGTCATCAGAATTGTTGCTAATGTTGACAAGATTTACAGAGTTATCAACTTTCTGCTGCCGTTTTCCCTGCTTCAGCTTAGGACAATCTCTTCTGTAGTGACCCTACTTCCCACACTCATAGCAGTTTTGCTTCCTACACTAAACTTCAATCTGGCATTAAGACTTTTTCCTACTAAATTTTTTTATTTGTGTTTTTCCCCTACTCACAAGATCCTCGACCTCAGTCCTGCTATTCAGAAAGCTCTTCTTCAACTCTTTAGATTTTAGTGCATTACTAACATAATCTCGAGAAATGGAAATATAAGTTTACCCATATAGCAACGTATCAACAAAGTATCATAAGATGGTGGTAAAGATCATAACACGATCAAGTCCTGATACTCACTCTCAATTTTGATATCTACATTCTTTAGGTCCATTATAACTCAATTAAACTTATCAAAGTGAGTTTTAACCGGCATACCTTCGTTCATATGGAGATTGTACGACCTCCTTTTTGGGTAGAGGCAGTTACCGATTTCTTAGAATACAGATCTTCTAACTTCTTCCATGTCGTTGCTGCAGATTATTCTTCAGCAATTTCCCAAAGAACGTTATCTATAATGCTTATGAAGATCGCACTCAAAGCCTCTCCTTCAGGTCTGCCTTCTCTAACTCTTTCATATTTTCAGGAAAAACCTCCTCAATTTCCTTCCTTAACCCTTGTAAGACCAGAAACGATCTTATCATAATCTTCCACAAACTGAAACTAGATCCCCCATCGAATTTCTCTACTTCATATTGTTAATTGATATTGATAGCTTAATTCTAGGAGTAGAATGATATTGTATTGAATGCAATTGATTAGAAATTAATTATGTGATATTGTATTGAATGCAATTGATTAGAAATTAATTATGTGATATTGTTTTTCCTTATTTAGTCTTAGGACTCATCGTATAAGTTCCCATTCTCATCGGTAGTATAATCATCAAGAAATACAAAGAAGCCTTTTCTTCTTCTTGAAATCTTCATGGTATTAGTCATTGTTATCTTTTTTGAGGTAAGTTATCTCCCTCGCAACACTAGGGTTCCGTTTAATCAAAGAGGTCGAGTTTTCTCTCTCTTGGTGGCTGTCCACCACACAAACTACTCCCGGTCATTTTTTAAGGATTTTTCTCCTTTGAGGTCGCTGAACTTTCCGAGCCTATCCCTACCAGTTTGTTTGTTTTCTGGTGAAAGAAATTAGGGTTCCAACGTGGCAGCAATTTTCATGGCGAGATCTACATCTTTCCGGCAATTTTTTCAGAATTTTATTTCCAAATCTTGGGTTGATGTCTTGTTCTGACCCTTCCCTTGCAATTTCTGCTCCATCAGCTACTGTTCTGATTTTCCGACGGCTATTCTGGAAATTCTTTTCAATGATTTTTCCAGATCTGCGCACCTTCAACATTGTTCTGAGCAGCGAGGTTGTATTTCTGGCGAGGAAGCAACTCCAGCGAGGTAGATCTAGTACTTTCGCAGGCAGATCTGTCCTATAACTACGGGGGACACAAAAACAATGAAAAATAACTCACTTTCACAAATCAGTGTTGTGAATCTAGATGGGGCTGGTACGTATTTTGCTTGCTCTTTATTAAATCTAGGAAATTAATTTAGGTATATCATCGGAGAAAAGAAACCCCCGTTGTGACAAACTCTAGCTATAGTCAATAGAATTCTGATAATTCCCTTGTGATGACATGGCCTCTGAACACTATGCACCCTCAGATCTCTAACCAATATTTATTGCTAGATAATGCTGAAAAAGATCTAGAATTCAACGAAACAAATTTGCTCTCGCAAGGGAAATGATGCTCGGATCTTTGAGATTCAAAACAAATTCATGTCATTAAGCAAAGTGAGTTAACTATCGGTGATTATTATTTCGAGCTAAGTGGGTTATGGAAGGAGATTGACTACTATCAGGATCTCCAAGCGAAGTGTACTGACTATGCAGTTCTCTTTCAACAACTGGTTGAAATGGAGAGGTTCGATTATTTTCTGGCCGGCTTGAGCAAAGAGTATGATCAGATTCAAGTTTTCCGTAGAGTGTCTTTCCCTTCTCTTGAGATGCATATTCCTATGTTCAACAGGAAGAGAGTCGACGAGTGGTTATGCTTTATTCTGCACCACTTGAGAAGCTTGCGTTTGTTGTGTCTCATGAGCAACCAAAGGCAATCACTTCTTCTGATAAAGATCACCTTCATTGTGATTATTGTGATAGATCAAAGCATACAAAAGACTCATGCTGGAAACTACATAGAAGACCGACTAGAGGTTGTGGAGGCAAGCATGTAGGTCCATCAAGGGGTCAGGCTAATATTGCTTTTAATGCTCAGTTTAATTCTTGGATTATTGATTCTGGTGCAAATAGACACATGACAGGCTCTCCTAAAGGCTTTCAAAAAATACTCTCCTAGTCCCAAAGGGGATTATGTCAAAATAGCCAATGACTCTCTAACCCCTGTCTCTGGAACAGGTTCAGTCGTATGTACCCTTGATATTACCTTATCATCCATTCTTCATGTACCTCCGTTTCCTGTTGACCTGTTATCTGTTAGCTCCATCACCCAAGAACTAAACTGTAGTGTCGAGTTCTTCCCTGATTATTGTGTTTTTCAGGACCTTCAAACAAAGAAGAAGATTGTCAGTGGTAGATTGCATGATGGCTTATTTTGATCGATGGAACTTGAGACTTTGGTCAGGCCTTTTTCGAAGGAAATAAGCATGTCAACCAAGAAATAATATAGTGCACAGACGGTTGGGGCACCTATTTTTTTGCTTTAAAGAAGTTACATCCTAGTTTGTTTTCTAGAACTGAGTTTGAATCTTTGTTCTGTGATGCTTGTAAATATGCCAAGCATACTAAAACTCTTATCCTTCGAGTGATAATAAAAGTATAATCCCTTCTCGACTATTAATTCTGATGTATGGGAGTCCTACTCAAATACTTTATTTGTTTGGTAGTCGATGGTTTGTTACCTTTAGGGATCATTTGGTACGCGAACTAAATTATCTTGGAATTATAATCCCTGGACTAATTTATCCCATCTGAGAGATGGGATAAAATAATCTCAAGTTGGATGGGATAAGGTGGGATATCCCAAGATTAAGCTTGGGATAAGATTTATACTCCGTTTGGTAGACGGTATAAATTTATCACCGAACACAATATAAATCTTATTCCAGGCTTAATCCTGGGATATCCCACCTTATCCCGCGTACCAAACGGCCCCTTATTGATTGTTACACTAGAATGACATGGGTATATCTATTAAAAGCCAAAAGTGAATTTTTCTCCCATTTTCGGTCATTTCATAAGATGATTTGTACTCAGTTTAAGGCTAAGATAAAGATACTTTGAACTGACAATGGCACAAAATACATGGATAAAACTTTTGGAGCTTACATGGACTCTTTTGGGATAATCCATCAAACTAGTTGTCCTTGTACTAGTGCACAAATGATGTTGCTGAAGGAAAAATAGGCATTTGTTAGAAGTAGCAAGATCTCTTTTGTTTACCACGAATCTCCCGAAACCTAACGGGAGAGTGCCATTCTTGTAGCTGCCTACCTCACAAACAGAATGCCAGTTAAAATCCTCAATTTTTAGAGTCCCTTGGAAACTTTAAAGGGTAAGAAAGACTATATTACTCCTCCAAAGATATTTGGGTGTGTTTGCTTTGTCCACACTAGGAACTCTGGGAAACTTGATCCTAACGCTCTTAAATGTGTCTTTATTGGGTATTCTCCAACACATAAAGGGTACAAAGCTATCACTTTCCTTCTAGGAGATCCTTTGTCAGCATGGATGTTACCTTTCCAGAATCTGAGCCCTATTTCAACATTACATCACCACCTCTTCAGGATAAGAATTATAAGGAAGAAGAGATGGTTTTTCCTAGCTCCATCGTTGAAAGTGAAATTGGAGAAAAATTCAAGGGAGACCGTTGGGCATTTGGATAGCCCTAATTTGATAACTTACTCAACGAGAAATAGAGCAGAAGAAGCCATCATGCAATATGTCGAATCGAGTCGTCTTCTTCTGGTCAGTTATCTACATTTCCTAATGACTTAGATTTGCCTATTGCTCACAAAAAGAGTCAGATCTTGCACCAAACACCCTTTATCTAACTTTATTTTCTATAATTCATTGTCTCCCTCCTATAGAGTCTTTGCCTTGTCTATTTCTTTTGTGTCTGTTTTCCCAGAATTGGAGGGAAGCTTTTGCAGATTCTAAATGGAAGCAACCTATGATTGAAGAAATGAAGGCCTTATCAAAGAATGAGACTTGGGAAGTTGTCGCATCACCACCAGACAAAAAGTTGGTTGGTTGCAAATGGGTCTTCACTGTAAAACATAAAGCTGATGGTTCCATTGAAAGATTCAAAGCAAGATTGGTGGCTAAGGGATTTACTCAGACCTATGGAGTGAATTATCAAGAGACATTTGCCCCTATTGCAAAAAGGAACACTATAAGAATTCTTTTTTCTTATGCAGCTAAACTTGATTGGGACTTGCAACAATTTGATGTGAAGAATGCATTTCTTCGTGGAGACTTAGAAGAAGAGGTGTAACATGGATATTCCTCCTAGATTTGGTACAGAACGAAGTTGAGAAAAGGTATGCAGACCGAAGAAAACCTATTACGGACTTAAGCAATCTCCTAGAGCTTGGTTTGACAGATCCTGCAAAGCAATAATCTCCTTCGGTTACCAACAAAACAATGTTGATCACACCATTTTCATTAGACATCAAAATAGTAAACTCACTCTTCTCATATTTTATGTTGATGACATAGTAATCACAGGAGATGACAAAGAGGAGATCACCCGATTGGAGTTGGCACAGGAATTCGAGATCAAAGATCTTGGGAAACTGCAATACTTCTTGAAAATTGAGGTTGCTAGATCAAAAAGAGGAATCTTTATTTCTCAAAGGAAGTATAGTCAGGACCACTTGAAAGAAACTGGTATGACCGGTTGCAAACCGGCAGAATCGTCAATTGAAAGCAACCATAAATTACAGAGTGGAGTTGGAGAGTCAATTGATAAGGAAAGATATCAGAGTTGGTTGGAAGACTCATGTATCTCTCACACTAGACTATGCATAGCCGATTCAGTTAGCCTGGTGAGTCAGTTTATGCATGATCCTTAAGATCCTCATATGCAAGTTGTCTTCCACATTTTAGGGTATCTGAAGTCTGCTTTGGGGGAAGGTCTACTTTTCTCCAAACATGGTCACCTCCAAATAGAAGCCTTTACAGACGCGGATTGAGCTAGATCTCTAGATGACAAAAGATCTACAACTAGTTACTGTACACTCATAGGAGGAAACCTAGTTACGTGGAGAAGTAAAAAACAAAGTGTAGTTGCTAGATCAAGTGCAGTGGTAGAATATAGAGCTATGGTCCAGGGTGTTTGTGAACTTTTGTGGTTACAAAGCTACTAGAGGAATTGAGCTTGTCTGAAAAAAGGAAACTTTCCTTGTATTGTGAGAACAAGGGTGCAAAGGTATGGCATGTGGCCGCTTTTAGTTTTAAAAAAATAGGTCTCGTCTCTAAAGGAAAAAAAATAAAGTTGCAATCAGTATAGCTCAAAATGCATGGTTCTTGCCTCCCTCCCCCCTTTGAGCTCGTCCATTCGTTGGGTGATCCTTGCTCTCACGTTCAAGTGTTTGCTCGTCATTTAGGCCCGTGAGTGAGATTTCTTCTCATTGCAGTCACCTCCGGGGTTCTTCGCACCTGGATAGTACTAGGACCCTTGTGGTCCAACATGACCGAACAAAGCATGTTGAAATTGATCGACACTTCATTAAAGAAAAAGTTACAAGTGGTATCTTGAGTTTGGTCCATATATCATAGAAAAAGCAACTAGTTGATGTGTTTACCAAAGGCTTCAACAAACGGACTTTTCATACACTGGTTTGCAAGTTGGGCATGTGCGACATCTTTGCACCAACTTGTGGAGAGTGTTGATTGATACTGATAGCTTAATTATAGGAGTAGGTTGATATTGTATTGAATATAAATGATTTTGCGATATTGTCTTTCCTTATTTGGTCTTAGGACTCATTGTATAAGTACCATTCTTATGGGTTGTATAATCATCAAGAAATACAAAGAAGCCTTTTCTTCTTCTTGAAGTCATCTTAACCCTAGATTATGTGTAAGAACCCTAGAGCATTGCTCTGATACTAATTGTTACAGAAATATTATGGGTTAACTAGCACATAATCACACACAAAGAAAATAGAAAAAAAAATAACATAAGAATTTAACGAGGTTCAGCTAAGCCTAATTCTCGAGGCAGAAGTAGAGAGTTTTTTCAACTATGAAAAAGAAGAAGTGTACAATCATATGAATCCCCAACTACAACCCCTATACATAGATCCCAAGTAGTCCCAAATCTATAGGAGAAAGGTTTTCCCAATCCTACAAGGACAATATATTTTCCTACAATATATTTTCCTACAATATATTTTCCTTTCTCAAATCTATTAGGACAATTAGTTTCCTAAACCAATAGGGATTATGGGTTTCCTAAATATACAAGGGAAAATTCAAGACATAATTTAACTCAAATTTGACATAGAAACCTACTACTTTTAGACTCATAAAATTCGATAATTAATTTCAACCTTTGTCTGTAAATGAGATCTTATCTAAGCTTATTCTATGTGTCTCTGTGTCAAGAGAACAAGTAACGTAGATATGCTTGAACTATAAAAGAAGATCATAGCAGTTCCAAACCTTCTCAAGGCTCCAGCCAGATCATTTCCTTCTTTGTAGTTAAAAGCATCATCGAAGCCAAGTTCTGATTTTAAAAGATTTACCTGCAAAACAGGTGCAGCACATCTTTAATAATGCCCACTTGCATATAAAAGCAAAAGTGGAATATTACCTTTTCATCAGTACTAGCGCTGCCAACAACATAACAACCTTTCATTTTCGCGAATTGTCCGACAAGCTGACCAACTCCTCCTGCTGCAGATGAGACATAAACTACATCCCCTTCCTTAGCAGCGCATACATTATTAAAGCCAATATAGGCTGCAAGTCCTGGCATACCTGTAAGTTCATTATTATGGTGAAATCACGTGTTTTTATCAGAAGAACAATCTGCAATTTGTCCATTATATTTTGGCAAAACCCAATCTGGAATCCAAATTTTCAATTGGGCTAATAAACCATAGATTTTCCAGAAGTTTTTGACTAAGTATGTGAAATTTGAAGTAATTATTTCACTGAGCAACCTTTTCATATCCCATAACCAGGAAGCACGTGACTATATAAAAGGGGAACGGAGGGATTCAAGCATATAAACAGGAAATGTAAATAGAAATTGGTACCTAGAATTCCAGCATAGTATGAGAGAGGCACATCTGTATATTTGATCTTGAAAAGTCCATTCGGATTGAGAATCAAGCTGTAGTCTTCCCAACCAGTCATTCCCCATATATAATCCCCCTCCTCAAAATCTTCATTAGCTGATTTAATAACTTTGGCCACACCAAGTCCAATAATGACCTAAAAGTTATCCAAATTCAAGAAATCAAAACTCTACTCCCTTATTTCATCCCTCCACACAACTCAGCCAGAAACCCAAAAAAGTTAAAAGCAGCATTCAAGAATGCATGGACAATATGTGAAGGAGACCTACTTAATGGTGAAAAAGCTATAATTTATTCCTGAAACTTGATGCCCCTTTGAGAATATGCATTTGCTAATTTTTATGACCTTTGCTACAAGAAGGCCAATAATGACACCAAAATTCAAAGAGGAAATCACTGTCAAGAATCCAAATTGAAAAATATGTTGTATGCTTGTGAAATAGAATATAAATCAACAATACAAGTTAACAGCATTCAAGAATCCATTGGAAAAAAGACAAGTAAGCCAATAGGAACCGACCTATTGTTAACCAATAATTACTTAAGCATTATGCCCCTTTAAGGAATCAGTTTTTGCACACCAAGCATAATGACCTAAAAGTTACCCTAAATGCAAATTAAAATCAGCATATATTAATGGTTACCCAAAGAAACCTTAGAACAAGAGTGAAGAATGTAAGGAGTAAATGTGTAGAAAATCCACTTACAGAACCAGGTTCGAATGAGACAAGTAAAGAAACATCCTTGGACTTATGAGCAGACATCCTGTGGCGCATGTAAGGATCACAACTCAAGTAAAGATTCTTGACAAACAAACCCTTTGATCCTTGTGGAATCTGGGAACTTATCATCGAACTTCTTAGCTCAAAATCACTCTCTTTTGGATACCCTTCAACATAATTCTTGAACACAACTTGCTTGTTTGGTAACATCTTTCTTGAATGCTCACCTTCCATTATTCTTTCCTCTCTGTTTTATCCAACTCTGCACCTGCCCTTTTGGAAACCTACAGCTTTTCAAAAAATAAAATTAATTCTGCAGCTTTAAACTGCGGCGCCTTCAAATTGAGCAGCCTTTGTTTTGCATGTTTAAGTTCTCTGTTTTATCTTTTTTCTTATCTATATTTTTTTGTCTTGTTTATTTTTTTATTTTAAATATAAAAATAAATATAGTAGTTAATTATTTTTTAATTAATAAAAATATTTAAAAAATAAGACTACAATGAAAAGTACTATTTAAAAGAATATTAAATACACTAATTTATTTTTATTAAAATCTAAAGTAATCTAAATTCACTGCAGCTGCCCTTTAGAAACCTACAGCTTTTTAAATGCCTAGTGGACATGGGGTCGTTTGGTAGCGTGTATAAGAATAGTGCATAATACGGTGTATTAGTATACCTACTCGCGCGATGCGTGGATAAAATTATTATTTCTAAATTATTTTAAACTAGGCAAAATACCTGCGCTTCGCGCGGCCATATATATGTATATATAAGACTTCATATGCAATATTCAAATGTGAGGAAAAAATAACACAAGAAAGAATAAGCAAAAAAGTCCAACTAAAAGTATGACAGAGTTCTCCCAGAAGAGTTACACGTGGGACAGAAAAAATTTAAAAGCACAAAAAAAAAAACAGAAACTTTATTGGTGATTCCTTAATCTCTTAAACAGCCAATTTCCTTCTTTTTCTCTTCAACAAATGAATTAACACTTCGGCAGCAGTTACCATAAAACTTCTTTAAAAAAGTATTAGTAGCAGAGCTGGGACAACCTATCTAGTTTGCATGACCAAGTTACTCAGCATCATCGGCAAAATCAGACTTTCAGATCCTGACCTGGATCAGTGTTTTGGGCGGCGAAAGGCGACACAAGGCGACAAGGCTCTGCCTCGCCACGCGGCGAGGCGCTCGCCTTTTTGAAGTGCGGCGCCAATTAATACCAAAAAATTAAAATATTTAATTGCACATATAAATAATCAAAATCTCAATAGCAATAATATATTAGCAAATATTTCAACTCAAAAACTAAAAATAGATAGTTCATAGTAGCAAATATTTTATTAGATTGAGACGCCATTGAAATTATTGTTAATGATCAACAATTACGATATTAATTACTAATTAGTATATTATATAACTAAATTAGAGAAAAAAACAGAGGAAGAAAAGAAGAAAAGAAGAGAAAAACAGAGGAAGAAAAGAAGAGTTAAAAAACAGAGGAAGAAGTGAAAAATCAGAGGAAGAAGAAGAAGAAAGTAGAAAAAGAAATCAGAATATGAAGTAGAAGAAGAAAGTAGAAGAAGAAATAGAAAAAGAAAAGAAAAAGAGTTACTTACCTATGGAGAAGTCGGACTGTCGGAGACTCGCCGGAGCTGGCCGGCCGGAGTTGCAGTCGCCGCCGGAGCTGGCCGGCCGGAGTTGCAGTCGCCGCCGGAGTCTGAACTCTGAAGTTGTTGCGTCTGAGTTACCCGTCGCCGCAGTCACAAGGTTTCAACGGAAATATGGAAACAAGCCTAAAAATACCTTTTATCTCTTAAAAAACCCTAATTTTTTAAAAAAATTAGAAGGCATCGCCTTTTATCGCCGTCGCCTCGCCACATCGCCTTTTCGATCTGCAGTCGCCACGGAGCCTGGAGGAGAGATGTCGTTGCCTCGCCTCGCCACGTCGCCAAGGCGATAAGGCGATCGCCTTTAATAACACTGGTTTGAGCTTTAAAGAATCAATTTATGCTAAATCACCAATAAGACAGTTATACAGACCTCCCAAACGATTATGGACAGCAACAAGACAACGGAGAACACTTATACTGTTTTACCAAACAACGTCGTTTCTTTGTAAAATAAAACAAACAGGGCACATTATAATATAAGAGAAGGGATACGAATGAGCTAAAACAACTTTGAGCATCTTTAAACAATGGAAAATTGCATAGGGAAGTATATCAGAAGTATGTTGTGCAGATTTTAACCAGTGAGAAACATGCTTCATATAAATATAAAAGATCGAACATCCAATTTTAACATACAAGGCAGTGAATCACCACATTTTGAATGTAATTTGCAGAAATCACACACATATTGAGGCTCGTGATTCATAGAAATTCTACAAGTTGAACATTAGCCGTAGACTATTATTCAAAAGAAGCACGAGAAATCGCTAACTCTGAGTTTCTAAACTATAGGGATATAATGAAACTCAAGCAAGCAAGATCGAAAAGGTAGAAACCAACATACTTGAGGGAGTTGAACACAGTAAAGGAAGAGGAAAGAAATACAAGTTAAAATAGAATCATAAGAGGAGAAGGAATCATCTTAAAACAAAACAGAAGTTGCAATATATGATGTATGATTCAGGTGATTCATTCTACGTAAAAGAACACAAGGCTTTTGACTATCATGTTGCTAAAACAATGAGAAAACAATCACGTTTGGACAGAATTTGAATGCATTTCTCAATCACGTTTGGACAGAATTTGAATGCATCAATGTCACACGTTACACACATAGGAAACTAAACCAGTGAATTAAACCAAACACACCCAAACTCGTTCTTGAAACAACCCCTTTTTTTTGCTTAATAAACTAGTTCTTTGAGGAATATCTTTAAGCAAACTCAGACAAATATTCATATGAGTGCACAACAATCATAAAACAGTGAACAACTTCAGGTGAAAGTTTAACAATTTTAAAAGAGAACAACAGCGGCCTTAACTCCCAAAACAACCCCCTATTTTATCCTAATGCCACACAAACATTATCACAAACAAGACCAGCTTAAAAACCAACATGAAAATTCCTAGGAAATTATAACACTACATAATGCTGAAAAGAGAAGACATAAGGAAGTGAGGTGTTTACCTTCTTTTGGGCAGCGAACGGAACAGACGAGCTTCTGCCGGAGAGAAAACTTCACCTCCGCCAGGAGGACAGGAATTGCAACTGGGAATTTCCTCAGCCTTGAATGACAAAAGAACTATGAATTCTTAGTTAAGAAATCCCAAAATCTTTCTCAAGCTATTTTTAGGGTTCTCTCCACTGTGAATCGTAGATGAAGGGGCGGCGGCGATTAGGATTTACTGGAGGTGTTCTTCGAAAGAGAAGGGAGGTGAGATAAGGGGAGTGTTTGGGCGTCTCTGCAAAAAATGAGAAATGAGAAAGAGTTGGAGTGATAAGGGGTGATGTTGGAATGGGCTGGACCGGGTCGAAGAGGGAAATAAAGGGGAAAAGGGAAGTGGGCTAGGCGGGTAAAGGGGAATTGCTGGCCCAAATGGCTAAAACAAAAGCTGATGAGGGTGGTTTAAGTTTTGGCCACTTTTAAGTTTAAGAGGTAGCCAAATTGATAGGAATTAAAAAATATATTCGGCTAGAATTTAAATGATTTTAAAGAAATAGGCTAGAATAGGAATAGTGACGGATTGACCCTATGGTAGTAGGGGCTAATAGTGGTGGAGGTGGCAGAGAAAAAGATTTTTAGCAAGATAAAAATAAAGAGAGATAAATATTACTCCCTCTGTCTCAATTTATGTGGCACTTTTCATTTTTTCGAGAGTCAAACAGTTTAAGTTTGACTATGAGTTTGTGCATGAAAATTTCAAGTTTTTCGAAATAAAATTTATATATTTGGAAATTACATAAAAAGTACTATAAGTCACGATAATTAACAATTCAAAATATTTAAAAGATATACGAAAAAATTATGGGCAAAGATAGACTTGTTTGAATCTCAAAATTCGAAAGGTGCCACATAAATTGGGACGAAAAGAATATATTTTTCTAATTCTCACGTTTTCTTTTCCTTTTCAGCCCTTTCTCAATTGGTGAAATAGTAGTGAGATTATATAACATACACAAAGATACATCTTCTCATTTGCCATCTAAATGCATAAATATAAGAAGCTAAGGGAGATTTGGAATATTCAAGTATTGAACTAAGGAAGATTGTACATAACAGAAATTTACCTGAAAAGAAATGCGCCCTTATTTCTTATGTCACTGTTTAGTTTTCTGTAATTAACAAAAAGCTAGGAAGATCAATTGATAGCAAAAGAATGCAGTCAACTTTGTGATAAATATTTCAATCAAATGAGTTGGGAAGTTATTGCACACACAAATGCATTTGTTTATTACTTGTGTTTTCCCATTAAGTATTGGGACTAATACCTGCAGTTCCATACGTCTTAATACCTTCAAAGTGAAGACCTACAGCGAAAGTCCAAAGATACTAATACTACCTATAATTATCCCTTAAAGCTGTCAGATCCATGTTCTTCCGATCCTAAAGTTTCTTTTTTATTGTTCACCCCAAAGTTTGATCTTTGATTTTAAAATTCTTTTTAGACACGGTATGTAAGTACACAAAAAAAATAGAGAGAAGAAGGCTACAAAGATCATAAAGTTTTACTGTATCGAGTTAGGAGATCCGAAAATATAGTAGTTCTCTATTAGTGGAGAGAAATCTCTCCATTATTGGAAGGGACGACCCTTTTCTCCTGCCAGTTATTTTGGTCTATCAACAACGGCTTTTGGAATCTATAGTAGAACACCTTATTCATTAGTAACTAAATGAGAAAAGCAAAGGAAAAACATAATCCAAAAAAATCATGTCCTTAACTAAACATGAAATTGTAAATGTAGCTTGTTCAAGTGAACAATCACACCATATTCACTTTCTATGTTTCCTGTTTAACGATTTAAAAATTAAAAGAAATTATTATACAAGCGAGCGATTATGACATATTCGCTTTTTATTTTTCCTGTTTAAGGGTTCAAACAAAGAATAAAACAACGGAAGAAATCCCTCCTTTCCAAATATTCAAGGCCTTATATTCCTTTTTGGTTCAAACGTATAGAATTAGATTAGAGCGCTGAACCATTTTGAAATTACATGTAAAACAAAAGCTCAGAGTTTTTTTTTAATTTTAAAAGGTCAAATTTTTACATGCTGCAAACGTATCCAAATATGAAAGAGAACAAATAAGTCTCACAACCAGAAAAAGAAGATTTAATTTTGACAAAAGAAGAGGAACAAACGCATATCACAGTCTCTTGGTTCATCTTCCTGCATCTCCTGGACCCAAAATGCTGTAAACTCCTTTTTAACACCTAATCCTTCACTCTCTAGAGAAACAGATTAGGACTAAATGAACAGAAACTTCATTCAAAGAACAAACAACATTCTCATACGAATGAGAACTACCTAAGTATAATGAATATGTTGATTGTGATTATATAGTGATCGAACTTGCTTTGAGGAAGTGTCTTCATTGGAAGATCGGCAATGTTATGATCTTGGGGACTTTATGTATGTTCCATCATGAAAATGGGAATAATTTTCGGATTCTTTTCAACATACACACCACCATTAATGGATCTAATGTTATAGTGTCCAAAGAATATTGATTCGTCCTATCAACCTAAGATAGGAGAGGAAATAGAATGAGGAAGCATGCCAAGAAGAGAAGGTTCTATATTTAAAGCATCATGATGTTATTAAGGAGGAGGAATATTAAATGTTTGAAATATTATTACTTCGATAATTTATATGAGCCTTGTATAGAGTTCTCATCGAACCAAATTTGTTACTAACCGGTGATCCTCGTATCAGTTACTCTTATATTTGTTCCTCCGTAGTTTTATCCCTGTCTTTTTGTTGCTTAGAAAACACATTTTGCAATAAAATTAGCATGTGCAAGAAAGAGCTAGAAGTTACATCTAATAAGATCAATCTTGTGTAAGCTATTAATAAGGTAACCATGAAGTTGCGAAGGAAACTACAGGGGGCATCACCAAGAAGGGCAAGATTAAAATGCCAAAAGCATGGAGGGAAAGGAAAAAGAATGCAGGACATGTACACTGGTAAGATACTAAGAGAGTATATAGCAATCTTTAAATGCCTTCTACGTCCACCATTAAGTAAATTATACTGTAACCAAAGGTTTGATAAGTCGAAAATTTAGATAACATTAAAAATAAACTTACAAATCATTGAACGGATAAAATACGAAACCAAAATATTTCCATGATTGTGATAAGTTATTCCAAAGCAGTTAACTCAGATTCTCTTTTTACAGGACGAATATTCTCATGATTGTCAAATATTGTAAATTTTGATAAACGTACAAACGCGCACACAGAACACACACTCTCTCTTCTCTCTCTGTGTGTCTTCCTTCGTACTTCAAACTCAAAGTACATAAGTCAGCAGATAGGAGAGAACCTTGCAAGATTTAGTTAAATCATTGTGGAATGCACAATTGTTCTAAATGAAACAGACTTCTCTATTACGTAATTTGACTAAATCTGAAATGGGGAGGGGGGATAACTATGAAAGGAAGTCTGAAAATTGTAAAAGATAAACTTACAAACAATCAAATTGATAAAATGGTGCAACAGAAAAGTTTCATGATTGGCAAAAATTGTTCCGAAATTGAGCAGGTGAGCCAGAAATTTCGCATGGTTGTGAACAATTGTTCAGGAAGTTGATCAGGTAAAGAAGTGTATCTTTTGGCATGTAGAATGGAGAAAACAATTTACGGTGGGAGTAATAGAATTGCCGCTTACAAAGTAGAATTTCAAAGGAATTCAGGAAGTAATTTGTCACAAAGAAGAAGAGATAAAGCGTTGTGGTTTTCCCCAGTTTTTATCGGCCGTTGGTGAAGGGACGCAAGATCTGCCGTTTTGGGTTTATAGGTAAGGGAAATAGGAGGAAACCTAAAAGAATGGAGAATAAAGAAAAAATAATTTCCTGATTTCTAAGTTATGCCACGTAGGCAGGTCTAAGATTCTCTTATATATATATATAGATTGTGATATCTTATTCGAACATGTTAAATCATATTATTTTAAATAATATCGTAATAATCATATTGTTCCTCAATGAAATGTATTCCCACATTCTCCGTCCTCCACCTCCCCCCCCCCCCTTCCACACACAGAGACCAATATCATCACAATTTCATAATCAAATTTATATGAATAAAGACAACGAATCATATAATTAGTGAATTTTTTTTAATATTTGTATTAGCTTACACTTGGCTTAATATAATTATCAAGTGTTCTTCTTATTAATATAAAAATAATATATTTATTTTGTTTACTTATAATTTTTTTATTTTTTTATTTTTATTATTCTATTGTTCATGCCATAAGCAATTGAGTTTTATTCGTATCACGACTTGATTTCTCGATCATGATGGCATCTACAACTCCCCAGTAGGCGAAACAATCCCCGTAGCCCGGAACGATTAGTAATGGGCTACTATCTAACAGGTAAGCGGAAGCACATGTAATATAAACTGAAGCAAGGGTTGTACGAGAAGAAAAGTAACAACAGGAGTATATATATATAACATACGGAAGCTAAACCAACACCCAAAACCTAGTATCATGGCATATAAGAGCCGAATCTGCATAAGGAGTACAAAGGGTCCAAAATAATACATATACATCATGTCTCCGAAGCTAAGAGAGTACAAAATATGCAAAGATAAACTAAAGTCAAGCTTCGGTCGGCAAGAGTTCACCCTCAGTCTGGGACGGTCCAAAAACTCCAAGCACGAGTCTCCCACGAGCTAGCGGCGATGGCTCACACTAGAATCTGCACCAGAAGATGCAGAGTGTAGTATGAACATCAAATGCGAAGTAAATAGTACCCAGTAGGTATCATAGGCCGACTGGGCACATATAATATAAAAACGTAGTAACAGGCAGAATAGAAGTAAAGAGTCACAAAATCGACAAAGAAGTACACAGAAACTAACCCAGAGGGAAGACATCAGAAAGCAACATACAAGGCTAGCAAGTAGAATATATACACAACATGCACAGGTGAAAGTAAGAAATCGCGCACCTGGGATCCTTGCAATAACAGTATATATAGTAAGTTTAGAAGTGGATGGTATACCGGTAACCTCAAGTACAAGGGAAGGGAGGAGAAGAATAAAGATATAGGCAATGCTCGAAAAACAGGAATAAATAACCAAATTAATCATACCAAACTCAAGACAAGAACTAACAACCTTTCAGTATCCAATCTCATATATATATATAACCATGAGAGGGAGTAGTATAGCGATAAAGTAACAAGAGTCTACCTACAGTCCCCGGGCCACCCATACAACCGAGGAACGCAATCAAGTGAAAATAAACCCTCCGGCCGCCCATACAACCGGGCGTACACTCAACAAATAGCAAACAAGGGTGGAGCCTCAAACAATGAATGATATAATGCATGATAATCTCTGGGTGGAACAATAACTCTGTATGTAGCTCATCCGGTGCCGAACGGGCCTAGCAGGTAGGTTCCATGGAAGGACTCTGCCCGTATACCTCTACTCCACCGTATACCCCTCCTCTGGCACTCGCAGCCCAAGGCCCCTGGTCTGGATCGGCAAGGTCCATGGAGGTCTCAGACCCCATACTATAGCTCAATCTCGAAAACATCATCTGGAGTAGGTCCGAATCCAAAATGGAGACTCAAGTCTCAAATATGCATGCCCAGACTCTGTCCAAGTCTAAAACAGTGGAAAATGTCTCAAAATACCACCAAGGGTGCCCGGGCATAACCGGATCTAAAACAGTAGAAAATATCTCAAAATCCCACAAAGGGTGCCCGGACATAACCGGATCTAAAACAATAGTAAAACATCTCTGATGCTTGGTCCAATCGAGTCTAATACCATCTCAAATCAGTAAGAAAATCTATCTAGCACTACGGCCCTGCCGAATCTAGCAATAGTAGTAAAAAGTGATGATAGAAACCATACTTTAAATCTCTTACCCCAAGAAGATCCACAAATCAAGTCCAAATCATTTCCAAGTCATTTCCAAGTCATTTCCATCGAAAATGGGCCCCCAGGGTCATGCAAAGTTTAGAAAATCAATACAAGTAGGCCCAAAGCCAAAACCATAGTAAAATATGCAAAAACAAAATACCTTTTATATGCATGGAAATGACATGATCAAACACAATAGCCGCCCAGCAGCTCACAATCAACATATTGGCCCTTCATAGGCTCCAATCGCTCTACAACACAGATAGCTAGCCTAAATCGTGATAATGATATTTGGGACTCGCGGACACCCCCGAATAGCCCACCATCTAAGGTCCAAAGTCAAATAGGGCCACACAGGACCATAAGGGTGATAATATCAAACTACGAGTAATACTACACACAATAGAGGAAAGAAACGGGACGGACGGGGAAAACGGTCATGGTCTGTGGTGACAAGCTAATAAACCCAACCTAAGGATGCCAATTAGTACAATTTTATCTGATATATGCGAAGTCTAGGGAATTTAAACCGTACCCTACCTGTCGTCCAACGATAAGCTGCTGGCATGACGATACCCGAGGCCGAACTACTCCGAGAAGCTCCAAATGATAATCAAACTATCACAAACATAATTAATACATCAAAATGAGTCTAACGATACCCATAGCTCTATAGTAATAGCTGGATCAAAATTTGGGTCATCGACAGGCCCATGAGCCCCGCAACCCAAAGTCAAAATTGGATGAGCACACAATGATCACCACACCCCTAGGTGTGCATGGTCAAATTATAGAGAGAATTTAGTCAAGGAAATGGCTCAAACTAGCCAGCCAACTATAAGAACAATTAAAGAATCAAGGAGGCAAATTTAACGGATTTAAGAGGATAACACTTACCAATAACAATGGGGGAACGATCAAGGCCAAGAAATTTGCACCCAACACCAAGAATTGAGTCAATACTGAGTTTAGACAAGTTTGGAGCTTAAATCAATGGGGAATTCATATTTTGGAGTGAAGAAGACAAAGTTGGGAGTTTATATACTGCCCAGGGGTCCTTCATCGCGATCGCGAAGGGACCCCTCACGGTCGCGAGGACCACGTTGACTAGACCATCGTGATCATGAGGACTAGCCACGTGGTCATAAAGAAAAAAGAATAACAGGCCTCATTGCGGTTGCGACAAGGGACGTCGCAATCGCGAAGAACAAGGGACCAGGTGCTTCTTCGCAGTCGCGAGGGAAGAGGCTCACGATCGCGATTAAGGCTTGAGGCTTGCACCTGCAACAACGAAAACTTGCAACAATTCTAGAACTCTCTGGGGCATTCTGGGCACGATCAGAAATCGATACTCAAAAACTAATAATGCTAACAGAGTGGAAATGACGTTCTGGATTCAACAGAATCGATGAAACTTCCATACGAGGTCATTTCGGAGAAATGTTGACCCAATTCAACACTAGCTACAACCAACTAACTAGCCGAAATGAGCCCGACTCACTCGGAACCCGAACCAACCACCAATCTAACCCAAACTCATCATTCCAAAGCTGATGGAATCGTCGAATTTCAAATCTGACGCTCCGATCATCGAAAGCTGACCCAAGTTCCCCTTTCAACTCCAAATGGCCTGAAAACAGAAAAACCAACCTAAAACCCATACCAGAAGTTCTCAGACCTCGACTAAAGGTCCAATTAGACCAAACTCAACGCTTCGGAGTTAACGGAACTGTCAAAATTCAATTATGAGCACATTAGCTAAGAATGTTGATCGAAGTCAACAATTTCCTAAGTTAAGACTCTAAACTAGGCAAACGGCCATAACAACCAAACGAATGGCCTGGGCACCAAACCACCAGTCCCAGCATAAATGAGTTGGAGCCACTACAGGAAGGCTCTAATAGTATAAGGAAGGCATAAATGCGAAAATAACTGGAAGAGTCATTACATCATCCACTACTAAAAGGGACTTTCGTCCTCGAAAGTCAAGAAGAAAGAGGTACCTGAAGGGTCAAACAGCTGCAGATACTGGGACCGTATATCTCTCTCGGTCTCCCAGGTAGCCTCCTCGACCGGATGATGCCTCCACTGAACTTTCACAATCGGAATCTCTCTAGATCTTAATCTCTTAACATCTCTGGCCAATATAGCAACCGGCTCCTCAATAAAGGACAAGCTCTCATCCAACTGAACCGATTCCCAATGCACCACATGAGACTTATCTGGAACATACCACCGCAATATCAAAACATGAAATACAAGATGTATAGCTGAAAACATCAGAGGCAAGGCTAACTGATAGGCAACACCGCCAACCCTCTAGAGAATCTCAAACGGCCCAATATACCTGGGGCTGAGCTTGCCCCGCCGACCAAATCTCATCACGCCCTTCATGGGCGATACTCGAAGGAATACCAAGTCACCAACACTGAACTCCAAGGCACGAAGTCTACGATCAACATAGCTCTTTTGCCTACTCTGGGCTTCCCTGAGTCTATCCTGAATCACACGGACTCAGTCTAAGGAATCTCGAAGCAAATCTGTACTCTGGGGTCTAGACTCTAACCCATCAAACCAACCAATTAGCGATCTGCAATGCCTAACCTACAAATCCTTGAAAGGTGCCAGGCCGATGCTCGAATAAAAACTATTATTATACAAAAACTCGGCCAAAGGCACAAACTGATCCCAAGAACCTCCAAAGTCGAGAACACAGGCTCGAAGCATGTCCTCCAGGACCTGAATGGTCCTCTCAGACTGGCCATCTGTCTGTGGGTGGAAAGTAGTACTAAAATGAACTACTGTACCCAAATCTCGCTGAATAGCCCTCTAAAACTGAGATGTGAACTGAGTGCCGCGGTCTAAAATGATAGAAGCTAGGACCCCGTGCAACCGAACAACCTCACAAATATAAATCTGAGCTAACCTCTCAGCACCGTAGGAAGTCTGAACTGGTAAGAAGTGTGCTGACTTAGTCAGCCTACCAACAATCACCCATATGGAATCAAACCCACGAGAAGTACGAGGCAAACCAACAACTAAGTCCATAGTAATCCCTTTCCACTTCCACTCAGGAATGGGAAGTCGCTACATCAAACCACCAGGCCTCATGTGCTCGAACTTAACCTGCTGACAGTTCAAGCACCGAGTTACGAACTCTGCTACATCCCACTTCATATTGCTCCACTAGTAAAGCTGTCTCAAATCTCAATACATCTTTGTTGCGCCAGGATGAATGGAATATCTAGAACAATGCGCCTCACGAAGTATCAACTGAACCAAATCACCAACCCTTGGAACACAAAGTCGACCACCAAACCTCAGAACCCTATCTGAATATAAAGTAGCCCCGCCAGCCTCACCCCGTATAACCTGATCTCGAAGGTCACACAACCACTAATCCTCAAACTGACGGCCCTGAATCTGATCAACCAAGGTAGACCAAACCTCAACACTGGCAAGAACTCTGCTGGGATACGATAAGTCAAGCCTAACCAAACGGTTAGCCAAGGACTGGATGTCCAAGTCCAACGGACACTCTAAAACTGAAAGTAAAGCTAGGCTACCCATATTCACAGTCTTCCGACTCAAGGCATCCGCTACTACATTTGCCTTGCTCAGATGGTACAGAATGGTGAACTCATAGTCCTTCAGTAGCTTAATTTAGCTCATCTGCCTCGAGTTTAGCTCTCGCTGACTCATAATGTACTGAAGACTACGGTGATCGGTGAATATCTCACAATGAACTCCATATAAGTAGTGCCTCCAGATATTGAGCGCGAAAACTACTACTACCAACTCTAAATCATGGGTGGGGTAGTTGCGCTCATGAACCTTCAGCTACCTCAATGCATATGCAATCACACGACCCTGCTGTATCAAACACAACCAAGACCAACCCCAGAAGTATCACAATACATGAAAAAACTATGACCCTCAACTGGCAAAGTCAATACAGGAGCTGAAGTCAACAAGGCCTTAAGCCTCTACAAGCTATCCTCGCACTGATCTGACCACTGAAATGGGACATCCTTCCTAGTCAGCCTAGTCAAAGGTGCTGCTATAGAAGAAAATGCCTCTATGAACCGTCTGTAGTACCCAGCTAACCCAACAAAGCTGCGAACCTCAGTAGGTGTAGTATGTCTAGGCAAATCACGAACCGCAGAAATCTTACTCGGATCTACTCTAATCCTATCCTTAGACACCACGTGTCCTAGGAATGCAACTAACTCAAGCCAAAACTCGCACTTTGAGAACTTGGCATTAAGCTGATGATCTCTCAAAGTCTATAGTATAATCCTTAGGTGCTTCTCATGCTCATCTCTACTCTGTGAGTGTATCAGAATGTCATCTATGAAGACTATCACAATAGAGTCCAAATACGGGCTAAGCACCCAGTGTATCAGATCCATGAAAGCTACGAGGCCATTAGTCAACCCAAAAGATATCACCAGGAACTCATAGTGGCCATAACGTGTCCTGAATGCTGTCTTAGGGATGTCCTCTGCCCTAATCCTTAACTGGTGGTAGCCTGACCTCAAATCTATCTTCAAAAACACGGCTGAACCCTGGAGCTGATCAAACAAGTCATCAATATGCGGCATCGGATACCCATTCCTCATAGTAACCTTATTCAGTTGTCGATAATTAATACACATCCGCATCGACCCATCCTTCTTTTTAACAAACAGAATAGGAGCACCCCAAGGTGACACACTTGGTCTAATAAAACCCTTAGCTAACAAGTCCTAGAGCTGCTCCTTAAGCTCCCTCAACTCAGCTGGAGCCATACAGTAAGGAGAAATAGAAATGGACCTGGTGCCCGTCTCTAACTCAATAGCGAAATCAATATCTCTCTCAGGTGGAAGGCCTGACAGGTCGGTAGGGAACACATCTAGGAAGTCTCTAACCACAGGGACGGACTCAGGGGAAGAAGGGTCGGTACTAACATCTCAGACATATGCTAAGTAAGCCAAACACTCTCGCAAGATCAACTTCCTAACTCAAAGACAAGAGATGATCCCTGATGGTGCGCGGCTGACAGAACCCTGCCACACAACCGGGGATATGCCAGTCACAGCTACGGTAACGGTCGTGGCATAGCAATCCAAAACTGCACGGTGAGGGGATAACCTGTCCATGCCTAGAATCACGTCGAAATCTACTATATCAAGTATCAACAGGTCACCCCAAGTCTCTAAATCACCCACAGTAATCATGCGAAATCTCACAATTTGATCCACTACTAAAGAATCTCCTACTGGGGTTGATACAGATACAAGCACAGACAATGGCTCACTAGCCAACCCCAGACAAGGCATAAAATAGGCAGATACATATGAACAAGTGGATCCAAGATCAAATAAAGCATAAGCCAGTCGATGATAAATAGAGATTGTACCTGTCATCACAGCATCAGAGGCCTCTGCCTCTGGTCTCCCAGGGACCACATAGAACTGATGATGACCACCACCAGACTGATTGCCATCCCTACCACCTGTCCTACCTCGAGGGATACCACCTCTACCCTGAATACCACCTCCCCGAGCCGGTGGCTGAACTGAGTGAATAGGCTGAGCTGACTGAGCGGCAGGCTAAACTGTACCCTGTTGGGGGTAATCTAGGGGTAATCTATGGCATAATGACCAACCACAACACAAGTAAAATAAGCCCTGATGACCTACTCTGTCGGGATGAACCAGCGGAACTCATATGGCCACCACGGCCTGATACTCCAGAATCTATACCTCTCGATGGCTGACCACTATAGCCCTGCAAGCTACTCTAACCCTACTCACACTGTGAACCACCCAAAGACTGTAGTGAATCATAAACCGGTCAACTAGACTAACCCTGGTGCCTCTGCGGCTGATAACCTTGGCCCCACTGGCCTGAACTCCTACCATCATAACGAGAACCACTATAACTGCCCTAATGTCAAGGCCTCTTATCTCTGGCCCCGGTGTCATGATGATGCAAATCCTCTACAGTACGGGCATAGTCCACAATAACCTGGAATGATCGACCACTAGCAACCAATATCCTTACAGGCTCTCTAAACTCCCTCCGCAACCCCCAAATAAATCTATGGACCCTGTCAGACCTAATAGGCATAATCATGGCCCCAAATGGAGCAAGTTGATGGAAACGGGTCTCATACTCCGAGATGGTCATAGAATCCTGAGTAAGTCTAGTGAACTCCTCTCTCCAACGCTCTCTGTCGCTCTGAAGTAAGAACTTGGCCATAAAGGCTTCATAAAACTCGGACCAAGTCAAAGGAGGTAACGATGATGGTTGATAAGTCAGTATTCTACCTACTTTTTGAGCCTTTAAACTTATGCTTATCTAAGAATGAGTGGAAAAATAGTGCAATTGACACAGATTACTTTTATTTTGCAGGTTTCTGTGTTTTAGAGTGTTTGGGAAAGATTCAAGTGAAAATAAGTCAAATGGGAGCTAAAAGGAGCTGTTGATCACTGACACTAATTTACTCATCATGACTGCAAGAGTAAATCATGCGACCACGATGCTCAAGGAGAATGCTAACACTATGCGACCATGACGAGAAGCCACGTGACCGCGTGGAGGAAGGAGTCAGAACTATGCGACTGCGAGGTTGAGACCATACGACTACGTGGAGAGAAAATACAGAATGTCGCAATCACGAAGCATTATCATGAGACCACGATGAAGGCATCATCAGATGGAGGACATAATTGGAAATTCCCACTTTTGAAAACCCCAATTGATACAAAAGACTCCTCAGCCATTTTAGGAAGTATCTTTGGCTAGATCTGAAATTATTCTCATAACTTTTGGCAAGCTTGGAGGGAAAGTTCATCAACCAACACCATAGAAGTGAAGATTTGGATGCTCTTTATTGTAAAATCTTTAGTTTCCATTCTTCAACTCTTGATCTTAATTGCTATTTTATTGGTGTAATTGTTGAATTGAGATTTGGGTTTGTATTAGAGATAATACTTGTTTGGGTATTGAATTCATATATAGACTTTGCTTTTGTTTGATTATTTGGGCATATTAAATCCTCCATTGCTTGAATTTATAGTCAATGGTTGCAAACATTGACTAAGCTTCCTAATTTTGGTTTTTGCTTGAGAAAGGATTTCCCTAAATTCGGAAAGATTCAGTAGTGGGGATTTGAGGGTTTCCACTCTAGACCAAGGCTAGAGATAGGTTGGTTTCTTAAAACTCCCATCTAAGAGTTGGGGTTAGAGATAACCCATCTCACCCAAGTAAATTATTGGTTATTGATTACTCATGGTGATTCGAGAGAACCCATGAGGATTGTTTCTTAATTGGTCGAAAGATAGTTAAGTGCACCCTAAGCCAAGACTACCCATGTATTGATCGAGTGCAAGTCTTGTGAATTAAATCCTATTCCCAATTCTCCCTTGTTACCCTTGCTTGGCGAAAGCAAGGTGAAAGCCATTGATCACTTTATCTTTTATTTGATTTTCTTTTATCTTTAGTTGTAGTCTAAAACTCCACTTTAGATATCTTTTTCTCCTTTTTGTTAATTGAACTTCAATAAGTTTCTTGGATTCTCTATTAGCTCGATTGCGACTATATTGTTCCCTTTGGTACGACCCCTACACTCGTTAGGAATTATAAATTTTATTTTGCTGCACGATTGTCGTGGCCTCCTAATTGGAGAGCATGATTTGAGCGTTCATCAAAAATGGCACCAGTGTCGGGAATAATTTGGCGTATTGAGTTAGTTTAGAATTTGAGTTTACTTACTCTAGTTTAATTTTGTGAATAATTGTTTTTATTTTATTTAGTTTTTGTTTGTTGATGGCATCATGGCTTATTTGACTGTTAAAAATGTTAATAGTTGCATCCCAATTTATATTTCTGACTATTATGTTTATTATGGAGGAGCCCACCTTGGACGAAGGTGAAGAATTGGCCTTAGGAGAGGAACGTATTCTTCTCGCTCCTATGATGGGCGCAATTGCTATTTGTATGGTGGTCGTGATGGACATTGGAGGGGAAGCCCCAACGATGATCGTCCCCCTCCCCCCTCTTGTGCTAACAATGTTGCTAGTGGTGCTTGTGACCTTAACATGGACCATGACCTTGCAAGCGAATAAGGCATATACGTCAAGCTCCAAACCCTCTTGGCCTCACTAGAAACCCAAGAGGAGAGTGTGCACTCCATGAAGCAAGGCTTTGTGGTCGCAAGGGCTAAAGAAGAGGAAAACACAGGAAAGGGTCATGAATTGAAGGTGGTGTTGCAACCAACTACACCATTTGTGGGTCATGATGTCATAGCATCTCTAAGTGAGGATGTTATGAATGAGGCAAGCTTGAAGGTGGAGACGCCCAAATCCCACATCAACCTTTGTTCGAACTTAAGTTGATTGAATGGACAAAAGTCGAAGTAATCAAGCTTTTGGAAGACCTTGGAAGGAGAGTGGATGAAGGTCTATTCGATTTCTAATTTGTCGTGGAAAGAAGGCAAAGTGTCCTTCCTCACTTGAAGGCTAAAAAGTGCGAAATGCGAAATCAAGAGAATGACCTTCTCATGTTCAAACCTTCACCTCAGGATTGTCACCGGAAACTTGATTCAAGTTTGGGCGACATTAAATTGTGAGCTTGGTGGGAGGCAACCCATCGTCTTTATGCTTTACTTTATTTTTTGTTTCTTTTTGGTGTGTTCTTAGGTGCCCAAAGGAATGAGAAGAGGAACCAAGTGTTGAGAAGCACCAAAAATACCTCTAAAAAATGTGCTTTTCGCACCTGGAGAGTGCCCGTCCCATATGCCATCGCACAAGCAAACAGTGAACTAATTAAAAAGTCCGTTATTTACGAACGTGGTATGGTTCGCACCTCACAAAGTGCCTGTCACACCTGGTGTCATACGACAAAATAGTATGTTGAACAAAAATTTAGAAACTTGGTGGATGCCAAAGAATCGCTATCGCGGAGCCTGAACCTCGCGATCGCGATGAGTTAAAATTTCTCTGACTCTTCGCGACTGCGTGAACAGGTCACAATCGCGTAGAGTCGGGTGATCTTAATTCATCACGATCGCGTGACAGAGCCTCGCAATCGCGAGGCAGTGAATAGTTTCCAGGTTTTAAATAGTCACACAAACCATTTCAAAAGCACAAACTACTTTGAAAATTAGTACTCTTCTCTCCTAAAGGTAAGAATAATCCATCCATCAACTTCAATTCCATAAGCATCTTTGCAACTCCTCAGGTATGATCTCCATTTTCTCTTTTTCAATCTACTCTCACTGTGCTTGTAAGTGCTCTAAAATCTCAAGTGGGTGTTAATATTTTGCTTTCTTCATAATGTGTAAAGTGGGTGTGCGGTATGAAATTATCAGTGAAATCTAGTTGGGGGTTAGTAATCTGTTAGTTTGCTGATTTTTGGGGTAAAAAGTGATGCCCGTGTGTTGTAAAAATACTGTGCAAAAGGGTGTAAAGAACCTGTTCGATGAAAGGTTTGAAAGTTTTTTCTGGGCAAGAAGATGACCATCGCGATCGCGATATCCAACAATGCGATCGCGATGACCAACTTCATTGACCATCGCGATCAAAATGTTACATTCCGCGATCGCGATGACCAAATTCACTGACCATCGCGATCGAAATATCACATTCTGCGATCGCGATGACTTAAAATTCATAAAAAGATAAATTGGTCTTCGCAATCGCGATGCAACATCCCGTGATCGCAATGACCAGATTTAGCAGTCCCAAAAATAACAACTCTGCCAAGCTCTATCTGGGCTTGTTTTGGCTCATTTCATTGGCCTAATCATGTGCCAATACGTTGATTTACATGCCTATATCATTATTTGACAATAGAGTTCCTTGTGTAGGTACTTTAAGCTTGAAAATAGCCGAAATTGAACATGAATATGCCAAACAAGTGGCTGATGAAGAGTACTTTGACCAAGGAACCTTCGTCTTCCTCAAATGCTCCCAACTATATGGCCATCTTTTGATGAAGCCAATCATGAGGGAGTGAGGTATTATGTTGGACGGATTGGAGGAAAAATGGGCCGATTTCCATGGATAGTTGGTTGCTAGTGGGTGGTTGTGTTTCGCCACTGAGCCTGTCAAGGTAAACTTTGCCGTGGTCCATGAATTTTATGCTAATGCGACTGAGACAGACTTCACCAATGACTTGTTTGTGATGGTTCGGGGCAAATTGGTTCATTTTGATCCGGAGTTGATCAATGGATACTACAACCTCCCAAATGTCGATAATGCCATATACAAAGTTGGGGACTGATTGGTTTGTGGAGCACTTACATGATGGCACAGTCCTATAATGGATAGCACTGAATATGAGGATTGAGTCCTCCGAGTTTAACCTTGAGGCCCGCACTTAGCTTTTGATCATTTTTGCCCGAGTCATGCCTTCCAAGAATGAATCTGATGTGACCCCCGAGAAAGCAAGGGTTATTTGTGCTATGATGGAGGGTCTTCTGGTGAATGTGGGGCAATTGATTGTGCAAGAAAATTAACAAGTATTGCTCGAAGGTAACAAGAGTATGCTCTTTCCTTCATTGATCACTCATTTATGCTATGCAGTCGAGGTTACAAAGAGGAATGGTGAAAGCGAGAGGAAGCCCAAAAAATTGATTCACTCTTTGAAGAAGAGAGGCCCTATGCAAGCATCAAAAAAGAGAAAGATAGACGTGGATTCACCATCATTTGATCTATTTCATTAGTCTAACAAGGCACGTGAGTTAGCCGCTGCTGCTGAGACTATTGGTCCTCCGACACTCTGCCACATCTCCAGCCAGGTCTATGGCTTGGATGCCCATCTTCGTCAGATTATAGCACGCTTACCTTTGGGTCCGGGTGAGACTTCCACCACACCGGCATCAGGGCCGTCATCCTTCATTACTCTCAGTGGCCCTACACTATCTAGTGTAGTGAGCAACCAGTAACACATTAAGAAGAGGTTGGCTAAGGTGGAAAGGCAACAGAAAAAGAAACGGGATCATGATAGGAAGTAAAGCAAATTCCTCACGAAGATGATAAACACTCTGAGGAAGCTATGTAGGCCTGACACTGAGGAGGATGCTGATGAGGGAGACTGGGTCTTTTCTGGACCTAGCAGTTCTTGTTCTGAGTGATACACCCTTCAGGGAGCCCCCTCAAACTCTTCTCTTATTTTGTTGCAGTGAGGGCACTGCACGTTGTTAGTTGGGGGTGGCTAGCACTCTATCTAGCATGATGTTTTATTTTGGATATTGCACCCTTGTCGAGTTTGTTTATTTTTATTGTTGGATATTGACGTGCCCTTGTCGAGCTTGTTTTTGTTAAGTTTTACCCTCGTTGGGTTTGTTTGTTAATATGGATGGTTTATATTATTCGTTTCTTTTCTTGTAGCTTCTTCATTTTTCTATTTATAGCAAGTGTGTTGGATGTTTTGGAGCCATGGGAAGTCTGAGTACCAGTTAGGCTAGATAGAGCTTGTCGGAGTTGGGACACAATATCGAACATATCGATGTGCGAACCATACGAGCTTAGCACATGCCCACTGTTGGCTTGTGCGTTTCATGTGCGACCCACACTTTGGCATGTGCAAATTTCATGTGCTTGTTGATTGTGATGGTTGGGTTGATCTACTTTGTGTAGACATACCGATTTAGATAGATAAATTGGCCCAATGATAGACTGAGTGACGTCATTCTTAAGGGCAAATCATCATCTTTTGAGGTTTTGGTTGCGATTGACTTTTTTGGTACTAATGAAGTAGTCTTGCATGTTAAGTGAAATAAGCATACCCTTCCAAAATTTTTGTGAAAAGTGCATGGTGAAGATTAATGTTGTGACAACCCCTTTTATCTTTTTGTGACTCTTAGCTCATTAGCGGTGATAATATAGATGGCTCCTCTTGGTTCTTGATTATGATTGATCCTTCTTGAATAATTTGCATGTCATGTGTGGTGAGGTTTAGTTGAATGATTCTCGGGCATGCGTGTCATCTAGAACTTACCTCGAATGTGACTCAAGGCGAAATTCTAGGTGTAACCAAGCATGGAAAATGACCTTAGGCCATTTTTGATAGCCACTTCACCCAAATGACTTCCCATGACATCAACCCTAGTGAGCCCCTTTTGATCTTGTGACCATTCTTTGACACCTTGTAACACTTTGACCTTTTTGGAACCTCTATTTTGGAACCCATCCTCCCTAATTGATTGAAAATGAAATACATGCTAAAAGCCTAAGTTTGGGGGGGGGGATGAAATATAACATAGGCAAATGCCTAAGTTTGGGGGTGCATGTGATCAAATAAGGGGAAGAAAAAAAGTGCACTTCAAGTGCAAGGTAGAACCTTAATTTCTAATTGAAAATTGCTCTAAAATATCAATCCAATGAGCAAATTGAAAAGCAAATATAGGTGCTACCAAGTGAAGGTGATATAAGGAGTTGAATGATTATGAGTTAAAAAGGAGAATCTTGGGTTGTGTGAGGGAGAAATAAGGTGAAGTTGAAATTGAAAATGTGAGCGGTGTTCGAAATGAGAACAAAGAGCATTAGAGAGTCATAGTCACTTAAACCAAATGATATCCTCACCTTATCCCTAGCCAACATCGTAACCCGCAAGTACTTGGTGATTCCGAGCTTGATTACCCTACATTAGTGGTGATTTACATTAAGGGCAAGCCTATGGTTCGAAGTGTGTGCACTTGGACTTCCTTGTGAGTGTGAGTGCTTGTATTTGTCCCTTGTGATTGTCTTTGTACATAATGTGTTTTTGGGACTTTCGTTCTTGTGAGGGCATGCAAATTAGGATAGTTGGTGACATTGATGAACTCTGAAAATGAGTCAAATGAGCATGTTTTGGGTAAGCTAGTAGTTTGAGTCACATCTCGAGGATTGGTTATTGTCACTTGCTTTTTCTTAGTGTGCCATTGCATCATTGAAATGTGTTTTGAAACAAGGGGAATGCTTAGAGTAAGTTATCATGTGATTGACTAATCATTAGTACCAACCGAAGTCATATTTGGTGATTGAAATGGGTTTTCCTTGGCTTGTGGTATTGTCATATGCACTTGTATTTTATGCCTCTTAAGTTAGAATTTTTAGGTTGCTTGAGGACAAGCAATAGTTCAAGTTTGTGGGTTTGATATGTCGGTATTCTACCTACTTATTGAGCCTTTAAACTTATGATTTTGCTAAAAATGAGTGGAAAAATAGTGCAATTGACACGGATTACTTCTATTTTGTAGGTTTATGTGTTTTAGAAGTGTTCGGGAAAGATTCGAGTGAAAACAAGTCAAATGAGAGCTAAAAGGAGCTGTTAATCACTGACACCAACTTACTCATCATGACCGCGAGAGTAAATGACGCGACCGTGATGCTCAAGAAGAAAGCTAACACTACGCGACCACGACGAGAAGCCATGCGACTGCGTGGAGGAAGAAGTCAAAACTACGCAACCGCGAGATTGAGACCATGCGACCGCGTGGAGAGAAAATACAGAACATCGCGATCGTGAAGCATTATCACGTGACCGCGATGAAGGCATCATCAGCTGCAGGACAGAATTGGAAATTCCCACTTTTGAAAACCCCAATTGATACAAAAGACTCCTCAGCCATTTTGGGAAGTATCTTTGGCTGGATCTGAAATTATTCTCATAACTTTTGACAAGCTTGGAGGGCAAGTTCATCAACCAACACCATAGGAGTGAAGATTTGGATGCTCTTTATTGTAAAATCTTTAGTTTCCATTCTTCAACTCTTGATCTTAATTGTTATTTTATTGGTGTAATTGTTAAATTAAGATTTGGGTTTGTATTAGAGATAATACTTGTTTGGGTATTGAATTCATATATAGACTTTGCTCTTGTTTGATTATTTGGGTCTATTGAATCCTATATTGCTTGAATTTATAGTCAATGATCAAACATTGACTTAGCTTCCTAATTTGGGTTTTGCTTGAGAAAGGATTTTCCTAAATTCGGGAAGATTCAATAGTGGGGATTTGAGGGTTTCCACTCTAGACCAAGGCTAGAGATAGGTTGGTTGCCAAAAACTCCCATCTAAGAGTTGGGGTTAGAGATAACCCATCTCACCCAAGTAAATTGTTGGTTATTGATTACTCATGTTGATTTGAGGGAACCCATGAGGATTGTTTCTTAATTGGTCGAGAGATAGTTAAGTGCACCCTTAGCCAAGACTACCCATGTGTTGATCGGGTACAAGTCTTGTGAATTAAATTCCCATTCCCAATTTTCCCTTGTTACCCTTGCTTGGCGAAAGCAAGGTGAAAGCCATTGATCACTTTATCTTTTATTTGATTTTCTTTTATCTTTAGTTGTAGTCTAAAACCCTCTTTAGATATCTTTGTCTCCTTTTTATTAATTGAACTTCAATAAGTTGCTTGAATTCTCTATTAGCTCGATCGCGACTACATTGTTCCCTTGGGTACGACCCCGACACTCGTTAGGAATTATAAATTTTGTTTTGCTGCATGATCGCCGTGGCCTCTTAATTAGAGAGCACGATTTGATCGTTCATCAAAAATGGCATCGTTGCCGGGGAACAATTTGGCGTATTGAGTTAGTTTAGAATTTGAGTTTACTTACTCTAGTTCAATTTTGTGAATAATTGTTTTTATTTTATTTAGTTTTCGTTTGTTGATGGCATCATAACTTATTTGAATATTAAAAATGTTGATAGTTGCATCCCAATTTCTATTTCCGACTATTATGTTTATTGTGGAGGACCCCACCTTGGACTAAGGTGTAGAATTAGCCCTAGGAGAGGAATGTATTCCCCATCTCGCTCCTATGATGGGCGCAATTGCTAATTGTGTGCTGGTCATGATGAACATTGGAGTGAATGCCCCAACGATGATCGTCCTCCTCCCCCCATCTTGTGCTAACAATTGCTAGTGGTGCTTGTGAACTTAACAAGGACCATGACCTCACAAGCGAAGAAGGCATATACGTCAAGCTCCAAACCCTCTTGGCCTCACTAGAAACCCAAGAGGAGAGTGTGCAATCCATGAAGCAAGGCTTTCTGGACGCAAGGGCTAAAAAAGAGGAAAACACAAGGAAGGGTCATGAATTGAAGGTGGTGTTGCAACAAACTACACCATTTGTGGGTCATGATGTCATAGCATCTCTAAGTGAGGATGTTATAAATGAGGCAAGATTGAAGATGAAGGCGCCCAAATCCCACTTCAACCTTTGGTCGACCTTAAGTTGATTGAATGGATGAAAGTCGAAGTAATCAAGCTTTTGGAAGACCTTGGAAGGAGAGTGGATGAAGGTCTATCCGGTTTCGAGTTTGTCATGGAAAGAAGGCAAAGTGTCCTTCCTCACTTGAAGGCTAAAAAGTGCGAAATGCGAAATCAAGAGAATGACCTTCTCATGTTCAAACCTTCACCTCGGGATTGTCACCAAAAGCTCGATTCAAGTTTTGGTCGAAGGTTCAAATCTTCCAAATGGAGATCCAAATGGTGAGGTATCTTGTGTCGCGTCATATCGTTAATTGTGCGCTTAGTTGGAGGCAACCCATTGTCTTTATACTTTGCATCACTTTTTGTTTCTTTTTGGTGTTTTTTAGGTGCCCAAAGGAATGAGAAGAGGAACCAAGTGTTGAGAAGCACCAAAAATACCTCTAAAAATGTGCTTTTCGCACCTGGAAGAGTGTCCGTCGCATATGCCATCGCACAAGTAAATAGTGAACTGATTAAAAAGTCGGGCATGTGCGAATGTGGTGCATTTTGCACCTCACAAAGTGCCCATCGCACTTGGTGTCGCATGACAAAATAGTATATTGAACAAAAAATTAGAAACTCGGTGGATGCCAAAGCATCGCGATCACGGAGCCTGAACCTCGCGATCGCGATGAGTTAAAAATTTTCTGACTCTTCGCGACCGCTTGAACAGGTCGCGATCGCGTGGAGTTGGGTGATCTTAATTCATCACGATCGCATGACAGAGCCTCGAGATAGTGAGGCACTAAACAGTTTCTAGGTTTTAAATAGTCACACAAACCATTTCAAAAGCACTAACTGTAGTATGTATTTGTTTGTATACATAAGAATATAAATAATAATTATAGTTGCAACTACACAATGTATTCATAATTTTTTTTAAATATACTACATGTATGCATACAATTTTATTCATAAAAATTGATGCGTAAATTATGGTAACTGCAGTATGTATACATATATTATATTTTAATTGTATACATAAGAATATTAATTTAAATAGATAATGCGCTGGTTAAAATAGGGAAAGAAATTTTTTCCCTATTAACATGTTTGGTTTTCGGTATTTGGCTAATTGTTATCAATTTTCTTAGGCAATAGAATTGCTAATAGTTTTTGGGTTAGAAAATGTCAATTATATAAAAAAATTGTACCAGCATGTCAATTCCTCAAAAAAATTGTACGTGTTCAAGTGCCACATATCATAAGTAAAATTTCTTGGGTGCCTTATTTTGATCGCCCCATTTATGTAAGGAAAACTTGCATGGTGTAACTAACTTATACCTTGTATTTACCATATATAATTATACCTTAAAATAATTATAACTCTTTCCCTCTCTGTTTCTCTTTATCTCTCATCTCTTTCTCGCTCTTTCCCTCTTTGTTTCTCTTTATCTCTCATCTCTCTCTCTTCTTCTTTTTCTTTTTATTCTTGTGTATACAAATAAAATATAATTTATGTATGTATAAAATTTATAAAATTGACCCAACTACATAACATATACATAAAATACTTTAGTATACTACTGTCACGACCCAACCTACCGGGCCGTGCGGGCGCCTACTCTATGCACCTAGATGGACAAACCCTTACCACTCGTCCAATAGGTAAATGCGTAAAAACTCAAGTATAACCATAAACCTTCCTTTATTTTTGATAATGAAAACCTTTACAATCTTTTATTCAGGAAACCTCCTCTTTGAAGAATATAATAAAACTGTTTTACAACTTTAAAACACTCTCCCTAGGACCTAGTCTAAGCCGGTACAAGAGCTACTATAAGATGATACAAAAATAAAGAAGACATAACTCCCACCATAGAAGCAAGAACTAGGAGCTGCTGGAGAATCACCGTCATTCTGAACCTGTGAAACACCAAAAAGTTCTTATTTAATAAAAAAAGATTTGCATGAACTCAAGGCATTAATCCTTATTTGATGGATTTACATTAGACATATTTGAATCTACTTAGAATAATCGGTCATTTTTATTGTCAATAACTCATATAGTTGTGAAAGTATCATATGCAGATAAATCTTTCATAACCTCGAAAGAGGCTGAGTGATAAAGCAGGAGACTGAGTACATATCTATAACCCTAAGTGCACGTAGTTGCTTGATTATTGACAAATAAAGCAATCTATTGGTGGGAACACAATCTTAGTGTTTTAATCTCATAAGTTTTACAGGCATATTTACTTTTTGTTTTATTAGTTTAGTTTAGAACCCAATCTCTATAACTTTAAGGGGTCGTTTGATTTGAAGTGAAATGGGGTACATTGTGCTCCCAATGAAAGAATACCTCTTTGAAAAGGGCTCATCTACAAGTTATGATGAGATTAATTATGCTGGAATTAGTTATGCTAAGATTAGTTATTCTGGTATTATTTTTTATTAAGTGTTTGGCTTGTTGTATTAAAAATAATATGCATTGAATAATTTCTAAGAATAAGTTATTTGTTTACAAAAATACCCTCCACCTTATTTAACTTTTTTTATATTAGTGGTGCATAAAAAAGAGTTTGAGGGGATACTTTTGTTATTATAACTATTTTATTTCGAGATAAGTTATTTCAGAATAATTATTTCATCCAGAAGGGATAACTTATCCCAAGACTAATTATTAATCCTGGGATAAGTTATCCCAGGATTATCTCCCCTTATCCATCACACCAAACACGTCCTAAGGATTAGCTTTTGGCTATAATTTGAGTAGTCATACAGATACATATAAGTAGAAAGTTTCATATTCTCTGTGGGATTTGACCTCAACCTAGTTAAATTCTATTATTATATATGATCGTGTACATCAAAACTGAAGATATATGTTGAGCATATCAAATATCAAGGTTGATAGTTGTAGTGGCACAAGAGGAGGCAAAGATAGCGAAGATAATGAAGGAGGAATAGGCGAAGTGTCAATGGCTTGAAACAAAAAAGGAACACTTTTCATTTTTCTTTTTATTTTTATGCAAAATTTTATAAGGAAGTTGTGAGGAATTTTTGGGAGAGTCTTGATAAAGCAAAACCCAAAACTGAAAGGTTGAAGAGAAAGTGTCAGTGGAGGAAAAGGGAGGAGAGGATTTTAATAGGAGTAGAAAAAAAAAGTAGAAAGAATTGAGATTTTACTATGAAATTAAAAGAGTATCTACAAACTGCTTTGAAACTTGGTTCTCTTCTCTTCTAAAGGCAAGAATAATACATCCATCAACTTCAATCCATAAGCATCTTTGCAACTCCTCAGGTATGATCTCCATTTTCTCTTCTTCAATCTACCCTCATTGTGCTTGTAAGTGCTCTAAAATCCCAAATGGGTGTTAATCTTTTGCTTTATTCATAATATGTAAAGTGGGTGTGCGGTAAGAAATTATGAGTGAAATCTAGTTGGGGGTTAGTAATCTGTTGGTTTGCTGATTTTTGGGGTAAAAAGTGACGCCCATGTGTTGTAAAAATTATGTGCAAAAGGGTGCAAAACACCTATTCGACGAAAGGTTTGAAAGAGTTTTTTCTGGGCAAGAAGATGACCTTCGCGATCGCGATGACTAACTTCACTGACCATCGCGATTGTGATGTCACATTCCACGATCACGATGACTTAAAATTCTAAAAAAAATAAATTGGTCTTCGCGATTGCGAAGCAATATCCCGCGATCGCGATGCAACATCCCGCGATCGCGATGACCAGTTTTAGCAGTCCCCAAAATAGCAACTCTGCCCAGCTCTGTCCGGGATTGTTTCAACTCATTTCTTTGGCCTAATCATGACCCAATACATTGCTTTACATGCCTATATCATTATTTGACAATGTATTTCCTTGTGTAGGTACTTTAAGCTTGAAAATGGCCGGAATTGAACATGAAGATGCCAACCAAATGGCCGATGAAGAGTACTTTGACCAAGGAACCTTCGTCTTTCTCAAGTGCTCCCAACTATATGACCGTCTTTTAACAAAGCCAATCACGAGAGAGCGAGGTATTATGTTAGACAAATTGGAGGAGAAATGCGCCGACTTTCATTAAAAGTTGGTTGCTAGTGGGTGGTTGTGTCGGCCACCGCGCCTGTCAAGGCAAACTTTGCCATGGTCCGTGAATTTTTTGCTAATGCGGCTGAGACAAACTTCGCCAATGACTTGGTTGTGATGGTTTGGGGAAATTTTTTTTGTTTTGATCCAAAGTTGATGAATGGATACTACAACCTCCCAAATATCGATAATGCCACATAAAAAGCCTGAGCAACAGAGTTGGGGACTGATTGGTTTATGGAGCACTTACATGATGGCACAGTCCCACAATAGATAGCACTGAATATGACGATTGAGTCCTCTAAGTTTAACCTTGAGGCCCGCACTTGGCTTTCGATCATTTGTTCCTGAGTCATGCCTTCCAAGAATGAATCCGATGTGACCCCCGAGAAAGCAAGGGTCATTTGTGCTATGATGGAGGGTCTTCTGGAGAATGTGGGGCAATTGATTGTGCAAGAAATTCAACAAGTATTACTCGGAAGTAACAAGAGTCTGCTCTTTCCTTTATTGATCACTCACTTATGCTATGCAGTCGGGGTTACAAAGAGGGATGGTGAAAGTGAGAGGAAGCCTGAAATATTAATTCACCCTCTGAAGAAGAGAGGCCCTATGCAAGCATCGAAAAAGAGGCACATGAGTCAGCTGCTGCTGCTGAGACTATTAGTCCTCTCAGAATTGGGCCTCCGACACTCCGCCACATCTCTAGCCAGGTCTATGGCATGGATGCCCATCTTCGTCAGATTGTAGCAGGCTTACCTTGGGTCCGGGTGAGACTTCCACCACACCGGCTTTAGGGCCGTCATTCTCCACTACTCTCAGTGGCCCTACACTAGCTTGTGTAATGAGCCAGCAACAACATATTAAGGAGAGGTTGGCTAAGGTGGAAAGGGGACAGAAAAAACAATGGGATCATGATAGGAAGCAAAGCAAATTCCTCACAAAGATGATATGCACTCTGAGGAACTATGTGGGTCTGACGCTGAGGAGGATGCTGATGAGAGAGACTGGGTCCTTTCTGGACCTAGCAGTTCTGGTTCTGACTGCCTTCAGGGAGCCCCCTCAAACTCTTCTCTTATTTTGTTACAGTGAGGACACTGCACGTTGTTAGTTGGGGGTGGCCAACACTCTATCTAGCATGATGTTTTATTTTGGATATTGCGCCCTTGTTGGGTTTGTTTATTTTTATTGTTGGATATTGATGTGCCCTTGTTGGGCTTGTTTTTGTTAAGTTTTGCCCTCGTTGATTTTGTTTGTTGATATGGATGGTTTGAATTGTTAGTTTCTTTTCTTGTAGCTTCTTTGTTTTACTATTTATAGCAAGTTTGTTGGATGTTTTGGAGCCAGGGGAAGTCTGAGTACCAGTTAGGCTAGATAAAGCTTGTCAGAGTTGGGACACAGCATCACACATGTCGATGTGCGAACCGCACGAGCTTCGCACATGCCCACTGTTGGCTTGTGCGTTGCACGTGTGACCCGTACTTTGGCATGTGCGAATTGCATGTGCCTGTTGATTGTGATGGTTGGGTTGATCCACTTTGTGTAGCCATACCGATTTAGATAGATGAATTGGCCCAATGATAGTCTGAGTGACGTTATTATTAAGGGTAAATCATCATCTTTTGAGGTTGTGGTTGCGATTGACTTGTTTGGTACTAATGAAGTAGTCTTGCATGTTAAGTGAAATATGCATACCCTTCCAAAATTTTTGTGAAAAGTGCATGGCAAAGATTAATATTGTGACAACCCCGTTTATCTTTTTGTTACTCTTAGCTCATTAGCGGTGATAATATAGATTGCTCCTCTTGGTTCTTGATTAGGAAGTAAAAATTTGATCTTTCTTGAATAATTCGCATGTCATGTGTAGTGAGGTTTAGTTGAATAATTCTCGGGCATGAGTGTCATCTAGAACTTACCCCGAATGTGATTCAAGGCAAAATTCTAGGTGTAACCAAGCTTGGAAAATGACCTTAGGCCCTTTTTGATAGCTACTTCACCCAAATGACTTCCCATGACATCAACCCTAGTGGGCTCCTTTTGAGCTTGTGACCAATCTTTGACACCTTGTAACACCTTGACCTTTTTAGAACCTCTATTTTAGTACCCAACCTCCCTAATTGATTTAAAATGAAATGCAGGCTAAAAGCCTAAGTTTGGGGGGGATGAAATATAACATAGGCAAATGCCTAAGTTTGGGGGTGCATGTGATCAAATAAGGAGAAGAAAAGAAGTGCACTTCAAGTGCAAGGTAGCACCTTAATTTCGAATTGAAAATTTCTCTAAAAGATCAATTCAATGAGCAAATTGAAAAGAAAAAATAGGTGCTACCAAGTGAAGGTGATATAAGGAGTTGAATGATTATGAGTTAAAAAGGAGAATCTTGTGTTGTGTGAGGGAGAAATAAGGTGAAGTTGAAATTGAAAATGTGAGCGGTGTTCGAAATGAGAACAATGAGCATTAGGGAGGCATAGTCACTTGAACTAAATAATATCCTCACCTTAACCCTAGCCAACATCGTAACCCGCAAGTCTTTGGTGATTCCGATCTTGATTACCCTACATTAGTGGAGATTTACATGAAGGGCAAGCCTATGGTTCGACGTGTGTGCACTTGAACTTCCTTGTGAGTGTGAGTGCTTGTATTTATCCTTTGTGATTGTCTTTGTACATAATGTGTTTTTGGGACTTTCATTCTTGTGAGGGCATGCGAATTAGGATAGTTGGTGACATTGATGAACTCCGAAAATGAGTCAAATGAGCATGTTTTGGGTAAGCTAGTAGTTTGAGTCACATCTCGAGGATTGGTTGTTCTCACTTGCTTGTTCTTAGTGTGCCATTGCATCATTGAAATGTGTTTTGAAATGAGGGGAATGATTAGAGTAAGTTATCATGTGATTGACTAATCGTTAGTACCAACCGAAGTCATACTTGGTGATTGAAATGTGTTTTCCTTGGCTTGTGGTATTTTCATTTGCACTTGTGTTTTATGCCTCTTAAGATAGAATTTTTAGGTTGTTTGAGGACAAGCAATAGTTCATGTTTGGGGGTTTGATAAGTCGGTATTCTACCTGCTTATTGAACCTTTAATCTTATGCCTTTGCTAAGAATGAGTGGAAAAATAGTGGAATTGACATGGATTACTTCTATTTTGTAAGTTTTTGTGTTTTAGAAGTGTTCGAGAAATATTCTAGTGAAAACAAGTCAAATGGGAGCTAAAAAGAGCTGCTGATCACTGACACCAATTTAATCATCGCGATCGCGAGTGTAAATCACACGAACGTGATGCTCAAGGAGAAAGCTAACACTACGCGACTGCGACGAGAAGCCACGCGACCGCATGGAGGAAGGAGTCAGAACTACGCGACCGCGAGGTTGAGACCACGCGACTGCATGGAGAGAAAATACAGAACATTGCAATCGCGAAGCATTATCACGCGACCGCGATGAAGGCATCATCAGCTACAGGACAGAATTGGAAATTCCCACTTTTGAAAACCCCAATTGATATAAAAGACTCCTCAGCCATTTTGGGAAGTATCTTTGGCTAGATCTGAAATTATTCTCACAACTTTTGGCAAGCTTGGAGGGCAAGTTCATCAACCAACACTATAGGAGTGAAGATTTGGATGCTCTTTATTGGAAAATCTTTAGTTTCTATTCTTCAACTCTTGATCTTAATTGCTATTTTATTGGTGTAATTGTTGAATTGAGATTTGGTTTTGTATTAGAGATAATACTTGTTTGGGTATTGAATTCGTATATAGACTTTGCTCTTGTTTGATTATTTGGGTCTATTGAATCCTACATTGCTTGAATTTATAATCAATGGTTGCAAACATTGACTTAGCTTCCTAATTTGGGTTTTTGCTTGAGAAAGTATTTCCCTAAATTTGGGAATATTCAATAGTGGGGATTTGAGGGTTTCCACTCTAGACCAAGGCCAGAGATAGGTTGGGTTCCTAAAACTTCCATCTAAGAGTTGGGGTTAGAGATAACCCATCTCACCTAAGTAAATTATTGGTTATTGATTACTCGTGGTGATTCAATAGAACCCGTGTAACACCCCGTACATGTATGCAATTGTTCAAGTTAAACCCTCCAGAAATTTCTCATGTTACAAGTTTCACGAGTCCAACTACGGATCGTGGTTCGAACCATGACTCGTGAAAGGCACTCGTGGAATGTCTTTTGTGACTCTGCTCTCAGGTCTGAGAACCACGAGTCAAATGATGACTCATCGTTTGAACAAAGAATTCGTTCTATTGACTCATGGAAAGGGATCAGAGGATTGTTAATTGCCCCACTCCCTTCCACAGCATACGAGTCAAGTCCATGACTCATCGTTTGAATGATGAATCATGGATTGACTCGTGGTTTGACTGTAGTCAACTGACCCTCTAGTGGACGACGACTTCAAATGACGACTAGTCATTACTTCTACGGGTCCGTCCTGTTGACCCGTGGAAGTAAAGCTGCAACTTGAAATTTCAACCTGAGTTCTATGACTCCAGACGACGAACCGTCATCCAAACCACGACTCGTAGACTGAGTCGTGGTCACTGGAAGTTGACCCATTTCCAGCTTTTTCCCAATTAATTCCTAGGGGCATTTTTGGTTATTTCCCACCGTATTATGTATTAAGTGAAGTCGTTTTGACTACTTTTAGAAGGGTTTTCACCCATATTACCTTAAGTCCCTCTTAAGTTCATCATTCTTCACTCAAAGAGAAAAATTGCTCTCAAGCTTAAGTCTCCAAGCTCCAAGTCAAGTCTCCTAATTCTTTTCCAATCAAGTGGGTAGTCTTCCACCAAGGTATATGGGTTTCTAACAATGGGTTCCTTTCACCCTTATGCCCAAATTCCCCAATTCTTATTTTGAATTATGAAGATATAAAATTAGGGTTTTGATCCAAAAATTGGGGAAAGTTTATGAAATCAGTTTCTATGTTTAAATTCATGGTTTCTTCTTGATTACTCATGATTTAAGTATGATTCTCTTATTGATTTTAAAAGCCCAAGCATGAAAGTTGATTTATAGCATGAAACTATGAAATTGCATGTTTTCAAGAGAAACTTGGCATGATTAGATATCATGACCTTTATGTATTTATAAAATTGCATGCCTAATTCTTCAAGTATGAATTTAGAAAGAAAAACATATTTTTGAAGTATGGCTATGCTAAGCTTATGAACTATGATATGAAAGTTGCATGATACCCGATGTGTTTTCATGCTTTATTTATAAGATTTGGCATGAGAGTATGCCCTTATGAATAAGATTTGGCATGAGAGTATGCCTTTATGATTATGAGCTACACATGCATATTTTGGGAGTAGTATTTAACACCGAGAGAACAGGGTGAGAGTAACCTTAGTCCTATAAACTACGTTGCCAGCGTAGGTCATGATATGATATGTGCCTTAAAGGCTTATGAGAGTGGATCCACGTCTTTATGTATGGTGTCCTTGCCTTAGCGGGGCATAGGACAGCTTTTCCAACTAGGGTTATATAGTTGGATATGGTGACTTGTTCCTTGGCAGGGTTCAAAGTCAGCTTTGCTAACTGGGGTTATACAGTTAGATTTTATGTAGCTCACGTGGTCTCATGTCGGTTATAAGAAACTCCCGTAGGTTATGTTTTCAAGTTTTCTAAGCTTTATGAACTTTCTTATGAAACATCATCTTGAAGTTGGCTTTTGCTTTTCATGATACTTTACTACATATGAATTATGGTTACGTACCCTTATTAAGCATGTTTTCCTTACTTATGCATTGCTCACATACTTAGTACATTCCATAGTACTAACGCATATTGCGCTGCATCCTTTTATGATTCAGACTCAGGTACCCCTTCTCAGCTTCGTGGCTAGAGTCTCAGGCCACTTCCTTAGTCAGGTGTGGTGAGTCCTCATGGTTTGAGGACTAGTTATGCTTTTCCTTATGTTAGCTTTACTTTTATACTCCGAGTTAGCTAGGGTCTTGTCCTAGCAACTCTTATGTTATGACTAGAGGCTTTCAGACATAGTTTGTATTCGAGTTCCCCTTTTTGATATTGTATGTTATGTGGCCCTTAGACCCTTATTGATGTTTCCTTATTGGGTTTCAGTATTATGCTTCTGCTTATCTTTTGTTATGCTTGAGAATGCTATGACCAAGGGTTAGCTTGGGATCCTTGTGGTCCCGAGTCTCGTGTTACATCTAGGGGGTAACCTCAGGGCATGACAACCCATGGGTATTGTTGCTTAATTGGTCGAGAGATAGTTAAGTGCACCCTTAGCCAAGACTACCTATGTGTTGATCGGGTGCAAGTCTTGTGAATTAAATTCCCATTCCCAATTCTCCCTTGTTATCCTTGCTTGACGAAAGCAAGGTGAAAGTCATTGATCACTTTATCTTTTATTTGATTTTCTTTTACCTTTAGTTGTAGTCTAAAACCCCCCTTTAGATATCTTTTTGTCCTTTTTGTTATTTGAACTTCAATAAGTTGCTTGGATTCTCTATTAGCTCGATCGCGACTACATTGTTCCCTTGGGTACGACCCCAACACTCGTTAGGAAATATAAATTTTATTTTGCTGCACGATCACCGTGGCCTCCTAATTGGAGAGCACGATTTGAGTGTTCATCAAAAATAGCGCCGTTGTCGGAGAACAATTTGGCATATTGAGTTACTTTAGAATTTGAGTTTACTTACTCTAGTTTAATTTTTTGAATAATTGTTTTTCTTTTATTTAGTTTTCATTTGTTGATGGCATCATGGCTTATTTGAATGTTAAAAATGTTGATAGTTGCATCCCAATTTATATTTCTGACTATTGTGTTTATTGTGGAGGATCCCACCTTGGACGAAGGTGTAGAATTGGCCCTTGGAGAGGAAGGTATTCCTCTTCTTGCTCCTATGATGGGCGCAAATTCTATTTGTGTGGTGGTCGTGATGGACATTGGAGCGAATGCCCCAACAATGATCATCCCCCTTTCTCCTCTTGTGCTAACAATGTTGCTAGTGGTACTTGTGACCTTAACAGGGACCATGACCTCGCAAGCGAAGAAGGAATATACGTCAAGCTCCAAACCCTCTTGGCCTCACTAGAAACCCAAGAGGAGAGGGTGCAATCCATGAAGCAAGGCTTTGTGGACACAAGGGCTAAAGAAGAGGAAAACACAAGGAAGGGTCATGAATTGAAGGTGGTGTTGCAACCAACTACACCATTTGTGGGTCATGATGTCATAGCATCTCTACGTGAGGATGTTATGAATGAGGCAAGCTTGAAGGTGAAGACGCCCAAATCCCACTTCAACCTTTGTTTGAACTTAAGTTGATTGAATGGACGAAAGTCAAAGTAATCAAGCTTTTGGAAGACCTTGGAAGGAGAGTGGATGAAGGTCTATCCGGTTTCGAGTTTGTCGTGGAAAGAAGGCAAAGTGTCCTTCCTCACTTGAAGGCTAAAAAGAGCAAAATACAAAATCAAGAGAATGGCCTTCTCATGTTCAAACCTTTACCCCGGGATTGTCACCACAAACTCGATTCAAGTTTGGGTCGAAGGTTCAAATCTTCTAAATGGAGATCCAAATGGTGAGGTATCTTGCGTCATGCCGCGACGTTAAATTGTGTGCTTGGTGGGAGGCAACCCATCATCTTTATGCTTTACTTTACTTTTTATTTCTTTTTGGTGTGTTCTTAGGTGCCCAAAGGAATGATAAGAGGAACTAAGTGTTGAGAAGCACCAAAAATACCTCTAAAAAATGTGCTTTTTTCACCTGGAAGAGTGCCCGTCGCACATGCCATCACACAAGCAAACAGTGAATTGATTAAAAACTCTGTATGTGCGAACGTGGTGCATTTCACACCTCACAAAGTGATTATCGCACCTAGTGTCACATGACAAAACAATACACTGAACAAAAATTCAGAAACTCGGTGGATGCCAAAGCATCGCGATCGCGGAGCCTGAACGTCGCGATCGCGATGAGTTAAAATTTCTCTGACTCTTCGCGACCGCATGAACAGGTCACGATCGTGTGGAGTTGAGTGATCTTAATTCATCGCGATCACATGACATAGCCTCGCGACTTTGAGGCACTGAACAATTTCCAGGTTTGAAATAGTCACACAAACCATTTCAAAAGCACAAACTGCTTTGAAACTTGGTTCTCTTCTCTCTTAAAGGAAAGAATAATCCATCCATCAACTTCAATTCCATAAGCATCTTTGCAACTCCTCAGGTATGATCTCCATTTTCTCTTCTTTAATCTACCCTCATTGTGCTTGTAAGTGCTCTAAAATCCCAAGTGGGTGTTAATCTTTTGCTTTCTTCATAATGTGCAAAGTGGGTGTGCGGTATGAAATTATGAGTGAAATCTAGTTGGGGGTTAGTAATCTGTTGGTTTGCTAATTTTTGGGGTAAAAAGTGACGCCCATGTGTTGTAAAAATAGTGTGCAAAAGGGTGAAAAGCACCTGTTCGATGAAAGGTCTGAAAGAGTTTTTTCTGGGCAAGAAGATGACCATCGCCATCGCGATGTCCAACACCGCGATCGCAATGACCAACTTCACTGACCATCATGATCGCAGTTTCACATTCCATGATCGCGATGACTTAAAATTTTGAAAAAAATAAATTGGTCTTCGCGATCGTGATGCAATATCCTACGATTGCGATGACCAGTTTTAGCAATCCCCAAAACAGCAACTCTGCCCAGCTCTGTCCGGGCTTGTTTTGGCTCATTTCTTTGGCCTATTCATGTCCTAATACATTGCTTTACATGCCTATATCATTGTTTGACAATGTTGTTCCTTGTGTAGATACTTTAAGCTTAAAAATGGCCAGAATTGAACATGAAGATGCCAACCAAGTGGTCGACAAAGAGTACTTTGACCAAGGAACCTTCGTCTTCCTCAAGTGCTCCCAACTATATGACCGTCTTATGATAAATCCAATCACGAGGGAGAAATGTATTATGTTGGATGGATTGCAGGAGAAATGGGCCGACTTCCATGGAAAGTCAGTTGCTAGTGGGTGGTTATGTTTCACCGCCGAGCCTATCAAGGCAAACTTTGCCGTGGTCCGTGAATTTTATGCTAATACAGGTGAGACAGTCTTTGCCAATGACTTGGTTATGATGGTTCGGGGCAAATTGGTTCGTTTTGATCCGGAGTTGATCAATGAATATTACAACCTCCTAAATATCGATAATGCCACATACAAAGCCCGAGCTACAGAGTTGAGGACCGATTGGTTTGTGGAGCACTTACATGATGGCACAGTCTCGCTATGGATAGCACTGAATATGAGGATTGAGTCCTCCAAGTTTAACCATGAGGCCCGCACTGGTCTTTTGATCATTTGTGCCCGAGTCATGCCTTCCAAGAATGAATCTGATGTGACCTCCGAGAAGCAAGGGTCATTTGTGCTATGATGGAGGGCATTTCGAAGAATGTGGGGCAATTGATTGTGCAAGAAATTCAACAAGTATTGCTCGGAGGTAACAAGAGTCTTCTCTTTCCTTCATTGATCACTCGCTTATGCTATGTAGCCGAGGTTACAAAGAGGGATGGTGAAAGTGAGAGGAAGCCCAAAAAATTGATTCACCCTCTGAAGAAGAGAGGCCCTATGCAAGCATCGAAAAAGAGGAAGATAGATGTGGATTCACTATTATTTGATCTATTTCCCGAGTTTAACAAGGCACGTGAGTTAGCCGCTGCTGCTAAGACTATTGGTCCTCTCAGAATTGGGCCTCTGACACTCCGCCACATCTCCATCTAGATCTATGGCATGGATGCCCATCTTCGTCAGATTGAAGCAGGTTTACCTTCGGGTCAGAGTGAGACTTCCACCACACCGACATCAGAGCTGTCATCCTCCACTACTCCTAGTGGCCCTACACTAGCTAGTGTAGTGAGCCAGCAGTAGCACATTAAGGAGAGGTTGGCTAAGGTGGAAAGGCAACAGAAAAAGTAACGGGATCATGATAGGAAGCAAAGCAAATTCCTCATGAAGATGATGAGCACTCTGAGAAAGTTATATGGGTCTGACACTGAAGAGGATGCTGATGAGAGAGACTGGGTCTTTTCTGGACCTAGCAGTTCTGGTTCTGAGTGATACACCTTTCAGGGAGCCCCCTCAAAATCTTCTCTTATTTTGTTGCAGTGAGGGCACTGCACGTTATTAGTTGTGGGTGGCTAGCACTCTATCTAGCATGATGTTTTATTTTGGATATTGCACCCTTGTCGGGTTTGTTTCTTTTTATTGTTGGATATTAATGTGCCCTTGTCGGGTTTATTTTTGTTAAGTTTTACCCTCGTCGGGTTTGTTTGTTGATATGGATGGTTTAAATTGTTAGTTTCTTTTCTTGTAGCTTCTTTTTTTTCTGTATATAGAAAGTGTGTTGGATGTTTTGGAGCCAGGAGAAGTCTGAGTACCCGTTAGGTTCGATAGAGCTTGTCAGAGTTGGGACACAACATCACACATGTCGATGTGTGAACCGCACGAGCTAGGCACATGCCCATTGTTGGCTTGTGCATTGCACGTGCGACCCACACTTTGGCATGTGTGAATCGCATGTGCCTGTTGATTGTGATGGTAGGGTTGATCCACTTTGTAGCCATACTAATATAGATAGATGAATTGGCCCAATGATAGACTGAGTGACGTTATTCTTAAGGGTAAATCATCATATTTGGAGGTTTTGGTTGCGATTGACTTGCTTGGTACTAATGATATAGTCTTGCATGTTAAGTGAAATAAGCATACCCTTCCAAAACTTTTGTGAAAAGTGCATGGCGAAGATTAATGTTGTGACAACCCCTTTCATCTTTTTTTGTGACTCTTAGCTCATTAGCGGTGATAATAGAAATGGCTCCTCTTGGTTCTAGATTAGGAAGTAAAAAATTAATCCTTCTTGAATAATTAGCATGTCACGTGTGGTGAGGTTTAGTTGAATAATTCTTGGGCACGCGTGTCGTCTAGAACTTACCTCAAATGTTATTCAAGGCGAAATTCTAGGTGTAACCAAGCTTATAAAATGACCTTAGGCCCTTTTTGATAGCCACTTAACCCAAATGACTTCCCATGACATCAACCCTAACGAGCCCCTTTTGAGCTTGTGACCATTCTTTGACACCTTGTAACACCTTGACCTTTTTGGAACCTCTATTTTGGCACCCATCCTCCCTAATTGCTTGAAAATGAAATGCAGGCTAAAAGCTTAAGTTTGAGGGGGAATAAAATATAACATAGGCAAATGCCTAAGTTTGGGGGTGCATGTGATCAAATAAGGAGAAGAAAAAAAGTGCACTTCAAGTGCTAGGTAGCACCTTAATTTTGAATTGAAAATTTCTCTAAAAGATCAATCCAATGAGCAAATTGAAAAGAAAAAATAGGTGCTACCAAGTGAAGGTGATATAAGGAGTTGAATGATTATGAGTTAAAAAGGATAATCTTGGGTTGTGTGAGGGAGAAATAAGGTGAAGTTGAAATTGAAAATCTGAGCGGTGTTCGAAATGAGAAAAATGAGCATTATGGAGGCATATTCACTTTAACCAAATGATATCCTCACCTTAACCTAGCCAACATCGTAACCCGCAAGTCCTTGGTGATTCCGAGCTTGGTTACCCTACATTAGTGGCGATTTACATGAAGGATAAGGCTATGGTTCGACGTGTGTGCACTTGAACTTCCTTGTGAGTGTGAGTGCTTGTATTTGTCCCTTGTGATTGTCTTTGTACATAATGTATTTTTGGGACTTTCGTTCTTGTGAGGGCATGCGAATTAGGATAGTTGGTGACATTAATAAACTCCGAAAATGAGTCAAATGAGTATGTTTTGGGTAAGCTAGTAGTTTGAGTCACATCTCGAGGATTGGTTGTTGTCACTTGCTTGTTCTTAGTGTGCCATTGCATCATTAAAATGTGTTTTGAAACGAGGGGAATGCTTAGAGTAAGTTATCATATGATTGACTAATCGTTAGTTCCAATCGAAGTCATACTTGGTGATTGAAATGGGTTTTCCTTGGCTTGTGATATTGTCATTTGCACTTGTGTTTTATGCCTCGTAAGTTAGAATTTTTAGGTTGCTTGAGGACAAGCAATAGTTCAAGTTTGGGGGTTTGATAAGTCGGTATTCTACCTACTTATTGAGCCTTTAAACTTATGCTTTTGCTAAGAATGAGTGGAAAATAGTGCAATTGACACAAATTACTTCTATTTTGCAGGTTTCTGTGTTTTAGAAGTGTTCGGGAAAGATTCAAGTGAAAACAAGTCAAATGGGAGCTAAAAGGATCTACTAATCACTGACACCAATTTACTCATCACGATCGAGAGAGTAAATCACGCAACCGCGATGCTCAAGGAGAAAGCTAACACTACGTGACCGTGATGAGAAGCCATGCGACCGCATGGAGGAAGGAGTCAGAACTACATGACCTCGAGGTTGAGATCACGCGACTGCATGGAGAGAAAATACAGAACATCACGATCGCGAAGCATTATCACGCGATCGCGATGAAGGCATCATCAGCTGCAGGACAGAATTGGAAATTCCCACTTTTGAAAACCCCAATTGATACAAAAGACTCCTCAATCATTTTGGAAAGTATCTTTGGCTGGATCTGAAATTATTCTCACAACTTTTGGCAAGCTTAGAGGGCAAGTTCATCAACCAACACTATAGGAGTGAAGATTTGGATGCTCTTTATTGTAAAATCTTTAGTTTCTATTCTTCAACTCTTGATCTTAATTGCTATTTTATTGGTGTAATTGTTGAATTGAGATTTGGGTCTGTATTAGAGATAATACTTATTTGGGTATTGAATTCATATATAGACTTTGCTCTTGTTTGATTATTTGGGTCTATTGAATCCTCTATTGCTTGAATTTATAGTCAATGGTTGCAAAGATTGACTTAGCTTCTTAATTTGGGTTTTTGCTTGAGAAAGGATTTCCCTAAATTTGGGAAGATTCAATAGTGGGGATTTAAGGGTTTCCACTCTAGACCAAGGCTAGAGATAGGTTGGTTGCCGGAAACTCCCATCTAAGAGTTGGCGTTAGAGATAACCTATCTCACCCAAGTAAATTATTGGTTATTGATTACTTGTGGTGATTCGATAGAACCCATGAGGATTGTTGCTTAATTGGTCGAGAGATAGTTAAGTGCACCCTTAGCCAAGACTACCCATGTGTTGATCGGTTGCAAGTCTTGTAAATTAAATTCCCATTCCCAATTCTCCCTTGTTACCCTTGCTTGGCGAAAGCAAGGTGAAAACCATTGATCACTTTATCTTTTATTTGATTTTCTTTTATCTATATTTGTAGTCTAAAACCCCCCTTTAGATATCTTTTTCTCCTTTTTGTTAATTAAACTTCAATAAGTTCCTTGGATTCTCTATTAGCTCGATCACGACTACATTGTTCCCTTGGGTACGACCCCGACACTGGTTAGGAATTATAAATTTTGTTTTGTTGCACGATCTTCGTGGCCTCCTAATTGGAGAACATGATTTGAGCATTCATCAATGGTCTGCAAGCAACCTGGGCTCTCCACCATAACTTCGCTGGGACCTCCAGCTGATAGGTAGTATCGCCAACCCCATGAGTACCCAACAACCCCAAATAATGCAACATCTCCTCACATGTAGTAATAAAATCATGTGGGTCATGTCTAGAAGTACTAGCAAATCGCGGAGGGGCCAATCTCAAGAATCTACCCAACGCCTTATGCTCCATCTCTGTCATAGCTAGGCAAGGAGAAAGAGGTTGTGCAATTGATGGGACCGGAATAACCTCGGTACAGGGAGCCGCAGTAGCAGACTGCGCTTCTGAACTCGGTACACCCAGGGCTGCCCCCTGAGCAGATGTCTGTGTTGTCTTAGAAGGCTGCTCTCTACTCATACCCAACAACTGTAGCAGTAAACCTGAATATCTGAAGACTGAACTGGGGCTGAAGCTGGCACTTGAGCTGGTGGTACCTGGGCTGCTCCCTGGTCTACGTGCTGCTCGGTAATAAACACTGGCTCATAATCAAGCTCGGGCTCTAACTCAACCCTAACGTCTCTAGCAGGTGCCACTGCTCGGGGATGTCCTCGACCCCTACCTCTACGACCTCCCCAACCCCTAGTTGGAGCCCGACGCTGATGATCTCGTATAAACTATATGCAGAAGAATGAACGAGAAAAAGTGAGATTTCAATAAACTTCAAGGATACCACGCACGATACAGAAGCAATGAAAGAGTCATATTTCCTGTGATGTCACTATAGCCTCCCAAAGATAGAGTACGGATGTCTCTGCCATGATCCGTATGACTCTACTAGATATTGGTTCCTATACCGATGATACCGGTGAAACCTGGCTCTGATACCAAGCTGTCACGACTTGATTTCTCGATCTTGTTGGCACCTACAACCCCCAGTAGGTGAACCAATCCCCGTAGCCCGAAATGGTTAGTAATGGGATACTATCTAACAGTTAAGCGAAAGAACAGGTAATATAAACTAAAGCAAGGGTTATACGAGAAGAAAAGTAACAACAAGAGTATATATATATATAACATACGGAAGCTAAGCCAACACCCAAAACCTGGTGTCATGGCATATAAGAGCCGGATCTACATAAGGAGTACAAAGGGTCCAAAATAATACATATACATCATGGCTCCAAAGCTAAGAGAGTACAAAATATTCAAGGATAAACTAAAGTCAAGCTCTGATCACCAAGAGCTCACCCTCAGTCTGGGACGGTCCAAAAACTCCAACCACGAGTCTCCCACGAGCTAGCGGCGATGGCTCACACTAGGATCTGCACCAGAAGATACAAAGTGTAGTATGAGCACCAAATGCGAAGCAAATAGTACCCAGTAGGTATCATAGGCCGACTGGGTACATATAAGATAAAACGTAGTAACATGCAGAATAGAAGCAAATAGTCACAAAATTAACGAAGAAGTACACAGAAACTAGCCCAGATGGAAGACAGCAGAAAGCAACATACAAGGCTAGCAAGTAGAATATATACACAACAGGCACGGGTGAAAGTAAGAACTGGCGCACCTGGCATTCTTGCAATAACAGTATATATAGTAAGTTTAGAAGTGAACGGTATACCGGTAACCTCAAGTACAAGGGAAGGGAGGAGAAGAATAAAGATAGTCATGCTCAGAAAACAGGAATTAATAACCAAATTAATCATACCAAACTCAAGACAATAACTAACAACCTCTCAGTATCCAATCTCATATATATAACCATGAGAGAGAGTAGTATAGCGATAAAGTAACAAGAGTCTACCTACAGTCCCTCGGCTGCCCATACAACCGAAGAACACAATCAAGTGAAGACAAACCCTCTGGCTGCCCATACAACCGGAGCATACACTCAACAAACAACAAACAAGGGTGGAGCCTTAAACAATGAATGATATGATGGATGCAGATCTCTGTGTGGAATAGTAACTCTGCATGTACCACTTTCGGTGCCGAACGGGCCTAGAAGGTAAGTTCCATGGAAAGACTTACCCGTATACCTCTACTCCACCGTATACCTCTCCTTCGGTACTCGCAACCCAAGGCCCCTGGTCCGGATCGGCAAGGTTCATGGAGGTCCCAGACCCCATACTATAACTCAATCTAGAAAACATCATCTGAAGTAGGTCCGGATCCAAGCTGGAGACTCAAGTCTCAAATATGCATGCCCAAACTTTTTCCAGGTCTGAAACAGTGGAAAATGTCTCAAAACCCCACCAAGGGTTCCCGGGCATAATCGGGTCTAAAACAGTGGAAAATGTCTCAAAAATCCCACCAAGGGTTCCCGGGCTTAACCGAGTCTAAAACAGTAGTAAAACATCTCTGATGATCGGTCCGTTTGAGTTTAATACCATCTCAAATCAGTAAGAAAATCCATCTAGCACTACGGCCCTGTCGAGTTTAGCAATAGTAGTAAAAACTGATGATATAAACCATACTTTAAATCTTTCACCCCAAGAAGATCCACAAATCAAGTCCGAATAATTTCCAAGTCATTTCCGTCTCCCCGGGGCCATGCAAAGTTTAGAAAATCAATACAAGTAGGCCCGAAGCCAAAACCTTAGTAAAATATGCAAAAAATGCCTCTTATATGCATGGAAATGACATGATCAAACACAATAGCTTCCCAACAGCTCACAATCAACCTATCGGCCCTGCACATACTCTAATCGCTCTACAGCACAGATAGCCAGCCTAAAATCATGATAATGATGTCCGGGACTCGCGGACATCCCCGAATAGCCCACCATCTATGGTCCAGAGTCAAACAGGGCCATACAGGACCACAAGGGTGATAATATTAAACTACGAGGAATACTACACACAAAGGAGGAAAGAAACGGGACGGACGGGGAAAATTGGTCATGGTCTGTGGTGCCAAGCTAATAAACCCAACCCAAGGATGCCAATTAGTACAATTTTATTCGATATATGCAAAGTCTAGGGAGTTTAAACTGTAACCTACCTGTCTTCCGATGACAAGCTGCTGGCACGACGATACCCTAGGTCGAACCGCTCCGAAAAGCTCCGAATGATAATCAAACTATCACAAATATAATTAATATATCAAAACGAGTCTAACGATACCCATAACGCTATAGTAATAGCTGGGTCAAAATCATAACGCTATAGTAATAGCTGGGTCGAAATTTGGGTCACCGACGAGCCTGTGGGCCCTGCAACCCGAAGCCAAAATCGGATGAGCGCACAATGATCACCACACCCCTAGGTGTGCATGCTCAAATTATAGAGAGAATTTAGTCAAGGGAATGGCTCAAACCAGCCTACCAACTATAAGAACAATTAAAGAATCAAGGAGGTGAATTTAACGGATTTAAGCGGATAAAACTCACCAATAATAATGGGGGAACGATCAAGGCCAATAAATTTGCACCCCAACACCAAGAATTGAGTCAATACTGAGTTTAGACTAGTTTGGAGCTTAAATCAATGGGGAATTCGTATTTTTGAGTGAAGAAGACGAAGTTGGGAGTTTATATACTGCCTAGGGGTCCTTCATCGCGATCACGAAGAGACTCCTCGTGGTAGCAAAAAACAAAGAAGAACATGCCTTATCGCGATCGTGATAAGAGACATCGCGATCGCTAAGAAAAAGGGACCAGGTGCTTCATCGCGATCGCGAGGGAAGAGGCTCGCGATTACGATTAAGGCCTGAGGCCTGCACCTGCAACAACAAAAACCTGCAATAATTCTAGAACTCTACGGGGCATTCCGGGTATGATCGGAAACCAATACTCAGAAACAAATAATGCTAACAGAGTGGAAACGATGTTCTGGACTCAACGGAATCGATGAAACTTCCATACGAGGTTGTTTTGGAGAAATGTTGACCCAAGTCAACACTAGCTAAAACCAACCAACTAGCCGAAATAAGCCCGGGTCACCCGGGACCTGAAACAACCACCAACCTAACGCAAACTCATCATTCTAGAGCTGATGGAATTGTCGGATTTTGAATCTGACGCTCCGATCATCGAAAGCTGACCCAATTTTCACTTTCAACTTCAAATGGCTTGAAAACAGAAAAACCAACCTAAAACCCATACCGGAAGTTCTCAGGCCTTGACTAAAGGTCCAACTAGACCAAATTCAATGCTCCGGAGCTAACAGAATTATCAGAATTTGTTTCCGAGCACGTTAGCTAAGAATGTTGATCGAAGTCAATGATTTCCTAAGTTGTGGCTCTAAACTAGGCAAATGGCCATAATGACCAAACGAACAGCCAGGGCACCGAATCACCGATCTCAGCAAGCCATAAATGACTTGGGGCCGCTACATAAAGTCTCTAACAGTACAAGGAAGGCGTAAACGCAAAAAATAACCGAAATTTATTGATTATAGAGATATTGATTGATTATTATCTACTTACATTTTTATAATTGATAAATTTTGTGCAATGTGAAATTAGAAGTGATAAGTTTTGTTATACATAACAAAAATGATAAAATAAAATACATATTAGAAGAAAACTCTAATATAATCTAATTTGTTAGAAGTGCATGATTTAAAATTTAAGTTTAACAGTTTCACCTCTATCAAATATAATTTAAATCTCATAATTTATTTTTTTATTCAAATTCAAATAACTTATTAACTTTGTCTTAAAAATTAGAAAGAATTCAATAACACACAAATTTTCTTGAATGTGATTTAATTTGACGTATACTTGACCTAAAATCTCAATAAAAGGTGATTTAATTTTTTATTTACGTGATCGATTGTATTTTTTTTTTATAAAAATCAAAAGAATAAAATTAGAATGACAAATATTACTTACTTGAATTCAATCCTGGATATAATTGAAAAAAATAACATGAAATACGATCATCATTCATCTGTATATTAAAAAAATAAAAATATTAAAGCGAAAAAGTTTCAAAAAAATAAAGAACATGGAGTACGCAGTAAATAAATTGACGAATAAAGTTAATGATCAATAATTTTTTTGAAGCTTAGTATAGTATATCATTGTAGGAGTATATATAGAGAGCTTAAGAAGCTAGAACTCCATTCCAACTCAAATTTCATTTAAATTCAAATTCAACTTATTATTCTTTCTTATCCTTACTTTTTCAGATACAATGCATATTTATCTTATAATCTATATGTTTGAATTGAGAGATGTATTTGAAATTAATAAGATCAATTAAAATATTTTTATAGTTATTTTTTTTTGTTTATCTTTTTTTTTTCTTTCTTTCTTTTGTTTGTTATAAAAATTGATTTTTTAATAAAAATTAATAACGATTTTCCCCACTACTTATATTAAGTATTACCACATTATTATTATATTTATTATTATTATTATTATTATTATTATTTAATATTTAAATATATTTTATAATATCGAAAGGATAAGTTTATGAAATTGTAAGAGTTTATTTAGAATTCTTCAATGTTAGGTTCCTAATTTTAAGTTAATGATAATTTTTGTTTTTTTAAAAACTTAATATTTTAAAATTCAAATATTTTTAATCTTATTATTAATAATATTATAATTATAATAATAATACTACTACTTATGTACTACTACTTTTATTTATTTATTATTAGTATTATCTTTTATTTAATATTTAAATATATTTTATAACATCTGAAAAGGATAAATTTATGAAACAGTAATAGTTCATCTAGAACTCTTCAACCATGTGTTTCTAATTATAAGCTAACCAAAATTTTTAATTTTTTTCTTTCTAAAAGCTTAATATTTTTAAATTCAAATATTTTTAATCTTTCAATTCAAATTTTTTATTACAATATTTTAACCTTTGTCTTAAAACTGCCACGTGGCTTCTCAGTAGCTTGCCACTTGACTTCTTCTGGTGCTTTGTCCTTTGCTTTATAATATACTAGTATACGTACCCACTATGCGCGGATAATATTAAAGTATTATTTTTAAGGCAAAAACTTTAAAATCCAAAATGTTAATTAGGGTTTCAAACTTTTCTTTAAGGCAAAAACTGTAAAATTCAAAATGTTAATTAGGGTTTCAAACTTTTCTTTAATAATAAGGTAACCTAATTTTAAATTACGATGTCTTGTTTGAGCCTATTAAATTATATTATTCTTAAAAAAAATAATCAACTATCATATTTTTTCACAATGAAATGCACCCCACCCCCAACCTGTCCCACCCATAACCAAATCTATATGAATAAAGACAATCCCGTAATTATCAAAAATCTTTTATGTTTCATATTTTTCTTTATTATATTATTTATAGTTTAAAGTTATTAGATTGTTAATGTTAATTTTCAATAACTTATCACTTGGCTTTATATATATAATAATTAAGTGTTCTTCTTATTAATATAAAATAGATATATTTATTTTACTTTCTTGTGAATCTTTTTATTTTTTATTTTTTATATTATTATTCATACCCTTTCAATTTTAAATTTATGAATAGTAATATGTGTATTATCTAATTACTTCATTATATTCTCAAAATTAGTTTATAATATTATCCACCACCCTATCCCACCCACTTTCTTATATATTTTTCTACTGTATTTTAATTATTTTTCTCAAATTTTACTTTAAATTTTTTTGTGTGCGCGTGTTACATGCAAAAGCAGTTGATTTTTTTCTTTTATTTTAAAATACAAAAATTAGAATAGATTACTTTTATTATGCTTAATAGAATAAATGAAATACAGGTTAGAAGAAGCCTGGGAGGGTTCGCTGATCGCCAACCACCAACCGCCAACCGCCGACGCGCCGTCCTCGCCAAAACCCTATCGCCTCATTTCCCCCAAATCGCGTCACTGTCATTCTCTCACTGATTTGTGCTTTGTAATAGAGAAAACAACACCCATTATTGCTTCGAAGCTCCTGTCGCCGGCGGACAACCACTCCGGTCACCACTGCGCCGCCACCTTTCTCCGGTCACCATCGACCAGTGAACCCCACTAGCCGTCATCCCTCTCTCTAGCTGGACGCCGGTCAGATCTGCTCCGGCTAGATCTACTCCGGCCAGATCCGATTCTTGATCTTGCTCCCTTTCTCTCTTTTTTGTGTTTCTTGTGTATCTTCTCCTTGCAGGTCCTTTGCAACCTCACATCCGGCTCAATTTCCGGCATCCACCGAGCTTCCGATGACCACCAAGATTCCGGCGAACAAGAAGATTCCGGCGACCAATTTTGACACCCCATCTTGCCGGAATCCAACCACTTTAGCAAGCAGACCATCCTTCTCTCCTCACAGCTTAACCCCGGTGACTTCTATCCCTAGGCTTTATTTTCGTCCTCAGTTTTTTATCGCATTCTTGATAGCTTATTTAGGTTGACATTTTTGTCATTGCTTTAACACTCGCTGCATAGTTTTTTAATTTTTTTTTAAATTTTATATTGATTTTGCTTTTTGTCATATAGTTGTTTAGTATAGAGTAGTTGGTGGAGTTGGTTTATCCTTGATTATAGCGCACGTTTTAGTGGCTTTGGTGAATGATGGTCGAGTAGGGTCATGTCATCGGTCGCACTCGGGTTTGGGGGCAGGGTCGGGGGTGGGCCTGGGGGCGGGGGCGGGGGCGAGGGGAAGGAGAGGTAAGGGGGTTAAGGGAGCATCTAGGTTGAAAATAGGGTCTTGGAACATAGGGACTTTATCCGGAAAGTCCATAGAGCTAGTGAAGGTCCTAAGGAAGAGGAGGATTAGCATAGCGTGTGTCCAGGAGACTAAATGGGTGGGCACTAAGGCGCGAGAGGTAGACGGGTATAAGTTGTGGTACTCGGGAGGTGTGAGGAATAGAAATGGGGTAGGTATCCTAGTGGAGGAGGAGTTGAGAGAGCAAGTGGTGGAGGTTAGGAGGGTCAACGATAGGTTGATGACAATTAAGTTAGTCCTTGGAGGGTCTACTTTGAACATTATTAGTGCGTACGCACCACAAGCGGGCTTAGATGAGGAGGAGAAGAAACGCTTTTGGGAGGTTTTGGACGAGGTAGTGGGAGGTTTGCCTGATACTGAGAAGCTCTTCATTGGAGGAGATTTCAATGGGCACATCGGGGCATCCTCGAGGGGTTATGACGATGTGCATGGAGGCTTTGGTTTCGGGGATAGGAATGAAGGGGGTGCCGCACTCTTGGATTTCGCTAGAGCCTTTGGGTTGAGAGTAGCTAACTCTAGTTTCCCGAAGAAGGAGGTGCACTTGGTTACCTTCCGTAGTTCGGTGGCCAAGACTCAGATAGACTTTTTGCTCCTTAGGGCAGGTGATAAAGGTCTTTGTAAAGACTGTAAGGTTATCCCAAGTGAGAATCTTTCGACCCAACATAGACTCTTAGTGATGGATTTAGAGATCACGAAGGAGAAAAAGAAGCGGATTGTGGATGACCGGCCTAGGATTAAATGGGGTAGCCTGACTATGGCTAGTGCACGGGAAATAGGGGAGAAGTTGTTGACTAGGGGGGCTTGGGGGAGTAGTGGGGATGTGGATAATATGTGGGATACGACCGCTAGTTGCATAAGGGAGACGGCTAGAGAGGTGTTGGGCGTCTCGAGAGGTCGTTCTGGCAAGCATCGAGGGGACTGGTGGTGGAACGGAGAAGTAAAAGGAAAGGTGGAGGCAAAAAAGGGGTCATATGCGAAGTTGGTAGAGAGTAAGGATGAGGAGGAGAGACGAAGGAATAGGGAGGCGTATAAGATAGCTAGGAAAGAGGCTAAGTTAGCGGTAACGGCAGCTAAAACGGCAGCCTTTGAAAGCTTATACGCGGCTTTAGAGGATAAACGTGGGGATAAGAAGTTATACAGGTTAGCAAAGGCTAGAGAGAGGAGGACTCAGGACCTTGACCAAGTGAAGTGCATCAAGGACGAAGATGGCAAAATACTAGTAGATGAGGTACTCATTAGGAGGAGATGGCAGTCTTACTTTCATGGACTCTTGAATGAAGAGGGGGACAAAAGCTTTGTGCTGGGAGATTTGGCACACTCAGAGAGGCGTAGTGACTATGATTATTGTAGCCGTATAAAGGTTGAAGAGGTTAAGGTTGCGATTCGTAAGATGCGAAGGGGTAGGGCGACGGGGCCAGATGAGATTCCCGTTGATTTTTGGAAGAGCTCGGGTGAGACAGGTGTGAAGTGGCTAACCGAGTTGTTTGATGGTATTTTTAGAACGGCAAAGATGCCTGAAGCTTGGAGATGGAGCACGATGATTCCTTTGTACAAGAACAAGGGCGATATTCAGAGTTGCAACAACTATAGGGGTATCAAATTGCTAAGCCACACTATGAAGGTCTGGGAGAGGGGTGGTGGAGTTGAGGTTGAGACAGATCGTGCCTATTTCAGAGAACCAGTTCGGCTTTATGCCAGGACGCTCGACTACAGAAGCTATTCATCTCCTTAGAAGACTGGTGGAGCAGTACAGGGAAAGGAAGAAGGACTTGCACATGGTGTTCATCGATCTAGAAAAGGCGTATGATAAAGTCCCTAGGGAGGTCCTTTGGAGGTGCTTGGAGGCTCGAGGTGTACCCATGGCATACACCAGATCAATTAAGGACATGTATGAGGGGGCCAAGACTCGCGTTAGAACTGTGGGAGGAGATTCAGAGCACTTTCCCGTGTTAATGGGGTTGCACCAGGGATCGACCCTGAGCCCGTTTCTATTTGCCTTGGTAATGGATGTCATGGTGCATGTTATTTGCGGATGATGTAGTTTTGGTGGACGAGACTCGCGGAGGAGTTAATGCTAAGTTGGAGGTTTGGAGACAGACCCTCGAGTCGAAGGGGTTTAGGTTGAGCAGGACCAAGACTGAATATATGGAGTGCAAGTTCAGTGAGGCGACTCAGGATGATGACGTAGAAGTGAAGCTGGATACACAGGTCATCCAAAAGAAAGGGAGTTTCAAGTATCTTGGGTCTATTATCCAAGGAAATGGAGAGATTGATGAGGATGTCACCCATCGTATTGGTGTTGGGTGGATGAAATGGAGGCTCGCATCTGGAGTCTTGTGCGATAAGAAGGTGCCTACTAAACTTAAAGGCAAATTCTACAGAGTGGTGGTCCGACCAGCTTTGTTGTATGGAGTTGAGTGTTGGCCAGTAAAGAACTCCCATATTCAAAAGATGAAGGTGGCGGAGATGAGGATGTTGCGATGGATGTGCGGGTTTACTAGGAGAGATAGGATTAGGAATGAGGATATCCGAGATAAGGTGGGTGTGGCGTCGGTGGAAGATAAGATGCGGGAAGCGAGGTTGAGATGGTTCGGACATGTGAGGAGGAGAGGCACGGATGCTCCAGTGCGGAGGTGTGAGAGGTTGGCTATGGATGGTTACAGGAGAGGACGAGGTAGACCGAAAAAGTATTGGGGAGAGGTGATCCGACAGGACATGGCGCAGTTGCAGCTTACCGAGGACATGACCCTAGATAGGAAGGTGTGGAGGACGCAGATTAGGATAGAAGAGTAGTAGGTAGAAGTGGGTGTAGGCTAGTAGGTAGGAGTGTTTTTCCTTATTGTCCCGACTAGTGATCGTAGTGTTACGCTTATAGTTTCTTGTTCTTGGATTCCTCGTGGTAGTATTTTGTGGCAGTGCTCTATTTCTGTCTGTTGTTTGTTAATACATATTACTTCCTATCGTCTCTTGTAGTTTATCTTGTTTTTTATCCTGTATCATTGTTACGTCCTTTTTAGCCTATTTTTAGACTTTTTTGTCTTGAGCCGGGGGTCTATCGGAAACAGCCTCTCTACCTCATCCTGAGGTAGTGGTATGGTCTGCGTACACTCTACCCTCCCCAGACCCCACGCTGTGGGAATACACTGGGTATGTTGTTGTTGTTGTAGGTTAGAAGAAGCCTCCAATATAATCTAATCTATTAGAAGTGGTTATGATTTAAAATTCAAGTTAAACTCTTTTACCTCTATCGAAATATAATTTTATCACATATTTTATTTTAAAATTTTATTTTTTATTCAAATTTTAAAAAATTACATTAACTTTGTCCTAAGAATCTCATAATACACAGAATTTTCTTGAATGTGAATTTTAAAGGAAAATGTTAAATCATGAAGTCATTTTCTGGAAATGAATTTACTGTATAACCTATGTAGATCATGTTTAATTTTATTTTATTCTATCTTTTTCTTTTTCTTTTTCTTTTATATCTTTTAGAAAAATATGCTTCTTTATTTTAGCATGTAGAAAAGACCAGATTCATACGTGAATCTATATGGAGATAACTACATTATTTTTTTGATAAACATGAGGAAGTTAACTTTTAACTTTTTCAAATGCAAAGAAACAGAACTATTTACATATGCAACATATCGGTATAATGCGCTATAAAATAATCTATATTAATCAATAAAGTAGCAAAAAGTCAGTTATATAAATGACTATGAAGAGAACACCTTAAATAAATCAATAGATGATAAATAAGAAAAAAATTCATCACAACAAAAGTTATTGAGTTAACAATTGCTCAATCTTCTTGTTTTCTTCCAAAATTTCTCGCAACATCGATTAAATAAATAAATCATCACAAAAAATATATAAAATAATATAAACACTTATTTTAATCAAATAATAATATAAAAATAATAACAAAAGTTAGAATTTAAAAATCTAAATGCTTTTGACTAAACTTCTCAATAAGATGTGATTTCTTATTTATTATTGACCTAATTGAATGTATTTATTTTTATCAAAATATCAAATGAATAAAACTTAAAAGAAAAATTATTACTTAATTAAATCCAGGCTTGGATATAGTCGAAAAAAATAATCTGTAATACCACCATCACTCATCTGCAAATACAAAAGCTAATAAAGAAAAATATTAAAACAAAAATAATTTGAGAAAATAAGAATATAAAGAATGCAGTAAATAAATTCACTAATAAAGCTAATGATCAATAACAACAATAAAAAAGAAGCTAGCTTAACATTGTATATCATTGTGGTAGCATGTAGTATATATAAAAGAGGTTAAGAAGCTAGCTTAAAAAAAATATTTCATTGAAAAATATTGTTATTTTTCTGAAAATAAAAAAAACAGGTATAATATCTCTCATGGAAAAATTAATTAAGGGTGACAAAAAAGTTTCAAATTTAAGTTGTAGTAACTTAAGTTATTTTAATTGAGTAGAGGTGACAAAAGTTAGATTAGGAATTAATGAGTTTTGACTCATTTTCTGAGTTACCCTCAAGTTTTTATTTTTACACTTTGACCCATGGGGACCATCTTGGGGAATTAAATAAAACCTTAATTACCTAAAATAGGAGGGGAAAAAACCGTCGTTGCCCTTCTTCTTGCTTCTTCTTTCTCGCGCCATTTCACAATTTTCTCCATTGTTGTTGTTGCTGTTGTCTTCTTCTTCGTCGTCATCATCTTCTTCTTCTTGTTGTTGTTCATCATCTTCTTCTTCTACTACTATTTATCGACATTGTTGCTGTTGTTGCTTCCACTATTGGACCAAATTTTTGGACCAAATTTTATTCGTAATCACTGGGCATTGCTTCATAGGTGATTTTGATAAGTAAAATAATGATTTTTAGTTCAATTTCTCATCTGGGTATATCTGATATTTTTTTCTGCAATTTTCAGTAGCGTATCCAACAGATGACTTATCTGTTGCGACAAATTACCTATTTATTAGATTCATGTTAAAGCTGCTGAATTTAACAGGTAGGTCATCTGTTGCAATAGATTAGCTATCTGTTGCAACAGATGAGTTATCTGTTGCAACAGATGACCTACCTATTGGATTCAGCTCCTAGTTCTGAACATGAATCCAACGTATAGGTAATATGTTGCAACAGATAGATCATCTGTTGCAACATATAAGCTATCTATTAGGTAATCTGTTGCAAAAGATAAATCATCTGTTGCAACAAATAAACTATCTGTTGCAATAGGAGTTGATTGTCATGGTGAATGGATCAAGAAGAACAATCGATTTATTTGGTTTTGGAAGGATGGTGACATGTTAGAGACGATAGCGATGACAGTCTAAAGAGATGTTTTGTATGATGATTTTGTGAACTTAATCATCAGTTATTGCCAATTAAATTATCAATCGAAAGATCTTGTCATTAGTTATATGCACAGCGCTTTTGAAAATCAGAGGGTCTTGCCTTTTAAGATAAGCGATCAAGTTCATTTGCATGCTTATTTGAGTGATGCAGCTAGGCCCATTTTAAGGGAATACGTGATTGAAAAGCCAATAGAGAACACCAATTTAGCTCAAGACCAACAAGATATGTTAAATGATGACTTGGAGGATAGGGTAGATATGGATATTCCAGATAATGGAAGTGGGGAGGAATTGGATGGTCCAAACTGTGGGGATGACCAAACTCCGATACTTGATGTTCAGAGTATTATAGTAGGCAATTCTCAATTAACACAGTCTAGCCATGTGCAAGAGGATGAAACAGGTTTCTATAAGGGAATGTCATTCAAGAACAAGCAAGAACTAGCAACTTCATTGAAAATTGCTTGCTTGAAAAAAGATTTTAGACTCAAGAAGGTGATTAATTCGCATAATGTGTATTGTTTTAGATGTGTACATCCAGAGTGCAGGTGGTGGATTAGGGGTGTGAAGCTTTTAAGTTCTGACAGATTCTATATTACAACCTATGTAAAGTATCACACGTGTAGTTCTGAGCATATCACGAGTCATAATCCATACGCCACAACAAAAGTCATCGGTGAAATTTTAAGGATAGATTCCCCGAAGGTAAAGGCCCATCTACACAAGACATGAAACATCAAATTCATACATAATTGAGTGTCAAGGTGAGTTATTGAAAGATTTGGAAAGGCATGGAGATTGCAAAGTCTTTGATTAGGGGAACACATGAGCACGGGTATCCAGTGCTTGATGCGCACCGTTATATTCTTCGATCCACAAATCCAGGAAGTAAGACAACATTGAAAGTTGATGAAAATGGAAAGTTCAAGTACTTTTTTGTAACCTATGGGGCTTGGATACGTGGTTTTGAGCAAATGAGAAAAGTCATATCCGTTGATGAGACATTCTTGAGGAGCAAGTATGAAGGAGTTTTATTGTCAGCTGTGGCACAGGATACGAAAAATCATATTTTTCCAGTTGCTTTTTGCGTAGTTGACAAGGAGTGCGATGCCTCATATCGATATTTTTTTTGAACAAATGAGAAGCTATATAGATGATACTGCTGATTGTGCATAATTTCTGATAGGCATCCAAGTATCAAGAAGATGGTTTCAATTGTCTACCCTATAACTCATTATGGTTGTTGCATAAGGCACCTTGGGGAGAATATTCGAAACAACTTTCACAATACGAAGGTCGTATCTCATTTTTATAAAGTAGCAAAAGCGTACAAGATTGATTAGTTCAATGACCATTTCAATCAAATAAGAGACTTGGTAGCCGGAGCAGCCGAACATCTTGAACGTGTTGGATTCCACAGGTGGAGCAGGGCATTCTATTCGGGAAATAGGTATAATATTATAAATTGGGTGATTTGCTTGAGTTTATTGTCAATTATACCTTACTGAGTGATTATTTATTTGTATATGTAATGACCCTTCCGGTTATTTTCACGTATACGTTTTCCTTGAACCGTTAGAGCTTGTTTGTAGCGGCCCCAAGTCACTTAAAGCTCGTCAGGACCGGTATTTCGGTGTTGGGTCCATTTGTTTGGTCGCATTATAAGTTTTGAAGTCAAGCAAGTCGGCAAAAGTTATCGTAAGTTCTTTAATAAATTTTCTGAACTTTGGGTAAAATGTCTCGGAGCTTTTCTCTCAATATATAAAGAGTTAGAAGTCCCCCAAAATACCAAATCGAAGGTCTATGAGTCTAGTTTCCAACGCACAAAACCTCACGTCCAACTGATCTTGGAGTAAAAATATATGACTGTTTTACCGCGGACTGTCTGACAGAAACGGGGTTGCGAACCGGGTCGCGAACCGGGTCGGGTCAAATTCGATTTAAAGCCTCAACTTCACGTTTTAAAATGCCGTTTCAGTTCTGAAACAGTGAGGAAACATAAGGGAGGATTCCAAGAGAGTTCTTAAGTATCAAAATCGTGCGATGGTGAATTACGAGCCTAAGCTTAAGAATTTATTAACATCGCGTGTATTTGAAAATATTTTATTTTAAAGTTGAATTTGGTAAAAAGTTATATTATTATTACCTTTTTAAAATATTTTAAAGGTTTATGAAAAATATTTTTGTTACGATATAAGTGTATATGTATTTATTTTATAAGGTTTTTATACATTGTAATATTTTAACGGAGATAGTCAATTTAGTTATGTTGAAATTTATTATTATAATATAGTAGGTTTTATTCGAAATAATTTTCTAATGATTATGGTATATTCAAAAATTATATTTATTTTACCACGAATTTATGCAATACCCGAATATATATAACGGGGTAAAGGTAATCTTTCAATATTGCCACCTCCACTCCACGTGGGAGTGGAGGGGTTGGACAACACATTGGGATGCTGCCACTTATTAGCTAAAATTAAGTGGCATGTGTATTGATATAAGTACCTTTAATTTATATGTTACAGGGGCAGAAGTGATCATATGGGGGCATTTACATACTACTGTGCACGTTGATTCTATAAGCGCTAAGGAAGATTTCTGAGGGGATATTATTTTGATGCAATATTTGATAATCAATTATCTACGTCAAGTTATTCAAGCCCAAATCCGATTCTGATTTAGTTTTGAATTTTCTCGGAGTGGTTCGAGCTTGGACATCATCTTAGCAGCTTGTCATCGGACGACAGGTAGGTTACGATTTATTTTCCCTAGACTCCGCATATATAGGATAAAATTGTATTAATGGGCATCCTTGGGTTGGTTTATTAGGTTGGTACCACAGACCTCGACCACTTTATTCATGTCCGCCTACTTTTGTTCCTCCGTTGCTTGTAGTATTTGCCGATATATTTTATTTACCCTTGTAGTCCTGTGAGACCTTGTTGACTCTGGAACATAGAAGGTGAGATTTTGGGAATGTCCGTGAGTCCCGGGCATAGAATTATCCTTCTAGGCTGGTTATGCTTGCTGAGTAGCTGTGGGCCTGTGCAGGGTCGATAGGTTGATTGTGAGCTGCTGGGCAGCTATTGTGGTTGATCATACCATTTTCATGCATATAAAGAGGTTTTATACATGTTTTACTATGGTTTGGGCTTCGGGCCTACTGACACCATTTTCTAAACCTTGTATGGCCCGGGGGGCACATTTTTGATGGACATTATTTGGAAATGGTTTGATTTAACTTATGAGTATTCTTGGGAAAAAGAAAGTAAAATTATGTTTTAAATCATCAGTTTTACGATTAACGCTAGACTCGGCAGGGCCGGGGTGCTAGTTGAGTTTTCTTGTTACTTGAGATGATTTTTAGCCTCGGTCGGACCGAGCACCTGAGATGACTTTCTACTGTTTAGACCCGGTTATGCCCGGGCACCCTTGGAGGGGTTTTTGAGATATTTTCCTACTACTTTAGTCCTAGACAGGGTCTGGGCATGCATATTCGAGACTGGGTCTCTATCTTGATCCCGGACTTGCTTCCGGACGACATGTTTTGATACTGAGTTTTAGTATGGGGTCTGGGACCTCCATTGACCTTGCCATCCGGGCCTGGGGCTTCGGGCTGCGTGTGCCGGAGGAGGGGTATACGGCGGAGTAGAGGTATACGGGCAGTGTCCTTCCATGGAACCTACCTGCTGGGACGGATCGGCACCGGAGGAGGTACATACAGAGATTCCATTTCACTTGAGATCTTCATGCATCATATCATTCATTGTTTGAGGCTCCACCCTTGTTTGTTGTTTGTTGATTGTACGCTCCGGTAGCATGGGATGCCGGAGGGTTTGTTTTCACTTGTTTGTGTTCCTCGGTTTTATGGGCGGCCGGGGGACTATAGGTAGAATTTTGCTATTTACTTACAGAATTGTTCCCTGTTACGGTTAAGTATGAAATTGGTTACTGCTAGACTGTTAGTTTCTGGATTTGAGATTGATGTGATTAGTTGGGTTTGATTCATGTCCCTGAGCATGCCTATCATTACTCTTTCTCTCTTCTTCTTACACTTGAGGTTACCGGTATACCATCCATTTTGTAAATTTATTATGTATACACTGTTATTGCAAGGACCCCAGGTGCGTTACTTCTTACTTTCACCTGTGCCTATGATGTGTATATTCTGCTTACTGGCCTCACATGTGGTTCTGTTGATTTCCCTCTGGTCTAGTTCCTGTGTACCTTTCGTTGATTTATGTGACTGCTTGTTTCTATTTTGTCTGTTACTACGCTTTTATCTTATATGTGCCCAGTCGGCCTATGATACCTACTGGGTACCTTATGCTTCGTATTTGGTGCTCACCCTACCCCCCTGCATCTTTGGGTGCAGATCCTAGCGTGGGCCATCGCCGTTAGATCGCTGTGATTCGTGCTTGGAGATCTGTTGGGGACTACTTCAGATTGAGGGTGAGCTCTTGGCGATCGGAGCTTAGCTTTAGTTTATCCTTTTGCTTCATGTACTCTATTACTATTCAGAGACATATGTATATATTATTTTGGATCATTTGCACTCTATGTATGTAGTTTTGGCTCTATACTATGATACCAGGTCTTGGGGTTTGGTTTAGTTTCCGCATATGTATATATATATATCCCTGTTATGTATTCTCTTCATCTTGTTCCCTTATTTGTTAGATAGTAGCCCATTACTAACTGTCCTGGGCTACGGGAATTGGTTCGCCTACTGGGGGGTTGTAGGTGCCATCACGACCGAGAAATCGGGTCATGACAACTTGGTATCAGAGCTTTAGGTTCACCGGTGTCATCGGTATAGGAGCCAATGTCTAGTAGAGTCCTGCGGATCAGGGCGGAGACGTCTGTACTCAATCTTTGGGAGGCTACAGTGACATTTTAGGAATTTGACTCTTTCATTGCTTCTGTGTCGTGCGTAGAACCCTTGAAGTTTCTGGAAATCTCATTTGTTCTACTTCATCCTTCCGCAGATGGTTCGTACGAGATCATCGGCATCACGCGGAGATGAGCCTCCCACTCCAGCGCCAGCTCCAGCACCAGCTCCAGTGCCCACTTCTGTGCCAGCTCCAGCCACAGCTCAGTCTCCAGATATTCGGGGATTACTATTACAACTTTTGGGTGTGATTGGAGAGCGGCCTTCTGAGGTAGCACTGACACCTGCTCAGGGGGCAACCCTGGGTGCACAGAGCTCAGGAGCGTAGCCTGCTACTATGGCTCCCCGTGCGGAGGTCATTCCAGTTCCATCTATTTCACAGCCTCTTGCTCCTCGCCCAGCTATGACAGAGTCAGAGCAGAAGGCGTTGGGTAGGTTTTTGAGGTTAGCACCTCCGAGGTTTGCTGGTACTTCTGGACAGGATCCACATGACTTTATTACTACCTGTGAGGAGATGTTGCATCATTTGGGTTTGTTGGAGACTCATGGGGTTGGTTACACTACCTATCAGTTGGAGGGCCCAACGAAGTTATGGTGGAGGGCCCAGGTTGCTTGTAGACCACCATCGTCACCTCCTTTGACCTGGTCATAGTTTTATGAGGCCTTTATGGCCAAGTTCCTACCCGAGAGTGATCGGGAGCATCGCAGGGAGCAGTTTACTCACCTTGTACAGGGGTCTACGACTATCTCAGAGTATGAGACCCGTTTTCATCAGCTAGCACCGTTCGGAGCTATGATCATTCCTACCGAGGCAGATTGGATTCGTAGATTTATATGGGGTTTGAGGCCAGAGATCAGGCAGCCAGCTGAGATATTGATTGCCAGTGGTCGGTCATTCTAGGCTATCGTAGACTATGCCCACACTGTGGAGGACTTACATCGACATGATCAGGGGTCCAGAGATAAGAGGCCTCGATATCAGGGTGTCTATAGTGGTTCCAGATATGGTAGTAGAGGTCCTGGCCAGTGGAGCCGGAGTTATCAGCCACAGCAGTACCAGGGTTAGTCCAGCCGACCGGTTCAGGCTTCCCTTCAGACTTTCGGTAGTACCCAGTTCGAGCAGGGTCAGAGCAGCCATCAGGGCTATGTCAGCCAGTTTTCGAGGGGTACAGTTTCTGGGGCATCAGGTCGTGGTGGTCATACGGGATTTGCTGGTTCATCTCGACTGAGTAGGCCGTCAGGGGCTTGTTTTACTTGTGGTGCGATGGGTCATTTTGCTAGAGATTGCCCTCAGTAGGGTACAGTTCAGTTGGCCGAGCCTTTACGAGCAGTTCAGCCTCCGGCTAGAGGGGGTGGTCGTCAAGGTAGAGGTGGTGCTCCATGCGGCAGAGCTGGTGGTAGGGATGGCGGTCGGGCAGGTGGAGGTCGTCGTCAGTTTTACGCGGTCCCTAGGAGACCAGAGGCAGAGGCCTCAGATGCTGTGATTACAGGTACAATTTCTGTGTGCCATCAGTCTGCTATGGCTTTATTTGATCCTGGATCCACTTGTTCATATGTATCTGCCTACTTTGTGCCTTGTTTGGGGTTGGCTAGTGAGCCATTATTTGTTCCTGTTTCTGTTTCGACCCCAGTAGCAGATTCTTTAGTAGTGGATCGGATTGTGAGATCTTGTATGCTATCTATTGATGATTCTTGATATGCTAGATTTTGATGTGATACTGGGCATGGACTGGTTATCCCCTCACCGTGTGGTTTTGGATTGTTATGCCAAGACCATTACCATAGCTGTGCCCGGTGTATCCCCGGTTGTGTGGCAGGGTTCTATTAGCCATGCACCATCTGGGATCATCTCTTGTCTTCGAGGTAGGAAGTTGATTTCCCGTGGGTGTTTAGCTTATCTAGCATATGTCCGAGATGTTAGTGCTGACCCCACTTCTCCTGAGTCTGTTCCTGTGGTTAGAGACTTCCTCGATGTGTTTCCTACCGACCTGCCAGGCCTTCCACCTGAGAGAGATATTGATTTCGCTATTGAGCTAGAGCCGGGCACTAGGCCCATTTCTATTTCTCCTTACCGTATGGCTCCTGCTGAGTTGAGGGAGCTTAAGGAGCAGCTCCAGGATCTGTTAGCTAAGGGGTTTATTAGGCCTAGTGTGTCACCTTGGGGTGCTCCTGTTCTCTTCATGAAGAAGAAGGATGGGTCGATGCGCATGTGTATTGATTATCGGCAGCTGAATATGGTGACAGTGAAGAATAGGTATCCGATGCCGAGGATTGATGATTTGTTTGACCAGCTTCAGGGTTCAGTCGTGTTTTCGAAGATTGATTTGAGGTCCGCGGCTACCATCAGTTGAGGATTAGGGCGGAGGACATCCCTAAGACAGCATTCAGGACACGTTATGGCCATTATGAGTTCCTGGTGATGTCTTTTGGGTTGACTAATGCCCCCGCGCCTTTATGAACTTGATGCACAGGGTTCTTGGCCCGTATTTGGACTCATTTGTGATAGTTTTGATAGACGTCATCTTGGTATACTCGCGTAGTAGAGATGAGCATGAGCAGCACTTGAGGGTTATACTCCAGACTTTGAGAGATCATCGACTTTATGCCAAGTTCTCAAAGTGCGAGTTTTGGCTTGAGTCAGTTGCATTCCTAGGGCACGTGGTGTCTAAGGATGGGATTAGGGTTGATCCGGGAAAGATTTCAGCGGTTTGTGAGTGGCCTAGACCTACTACTGTTACTGAGGTCCGCAGCTTTGTTGGGTTAGCAGGTTACTACAGACGCTTCGTTCAGGGATTTTCTTCCATAGCAGCACCCTTGACTATGCTGACAAGGGAGGATGTCCCATTTCAGTGGTCGGACCAGTGCGAGGATAGCTTCCAGAGGCTTAAGGCCTTATTGACTTCAGCTCCAGTTTTGACTTTGCCGGTTGAGGATCAGAGCTTCTACGTGTACTGTGATGCTTATGGGGTTGGTCTTGGTTGTGTGTTGATGCAGCAGGGCCAAGTAATAGCATATGCATCGAGGCAGCTGAAGAGTCACGAGCGCAACTACCCCACTCATGAATTAGAGTTGGCGGCGGTAGTCTTCGCGCTCAAGATCTGGAGGCATTACCTATATGGAGTTCACTGTGAGATCTTCACCGATCACCGTAGTCTTCAGTATATCACGAGTCAGCGAGAGTTGAACTCGAGACAGAGGAGATGGGTCGAGTTACTGAAGGACTATGACTTCACTATTCTGTATCATCCGGGCAAGACAAACGTGGTAGCGGATGCCTTGAGCCGGAAGGCAGTGAGTATTGGTAGCCTAGCTTCTCTTTCAGTTTCAGAGCGACCGTTGGCCTTGGACATCCAGTCCTTGGCTAACCGTTTGGTTAGGCTTGACTTGTCGGATCTTAGCAGAGTTCTCGCCAGTGTCGAGGTTTGTTCTACTTTGAATGATCAGATTCAGAGCCGTCAGTTTGAGGATCAGCAGTTGTGTGGCCTTCATGGTAGGGTTGTTCAGGGTGAGACCAGTCGGGCTACTCTAGATTCAGATGGGGTTCTGAGGTTTGATAGTCGCCTTTATGTTCCGAGGATTAGTGATTTGATTCAGTTGATACTTCACGAGGCACATTGTACTAGATACTCCATTCACCCTGGCACAGCAAAGATGTATAGAGACTTAAGACAGCTTTACTGGTGGAGTGGTATGAAGCGGGATATATCGGATTTCGTATCTCGGTGCTTGAACTGTCAGCAGTTTAAGTTCGAGCATATGAGACCTGGTGGTTTGATGCAGCGACTTCCCATTCCTGAGTGGAAGTGGATAGGGATTACTATGGACTTCATTGTTGGTTTTCCTAGTACTTCTCATGGGTTTGATTCCATATGGGTGATTGTTGATAGGCTGACTAAGTCAGCATATTTTTTGCCGGTTCAGACTTCTTATGGCGCAGAGAGGTTAGCTCAGATCTACCTTCGTGAGATTGTTCGGTTGCACGGGGTCCCAGCTTCTATCATTTCAGACCGTGGCATTCAGTTCACATCTCAGTTCTGGAGGGCTGTTCAGCGAGATTTGGGTACAGAGGTTCATCTTAGTACCTCTTTCCACCCTCAAACAGATGGCCAGTCCGAGAGGACCATTCAGATTCTGGAGGACATGCTTTCGGGCCTGTATTCTTGACTTTGAAGGTTCTTGGGATCAGTTTGTTCCCTTGGCAGAGTTTGCTTATAATAACAGCTTCCATTCGAGTATTGGCAT